>KZ506317.1:238442-266633 GCA_002844005.1 Limosa lapponica baueri | reverse complement strand
GCTGTCCAGTTTGATAACTTGCAAGACCAGGCTTAAAACATTTCCCAAAAGCATATAACACTTTGATACTTTCAAGATAAATAGATTTCAAAGGAATGCTTGACTGGCTGGATGGCCAAGCCCAAAGAGTTGTGATGAATGGAGTTAAATCCAATTGGCAGCTGGTCACAAATGGTGTTCCCCAGGGCTTAGTACTGGGGCCAGTTCTGTTTCATATCTTTGTCAATGATCTGGATGAGGGGACCAAGTGCACCCTCGGTAAGTTTTCAGATGACACCAAGTTGGGTGGGAGTGTTGATCTGCTTGAGGGTAGGATGGCTCTACAGAGGGATCTGGACAGGCTGAATCAATGGACTGAGGCCAACTGTATGAGGTTCAACAAGGCCAAGTGCCAGGTCCTGCAATTGGGTCACAACAACCCAATAGAGCGCTACAGGCTTGGGGAAGAGTGGCTGGAAAGTTTCCTGGTGGAAAAAGACTTAGGGGTGTTGTTACCTGAACTTTCTTTTAGGAAGGTAGGTGCAAAAGCCATTGGATTCTGTGCCATCAGCGCATGTATAACAAGTCAGATCCATCCTGGAGAGGTCAACTCCTGTGCAAAAGGAGAGAGGCTTTCACCATTTTGTCAGTCAGTCTAATGCAAGATATGTTGAGGAGGCAGATTGCTACACATGCTAAGGAGGCTTTACACCTCGTATATACCCTGCTGCTGCACATCTAGCATCTACAAACCAGCAAGCAAAATAGTCTTCATCCCCCGGAATATGGTCCTTCAAAGAAGGAGGGTTCAGGAGACACCATTGATATTCAAAATTCATCTCCTCAAAGCTCAAGAATGGTTAATCCCAGCTAAATCAAGCAAAGGCAGAAGGAGGCCAGCATGGATGAGCAATGACCTCCTGACAAAACTCAAATGTAAAAAAGAACCATAGAGGAAGTGGAAGCAGGAACAGGGGGCCCAGGAGGAATATAGGGACATTGTCTGATTGTATGGGGATGGAGTCAGGAAAGCTAAAGCCCACCTGGAGATAAATCAGGTGAGGCAGGCAGACGGCAGCACAGAGTACTTCTATCTCTTCTAACTATTCTCTTCTATCTCACTAAGTTACCCACTAGCCTGCAACGTGCCCTTAGAGTAAAGAAAGGTCTACCCTGGTCTGCATTAGGCAGAGCGCTGCCAGCAGGTCAGGGAAGGTGATCCTTCCCTTTTGTTCAGCACAGGTGAGACCCATTGGGAGTGCTGTACCCAGTGTTGGGCTCCCCAGTACAAGAGAGACATACATATACTGGAGTGAGTTGAGTAGTGGGTCAAGAAGATGATTAAAGGACTGGAGCATTTGTCTTACAAGGAGGGGCTGAGAGAGCCGAGGCTGTTGAAGCTGGAGAAGAGAAAGCGCAGGAGGATCTCATCAGTGTGTGTAAATACTTGATGGAAGGTGGGGGTGTAAGAAAGAGGGGCAGGTCCCTGCACTGGGCACCACTGACTCTTCTTAGTGGTGCCCAGTGCAGGGACAAGAGACAGTGGGCATAAATTAAAGGAAATGTCCTTTCAACATAAGTTGGTTTTTTTTTTACTCTTCAGGTGATCAACAGGTTTTTGAGACAGGTCTTGGAGTCTCCATCCCTGGAGATACTAAAAACCCAACTGAACACAGCCCTAAGCAACCTGCTGTAGCCTCAGCTGTTCTATGTGTGCTGCTGCATGTGGTTTTGCTTGTGTTTCTATCCTTCACACCTTGAGCACAGGCCTGTATCATGACTTGCCTTGGGTGTGATCCAAGTCAGGGCAAAGAAGGAGCTTAGTCCCACCATCCACGGACACAGTGCCTGAGCCTGAGCCTGACCCTGTCTGGCTGATTCATGAGTCCTGTACTATGAATTTGCTCTCTTTATGTGCAGTGTTCACTCCTGTGGAGAGCTGGTTGACTCGCCTAAAACAGAAAATTATGCTGTCATCAGGTTTTTTCTAGTACCTCATTGAAGGTTAGCCACATTAAAAAATAAAATTTAATTTTAACAGATTTGTCATAACAAGCCTCAGGGCTGCTGGTCTCAGGGAATCTAGAAAGCTGGCTGGGTGAGCAGGACAGACTTAGCAACTTCTTGAGATGTATATTCTTGGTATGAACAGTGAAGTTCTTCATGCATTTGTACCCCTGTTTCATATTGAGTTCCTAATGCAATTTTACCTTGCTTATACGTTGGTTCAGTTTAGGGATAAAATGTACTGAGAGAGATTGGACCAGGATAATGTCAAGGAAAGGCTACCAGGCTGAAAATGGGTAGCATGCTTTAGGCACCTGATTTTTCCAATGAGCATCTAACAGAAGTGCCTGGCCTCTGCAAGGTGGTTAGAAGAGCCACAGGGAAGAGCTACGTATCCCTTTGACATGGTCAGAAAAGTGGGCTGGGTGATTCAGTGTCCCTGCAGTGTTCCTATATGTAGAACACAAAATTGCCTGCCAATATGAAATACTGGTCCCAGCAGCATGTCTAATGTAGTCCCTCTGATTAAGCATTTCAATCCACAAGCTGTGCAACACATCAGCTCTTCTAAGCAGAGACACCTGTTAGAGGAGGAGGGGTGGCTTTGTTTGCATGGTAACCTCGTGGTCAGAGCACCTGCCTAGGTTGGTGTGGAAGCACTGCTGACCAAGTCCTCAGCCAAAACCCACACCGGGACAGACACTGCTCTATGTCTGTTGTTTTACCCCAAAGGAAGGACACTCCAGCTGGAGATCTGAGCTGATTTGTGAGTGGGAATATGTTAAACTGTTACAGCCAGGTTAACTAAATATTTGTTTGTTAGAGGCACTGAGAAGGTAAGTTCTTAACAGCCTGAATTGTGGGACAGTGCCCCAAGAAAAATGGTGAAAATGCAGTCTGAATAAATTATAAATAGGTAATAAGTATATTGTTATAAGCATAGTGTATATAGACACTGGATGGACTGGATGATTTATGGTTCTTTGTAAAACTGAATATCCAATGGGATAAATACTAAAAAAAGAAGGAATCAGTATTATAATCAACTCTTTCCCCTCCCCCCTTCCTTTTCTTGTGCAGAGGAATGAGGAGAGCTTTATAATTCGTATGAGAGAGCATATTGCAAAGACTGATCCTTTCAAGATCTCTTTGTTTAAGCGTGACTGCATCCCTCAACCAGAGCTCGCTCTCTCCACGACATGGATCCAGCTTGGAGTCATCATCTTCTTCTTAAGCATTTTTGGGTTATTCTCTGGCCTCCTGACCCAACTTAAAGTACTCGTGTCAACTTCATTTTATCCTGACACTGAGACGAAACGGATACATTATTTGCATGCAAAATTACTCAAGAAAAGAGCAAAGCTACAAGCAAAAACTGGGAAGAACATGTTTGCTAGAACGGTAAGCCATCAGCTCGAGGAGAAAAAAAATTTCCCCCTCTCAGGGTAGTAGCCAGATCCAGGAAACACTTGTTAATTTCAATTATGTTCTAACAGATTTTCCAGAGTGTTTCCCTGCACAGAGGCCAGAGACAAGTTGCCTGGTAGATTAGATCATATAATTGTTTTGTTCTGTCCTTCAACACACATGCATTGGACATGACAGTGGTACACACAAATGATTATGTGCTGGCAAGAAAATCCCCCTCAGAGCTCTCCAGAGAAGAAACTTGGTTTTCATGAATGTATGAAAAGTACCTCCAGCACAAAGGGTATCCCTGCAACCCAGACAGCAAACGATAGGCATTTGTGAGCAGCCTCTAAATGTTGATAATGGTATTCAGTTGTTGCTTAGCAAAATAGAAGGTGATACATTTCTGCTTTAAAATACAGTGGGAGTACAACTGGAAATACCATTAGGAAACAAATTTTTGCTTGCAAAAGCATTTGCCCTGTATATATATGTATATATGCACTAATGGAAATACAAACACACATGCATATATTTATAGCAAATCCAGATAGATAGCTGCACACATACAGTTTGTTTTAGTTTGTGGGTTTTTAATAGTCTTCAATACTAACTGTACAGGATGTTAGCCTCTGGGCAATCTCTATCTCAGTAACACTATGAACATAGGATCACATTTCTGTCTTTTCAGGTTGACTTTTGGTTTCCAATACTCAAGGCAAGAGAGACAGTGAGGAAGAAAGAAAGGAGTGTGGCAAATGACAACATGGTGTGAAAGAGACCAAGTGAATCTTTGGATAAGGCTGAGATGCTCTAGCTCCACAGGGACATGTGTTTTGCACTCATCTTTCCTATAGAATCTCAATTTTAAAATGTCAAGTTAGGATCAAAGGCTAATCAGCAGTATTTTGGAGACCTGTGGAAAATTTTTCAACTTGGGTTCTGTATTGTCTGATACTCTACAAAGCCATGGAGGGCCTGTTCTTCTGTGCAAAAGCAATCAAACATTTTGGAGCTTTCAGGACTGCAGCACGAACCTCTTTGGGTTGAGATAACAGAGGACATAATGGCAGCAGCAGGTTTGTCTTCTTCAGCTTTGCCAGACACTGAAGCTAGAAGACACAGCAGAGACTGTCCATTGGCTTCTGGGCTGGCCAAGAACCTAACCAGAGAGTTTAGAAGTTTCTAGACATTTCTATTATTTCTCAACCCTTAACTGCCCTAAGCCTTTCAGCCTGGTTCTTTTCCATCCTTAGCTTCATACAGCTGCTCCTGCCTCTGCAGCTGTCTCTTCTGCAGGGGCAGTGCTCTATATGCCCTGTCAGTCTTGTAGCCCAGCTGAACTCTCCCTCCTACCTCTTCCTCCCACTTACTTTTGCTAATTTGTCTTTCAGAAGTTTCTAATCCTTATCTTCCACCTGGAAATCCTCACTTAGTCTTAGTCTCTCACTTCCACGTGTCCAGAGACTGTATCACTAGCGCAGATCATCCCATATGATTGACGATCATGAGAGAGGTAACGTAGCATGTGCAGAAGTGAGAAGTGCTCATGAGAACTAGAATACAGAGCAGTCAGGTGCTGTGGGTACAAACAAGCTGGTTTTAAGGTGTAGGGGCATAAGAGCAGAGGTGAACAATGTTTTGAATCTTGCAGTCTGAGAGATCTTTCATAAGAACAGCAAACTTTACTCTGTTCCTTTATTAACATGTACATCATCCCAGGACAGCCATTGATTGATGTTTCTGTTATCTAAATGAATAAAGACTTATTTAAAGCTTTTCAGTAGCAAGTGTCAGATGTCATTTTCCATGTGAAACACTGAAAAACACCAAACCTTTTTTCCTTTGGGTCTTCCAAACAAAGCCTCACTCTTCCATTGACACAGATGGTTCAGGTTGCTGGTGTGCCAGCAGCTTGTCTCCAGAAAGCAGGGTACTAGATTAATGCCATGCATTACTGAGGGTTGTGCTGAATGTCTCTGAGTGGCCTGGCTATGTCGTCCTTTGCTTAAAGTGGGACTGCCTTGGACAGCAGCAGAACATAATTTATATTGCAGGTACTTTTGTCAAGGACCAGTAGTAAAAAAACTTCTGGTGAAGAAGGAGCAAAATGAAGGGTGCTTAAATTTTTTTTTCACAAAACAGACTAGGTGTCCAGGTTCTACTGACAAGAGAATATTTTCCTTCACTTTTCTTATCACTGCAGATGAAAGGGGAAAAGGAGTTAAATGTCAACAAAAGCTGAGAATTTCTGGCTGAGTCCTGGCAAGTTCATTGCTGGTAGGAACTGGATGTGTTCCTTTCAGTCCCAAAGGACAAGGTGGTGAGAAGCCCTGATCTCACAATTAACAAATTGTGTTAATTTGTGAATGTGCTGTGCCAAAACCAGGGTGCCACCTCGCAAATACTGTTGTTGTTACACTCATACTGGAGTCATGCGCTTGAATGGACTAATGCACTGTTTGCTTCTGTGACTATACGCACGCATACCGGTGTGCTGAAGCTGAGCTGGATGGCAGGCAAAGGAGGTAAGTTTGCTCTTCGCCATCTCCCTAAACCTGGGGTACCAGGGAAAATGGCACGTTCTGCACATTTGTTTTTTAAATCCTAAAACAAATTCAGCTTTAGTGCCTCAAAGACATTGAGGTTAATCTCAGCAGTAGAACAGTTCTATACACCAATCTACAGTTTTAGGTCTATTCCTTCAGCTGCCCTGTGGTTAAGAGAGCAGAAAAAATACCCAGTAAACTGAGGTCCTCTTTAGTTGTACAGATCAAAAGGCAAGTCTATCTCTCCCTTGGCACCACACACCTCTCATTCTCTGCGGACCTTCCTTGATTTCTGTTTTCTCCCATTTGTTTTTGTCCTGTGAGCTGGGGAAGTCTGGGGGTTTGTTTATCTTCAGCTGTCTCCTCTGCAAGTTGTTCCTATTCCCTTTGGCCTCTCTGTTTACCGTAACCCCTAACCGCATGACTACATTGTTCTTTTTTCTTCTTCTTCTTTTTTTTTTTTTAAATCCTCTACAAGTTACAATAAAAAAACAGTATTCCATCCACAATTATTTCTGCGCCTCTTCTTACGTATCCTCTTGTCACTTTTCCTACATTTTATTTTGGTTCTTTTCCCCTGTCTTTGTGATTCTGTCTTCTTTCCTCTTTCGGGGTGTTTTCTTCTGCTCTAATAGATCATTCTTCCCCATACATAAAAGCATGTATTTTTTCTTTCTGCTGAACACAAGTGAACTAGAGGTACAGTTGAAATTAAGGGTTTTATTTATTAATTTATTGGCATAACTGAGATTTTCAATATGTTTTATGTTACTGGGCATTGTCTCTAACTGCCTGTCTAGGGCTTGTCAGAAATGTATTCATACACCACCAGCACTCAGAGCAAGAGTCTGAGGAGAAGTCTGGATTTGGCTTTTGACTCATTCATCCCTTTCCTTCCCCAAGCTCACCGCAGAGCTCAACTTCCTTTTTAAACTTCCTTCACTAGTGTAGAAACTGTTTGATTTACTGTGAAAAATCCCCCAATTGGATCAGATCTGGTTTGCAAAATTAATGAAAGCCTGACCTGATTGCCTTGTAAAGATAATTCAGAGAGACATGCTGGGGCTTCTGACCCTCCTGAAGCACAATACAAATGAGGCAGTTTCCTTTCAAGGGCCCTGTTTATGGAACTGTCCTTATCATCACCCCATATCCTCAAACTTGGCCTTCTTCACGGCTAAACTAAAGACTTTTTTTTTTCTCTGTGCTATTTTTCTTGCAGCACTTCACGTGGGCAGCTGGGTGTGCAAAGTCAGAGGATGCTGGGTTTACAACTGCTTTCACCCCGATCCCTGCTGTGTCAATGCTGTCACACTGACTCTGTTTTCATCACAGTTTAAATAGCCCAGAGATGCTTGCAATTAAAGAAGAAATGAACAGGCAAAGCCTTCACTCTAGTTCTGTTTTACATCGCAAAAGTGGAAAGTAAGGATCAAAGGATCACTCTGCTGCTGATGAAATAAAGCCTGCAAATGGTGATGTTATTGTTGACTTTATGGGCACAGACTTCAAAATACGTAAACATGCTTCATGGGTGCTGCTGTGCATGACAGCAACTTCCTCCTCATCTCATTCCTGATACATAATACCAGCCCTGCCCTCCAGTGGCCCAGTAAAGCTACATGCCCCAGTATTGCTGCTCTGCGGAGATCCCCTGGCACTTCAGGCTGAAGAGAGAAGCACTGCGGGTGTATGTGCCTGCACCACAGACATGAGCTCTTCACAGGTAGTGAAACGATAGCCAACAGGCTATATGAGGATTTCTCTGGCAAATGATGGGGATGAAAGCAAAGTTAGGCATGCCAGGATCAGATCTCCCAAATCCCTTCTCTGCTCCTGCCCCTAGAATCTGCATCACCAGGGAGAATGGAATACTAAAGATCCCAAATTTCTGGCTGGCTGGGGAGACCCATAAAAATATGGTTAACAGCATTTTTTCCTTACTTTAACAATGTATTTGAGTCTTCACCTTTCCATACAAGTGCAGAGGGGAAAACAGCAGAATCTCAAAGAGAAGTGCTGAGCAAGGAAAGGCTGTTCCATGTTTCAGCTTTGACAAAACAGATCCTCATCTCCTGTGTACTGAGATGTATTGCTTCAGAGAAAAAGGGGTTCAATGCAGCAATGCCACCTCTCAAAGCAATCAGAGAATGTCTACTCTTGCTGAGTGACCAATGGACTCAAGGAAGAATTAAAGAAAGCAAACGTTTTTCTCAACAGGCACTGGAGAAGCCTGAGGACTGTAACTAAATGAGGTAGGATTCAAATATTTAGGAAAGCAATTGTGTTACTTCCCCATGAAAGGTTCAAGGAAACTGTGCTGCAAGAGTCATGTCTAAACCAGCTTGCCAACCTTGTGTGGGGCTTCTGTTGTTTTAGGAGTACAGTTATAGCACAGCCCCAGCAACAACTTTGTGAGAATGTAATGAAAAATGATAACTGGGATGAGGTTGTAGGACAAATTCAGAAGTCTTGTCAGTGTCTAGAGACTGAGGCAGGACTGAGAAACCACTCAGTGCTCCTTCCAGTGCTCCAGTTCAGGACCTATACTGACATAAATACATTTTATAATCCCATTTCATCCCAAATTAACTACACGCCTAATAGAAAAAACTTCTTACTGTATTTGGCTCTGCTGTCACTTATTATTGGTATTTTGGAATAGGGACCTGGGTAGTTCCAAAATTATATCCCTGTGAAGATCCCACCATTATAGTGTGCCCCACATAAGCGGAAAAAGAAAAAGGACCACATGGATTTGGACCCCGACAGTCTCGACTTTAACAGTAGTGCCTGAATAGCACACTTGAAGTACTTTTGATGTCACACAGTTTCTCAAGGGCTGTTATTACTTGGCACTTTGTGGTTAGAGGCAGGATTCAGGTACTAGGGTTCGCATGTGTCATGGCAAAACAAATACTCATAAATTTCACAAACTTGACAGCCTCAATAACTTGTTGCACTCAAGGATGTAAAAATACAGCAGATATTTTGGTGTAAATCCCAGTTCAGACATACAGGTAATTTTTTTCATGACATCTGCACAATAGTTTAAAAAGTCATTGGCATTAAAAAGTAGGCATCTGTTAAGAACAAAATCCAAAGGCTACCTCCTACAAGGAGTATAATCCATGGTACAGAGCAGTAAATACCAATACAGGGATCAGAAACTCTTTGCTAATTGTACAGGGAGGAGCTTCCTCATTTCTGTTCTAATAAAAATCTGTAAGAAACCTAAAAAGATTATACATTTTTCCACAGATTATATACTTTCATGGTTTGGAGAGCTCAGTTTACAAAATGGGTGTTTATATAACTCATAAAACTACTTGCTGTTATCACACTGTGAAAACATCTGTTTTTAGAAAAATCACTAACTTTGTTCCTTTGGGCTTTCATGACCTGCAATCTCTTGTATCACTTCTATCTCAGTAGGTGTCCCAACAACCCAAAGGACATTTGAAAGTCCTGGGCGCATCTTCAGTATCCTAAGGATTGGCAGCCTTTACTCCTGGGTTTCATTTCAGTTATAATTGAGTCATTTTGGCCTTGAGTAAGTCACTTAAGCCAACACTGGACGTTAAACATCACGCAGCTACATAAATTCAATCACTTGAGTGATCACAGAGCTTTGAGCCTTGAAAGTTCTCACAACTGTAAACTTATTCTAATTATATTTACTTGTCTCATAGGTATATCATGCAATGGCAAGGCTCCAATAATTGTTAAAACCTGAAACCCAGGTGAAAGACTCCATACAAATATGTAAGTTATTGTTAAAAGTAGAAAGAGGTCCTTTCTCCCTGCTGCTTTTCCTCCTACTCTTCCCAAATTTCTGCTCTTCTTCTAAGGTAGCAAGAGATTAATTAAAAAGAATGGATTCATGCTTGACATGCGCTCTTGAGAAGACAAAACATAAGAAAAGACAGGCATCCTTCATACCAGAAAGTTCCAGCTCTGAGATGCAAAGATGGACTTGGTGGAGATGCAAAGATGCAAAGACAGCTGCAGAGCAGACATCTGCACCAGTTAGTCACACTGCATTCTCTTTGTAGTCAGTGGAGACAAACTGGCATTGTAAGAAAACGTCTCATCCCATCTGAAAGGAAAGCAACTCTGGACAGGTTCATCTAGCCTATTTTAGATCTTGATGCAGAAATTAACAGTGTTCCAGAAGAACCTTTTTCTCTGTTGAGAGGCAAAACCTGTCTAGACATGGTAATGCAGCCGTGCTTCTAAGAGTACAATTACTTCTCAAATGGGAAATCAGATAAATTGAGCAGATGAGATATTTTTTTAATTAAGAATCCTATCCTATAAAAACCAAAGTATTTGTCACATTTTCAGTAAAAAAAGGTTTTTTTAATTAATGCATTATGCTCTTGCTCTGGTGATCCCAATCATAAGTATTCAAGGTAGGGGCGTGTTTCTCTCCATAAAGTGAGAACACAAACCAGTATTGTAGGTGAGTTCACCAGTAGGGTTAGCATAGGTTTGCCTAGGGTATAACAAGGGAAACACTTGAACACACCAATAAACACTTGGTGGTGCAGCTGGCAGGGACAAAATGTATAAAATCCTTTAAAGAAAGGGAGAGGGAGATGTAGCAGAAGCTCTAAAATAGTGACAGTTCCCCTGAATCAGCCTTTTTCCGTACCTGACCCCTTTTAGGAAGGGAAAAACAAAAAATCAAATTCAGCATCTGCTATCAGAATTCTCCGCATTGTTAAACATAACAGAAATCTTCCTAACACATGAAATTAAAGAATTAGGATTCATCTCCTGCGACCTAACAGAGCAAGAACGTAGAAAATACACCTAAAGGCCTTTGCTCATTGCTTTAACTTTATAGGGTTAGCTGATACCTCCTAAAAATAAATATTAAGAAACATCATCCCCAAACTTGCCTACTTTTAAGAACCTACAGAGCTTCTGCCACATTATAGTTGTAGTTTTTATTACTCCATTTTCTAAAAAGAATTTTCCAGTTCTAATGACAAAACTCTTTTTAAAGAGAAATTGCAATGACAACTTCCATGCAGAAGCCCAGTATAATGTTTATTGGTTACTGTTGTTTCATGTTGACTCTTTTGAAGCTGATTGTGGCTTGATTGTTGGACCCAGAATGCACTGCTTTGGTGGGGACAACAGGGTCATTTTCATTTGCTTTTTATCTGCAGAGAAGAAAAAGACAATATGATACAATCTTTCAAAAGAAAATCTCTGCTTTGCAGTTTGTCGCTCAGAGAGGTAATAATGAAGAAAGTGTGCTAGGAGCTAGAAAGAATGATTATTGCTCCCTCACTCTATTGCAGCTTAGCCTTTAGTCCTCTCTACTACAAAGGCTTTCTCTCTTATGGCAGAGAAACAAATAGCCTGCTGCACTCTATTGCTGCTACTGATGCCCTGGATGAGGTTTACCGTGAGGCAGCTTTAAAGGAATGACACAATTAAATGTGGACAAGCTAACTCCACCCTTCCACCATTGCAGATTTGTTCCTGTCTTCATATTAATTAGCACTAAGAACAGACCCATTCTATGTGAGGTGCAACTGGGGTTTTATATCCATCTATTGGGAAATAATTTTTCAAACTAGCTGATCTCATTGGTGGTATGCATATGCACTAGAAAACTCAGCCTGGATTTTGTCATGCTTACTTCTCCTCACTGTCCCCCCAACTCATATTAATCAACTCCCCTGGTGTAGAAGACATTTCAGCTGCAGTTGGCATACAGCAGCATCATGTCTCAGTTGTCGTTGCTGTAAGTCTTACCTAGTTCTTTTACTTTTCCTGAAGCATTTCTTCTGCTTGTTAAACAGTTAGAGTGAGGTGGTGTCACCTAGTCCTTCTCCCCAGCTGCCTTATCCCACCCATATGTTGCACTGCACTGATCCTTGCTAGGTTCTTCTGAGAGACAGTTCAGTTCATTAACCCAACAAAAAATTAACACAGAAAAAGGAAGCTAATTCTTTTCTCCTGGCTTAGCAAGTAAATCAGCTCACGGAAAGATCTACTGAGCACCAGGGTGTAAACAGGTGGGGGAGTGTCAATAACCAAGCTATGCACTGTGGGCACTGGAGAGGAGGGAAAGGGAAAAGACAAGTGCTATTCCCCTTTTAGCAGCACTGAGCCTTCCAGGAGCTCAACCATCCGTTAGACCACTGCTGGCACTGACTGCAGCACCTCTATTGCATGAAGACAGCTGTTGTCCTTGCAAAACAGATCTATCAGCTTAACCCAAACAGCACAATTGGTGGAAAGTTATTGTCTGTAACACAGGGACATCAGAGAATTTAATTTTTCACATCAAGCTGGTTTGGGTTTTTTTTTTCTGTAAATTTGCAAGCCAAATATTTATGCTTTGTTTGTCATCCTGGTGCTAACCGAACTCAGGTTTTCTATGAGCCTTCGTACCCAGGTCTCAGTCTAGCAGCTAAACTCCATTTTCTTCTCTCAACTGAAATTTTTAAATGAGGCTCCAATCAGAAAGAGGTCCTCCATACCTGGGCTGCCACACATTTTCATCAAATGTAAAGATACCAAGACAACTCAGCTTCTGAGAGGGCTTCTTTCAGACAAGCCTGTCACAAGTTAGAAGGCCTTGCGGTACTTTTGTTTTCCTGAAGTTTCAGAGAAGCATTAAGTAAAGTAATTTTCACTAATCAAAAGAGACAGTTACCTGCAAGAGCCAAACCCGGGGAATGAGTCTATTGTTTTCGTTCGATGGGTGTTGCTGAGACCACATCGATATATGGTGCTCTCTTCACAGGAACAGGCTGACAGACCTGCAATGAAATATTTAAAATCTTTCACTGTTATTTGTCTTTCCCTTGCAACTGCTAATTGGACACAAAGAAAATAGTTGTCCTGTGATAACCCAGCTTTGTATGTTATGCATCTCAAAACTATCATCAAACCTCTCTCTTGAACAGATCCTTTACACTGGGATTAAACAGTTCAGCTCTCAGCTTTCATAAGGAGCTGGGTGGCTTAATCTGTTCAGCACTGTAACAAAGCAATTCTAAAGCTATTTTTTTAAAGAAAAACTGACCATATTCCACCTCATTGTATTGATGCTTCTCCATTCCTTAGACCAAACAGATCTTGGAGTGGCAAAACCACAGAGACTATGGCACATTATGATGTGCTAAAACATGATTATAAATCAATTAATCTTGTTGTTTCTGTATATTTTTTTAATCTTGGATCAGCTATTCAGGATATCCCAGGAGAGAACAGGTACAAAGAACACACACCTGAGCTGTTCTCCAGAATAGCTGACTCTCTGCAAGTTCAAGCTATAAGCTTGTTCTTTGTTAAAGCAATTGCATTTTCCAGTGATGTTTTTGATATAGATAAAAGAGGTATTGAACATCAGTGAAGCAAAGGGAATCCTGCCTTGTGTGGGTATCTACCATCCACCTTCACGGCTGCTGGCTACAGAAGGTTGAGCTGGTTGAAAAATCACTTCTGAAGGCATATTGCACTCGATATTTTGGTTAAGGGAAAATTGTCTCTGGCTTTGATGGGAAATTGAAACCACAACATTCACTGAAGTCTTTCAGAATTCTATAACGATCAAATTTCTCTTAAATTTTAGTGTAGTTTTGATACTCATCTTCTAACATGCGATATAAGGCTTTAGCAGAGAAGCCAGGATCTGGAGTCACTAAAACTCAGCTATGCTTGAGGAAGAACCTAATTATCATTTAATAACTGCAGCATGTTCTCTTACATGAAAAGGAATGCCCCAAGTTTTGCTGGTGTAATGCCAGCACAAATCTGGTTTCAATAGCTAGTTTCTATTACCATTACATGGCATTTATTTTGCATTAAAAGTCAAAGGGATCAACATTGCACAACAATGAAAGTGCTATAATAATAAGCAGCCCTCATTAACAAAGTACCAAGTGCCTTCAATGTCCAGTGGATTAAATAGATTCACAAGCACATACAACTTTGTGCATGATACATATCCCACTGAAGACAGATCCAAAGGACTATGATTTCTAAGATGAACACTGTAAAGAGAATCTATCTAGATTAAAAATGCAGAATGAGTCTACTGTAGGTGAGCAGTTCTCACTCTTTAGCCTGTGAGACATTCTTATCTGTAGCTGGCCATGGAACTGTATGACCTTTGCAGAAGTTGTTTCAATTTAGTTAAACATTCAGTGGAAAGGGAAGATCTTTCCTCCAGACAAATTCACAGTTACTATTACCAGTTCACTTCTCTACTAGGTCTGGGAAGTCCAGGCAAAGATTATTTTCTTTGCCCTTCCTTTCCTCCAGAAACATTAACCTTCATTCAGACTGAGAAGTTGAATAGAATATATAAAAATTGTGATCAGATTTAAATGACGCATCTGGTTACAAAATAAAAGCAAAGTAGAAACAGCATTGTTAGATGCTAGCATAATGCAAATGAAAATACCTGTAGTTTATCTAATTTATACTGACTTGTACTGGTACAAAAAAAAAAAAAGAACGGTTCATTTATGTTTGAAAAACACAAAAATGCAGTCATCTGTTTTCTGTTAGTTTCCAGTGAAAAACTGTGTGCTCACAAGGGGACTTCCCTGCCCATCCACTGCAGTATGTGTATCAGCTTGCAGACAGCCCACCAGCTCCTGTGAAAATGTGGTCATTTGAGGAAAGCCTCACTCAGCCACTTCTACATGCTTTTCTCAGTCCATCAAGACAAGAGCATGAAGAAATATACATAAATATCTTAGAAGAATTTCAAAGGGCGGTATCTCACATAGATGCTAGTCTGATTTAACTTTTAGATCCTGCAGTGAATCCCACTGATTCAGGTTGTGATTTTCAAATATACTTAGTCTGGGTGTGTTGAAAATCCTACCCACAATAAGTAGCACTAAGGAGTCAAAAGCGTTCTTCATAAATGCTTCCATGGTAAATATGTATTGAAAAGTCAATCTTCATGTATTTTGCAATATTTCTCTTTAATAAAAAAAACAAAAACAAAAACAAAACACGAACTTGAACAGAGCTATCTTGCTTGGTCCAGTAGTGCGCTTTGCACATGTTCAGCTTTTAACACATTCTTGTTGGAACAGAGCCAAGTGTTCAATATTCTACAGCTCCAAACATCTGATCCATGAAAGAGAAAATTATTGATTTCTTTCACAGTATAAGATTTCTTCCTACATATGGTGTTAAGCCTCTCTGATTTACAGTGAAATCAGTGATGAAATCTAGCAGTTAGTCAGATTACACATGAGAAAAACTCTGTCCACTTTTATTGTAGGTGGGAAGTGTTGATTTTTAAAAGTACCTAGGCTTAGTCTATGAGCTGTACAGACTATCCTAAGAGCAGGAACTAGGCTATGGTATTTTTCTGTAAGATAAAGAACAATAAAAATTGAGTCCTTAATTTCATTTCCTCCCACCTTGGCAGATTTTGATTAGTAAGGGAAATTACCATTGATTCCCCAAACCTCTCTTCCCAAGAGCTAGTTATCCTCATGTTGTACAAAGCATTATAGAGATTTATTAGTTTAATTAACCTGCTCCCGCTGCCTGACTCGTTTGTAGACATATGGAGGGAATGGTGGACGGGAGACATATTTGCCTTCTCCTGCTATGACATTGAAAGCTCCACCTTCATAAACCACTTTGCCTCTTGAAACTGTCGCAACTGGGACTCCATGGCAGACCATTCCTTCAAATATATTGAAGTTATTGGCCTGGTGATGTGTCTTTGCAGATATTGTCCTGTGTTTACAAAACAAAACAACACATAAAATTACTATGATCCTTGCATTTTACTTTATTATAAAATTTTAAGAAATTGATAAAGGAAGAAAATTTAGTAGTATTATTAAACTACGACATTGTACAGTACATCATGGAACAGCTGCAAAAATAGGATAGAGCATTAACATTTCATTGAACAGTAATTGCATTTCAAAAGAATGAAGGGGAGTCAAAAGGACAGAACTTTGCAGCCTGAAACGCAGAATTTTCCACTAGAAAGAGATTAGTGGGAAAAAAATCAGGTTGTAATATTTTATTTGGATAACATGATTTCATTCTGCCTTGCCAAGCAAATATCTATGCATGGTAAGGTCAGAAAAAGCTCTGACCTTTTAGCTAGAATGACTTGCAATTTCAAGTTTGAAAAGTATGGCTGCAATGTTTCAAACATTGAGACTCACGAATAACACAAAGACTATTTCACTGGAAAGTGAAAGTCAGTAGATGACAATGAATTTTGGTAACTTTTAATGTGAGCTGGATTGATCCAGTGACTGAGTGCCCAAATATCTCGATGCTGAGAAATAATAATGACAATATCATACTTCTACATACCTTTCTTCCAAGATCATAAAGCAAATTATAATTTTAGACCTCAACAATATGCATTTCAGCTACAGTATTATTGCTTCATTTATGCATAGGTCTCAATCTTTATGATCACCATTTTTCTAGACAATTTCTCCAACCCTAACTGGCTACATAAAAGACAGAGCCAATGCTAGAGCTGACATTAGCATCTGGAATTGCGGGCTGTGTATACTTCCTCTATTATCTATTTTCCCTACTGAGCTACTTACTGTCTTACTGTATGTAAATGGGTCACAAGATTTTGAATTTTAGTTAATTATTTTATTAAATTCCTGTTTCCAATCTACAGATTTATTTTTTTAAAAATAATTTGGAGAGTTTATATTTTTATTGCCATCTGTAATTTCTGAAAAGAAGGAAGCTTCATGCTTTTGGTTAGCAGTCAGTATTTTCCAGAACAGGTGAACACATCGTCAAAAACCTATCATGTATATACAGCATTAGCATTATTCCAGAGACAACATGTTGTGAACACCACAACAAAATCTGTATCTTTGTTGAACTATAGCCATTTTCAAAAGTAATCACATATCAAATATTTCAAATGATTACTTATACAGAGGAAAAAAGAATTGGTGGAAGGATACTTCATTTTCCTTTCATATCATTCTGCTGAACTAAGAATAATTGGTTCTACTAGGGGCTACATTTAAATCTTCATGGCAACTGACTTTTCAAAGGCTGTATATGGCCAATATTCCCACAGGAGTAAAACCTTTTCCCTACTCATCCACCTTGGACAGAAAACTTATGCATGCCTGCTCACCAGTATCAGCATCACCTGGTAGATTCACAGTGGAAAGAACAAGCAATAGAAGTCAGACCTCTCTTGTATTCACCGATCCTATGAACACTTATCCATGAAACAACTTTATCCATGGTTGTTAGAACAGTCCTACAAAGAGTTTGTGAACATATTCCTCTAGCTTATTGTATTACCCTTATGGGTCCCATTGCTAGAACAGTAAGTAAGAACAACTGTAATATAATTATCTTTAGCATTCTCTGGGTATACATCACATCTATTTGAACAATAGCACTGGGACATGAAAATAAAAATGGGAAAGGTAATTTGAGCAAATGAACAGAAAAATAAGCAAGATCCTTCAACTCAACATATGAGGTGTTTAAATGTGCTACAGCAGGATCACTAGAGGTAAACACACCTCAGAGGTAAGTATGTCCTTCATAAAAGATACAAAATGAATGGAAGTTAGCACATTTAAAAGAAATATCCATTTGTACAGATAAACCTTACAGTAGGACAAAATACATTTCCCAGAGCTTGTCTCAACAACAAACTTGTATAGAACTCATTTATAACTCTTCTGTTGAAACAAGCCTTAGACCAGGCTGTCCTTCCTGAAGGTGAAGCTCATTCTCTCTGACGGAGATCACCAAAATTCCTCTGTGATTTAACTCTTTGACATTATCAATGGCAGTGAAAGTTTCAGGGAGCAAGTGAGCTACCAATTAAAACTGACCTAGATAGTATGCTTGGGGCTGAAGCTCACAACTCAGCAACCTTATGCAACAGACTGTTTACTGCTGTACCAGCCATTTCAGTAGCAGGCAGCTGGCTGGGAATGTTTACAAAATTTCAGTGTTTGCTCCAAACGTCTGAACACTATTGACCATTCAGCTAATGGCAAGAATGGCTGTAATGTACTTATTATCCAAGAAACCAAGACTGCCATCGTAGTGAAGTATAATGTAACAGCTGTCTCCAGCATCCTATGCGATGCCTGACATAAGGGATTACTCAACATAAGAGAGCAGATTCTGACTCCAGGCTTCAAAAAACTGTATTGGATTTTTTTTTTAATAAAATTTGTAAAATTCTCTACTTGTTTTTATAAATTACAATGGCGCTTGTTTCAAGCAACCTTTTCTCAAACAGAGACTGAGATCAGAATGTATACTTCAACCTTTAAAAGAAAGTTCTCCTCTACAAAATAGATATTGCAAGGACATCAGGCCCTGTTTTGTTCCTACTTACATCAGTGTTTCCATGTAATTCACTTTGGCTGCTTCCGATACACCTGTCTTGCAAAAACATTTTAGGCTATAAATATAAAAATTGGCATTCCTCTCATACTAAAGAAGAAGACATGCTTCTGAAATTTTCTTTTTTCAATCCAGTGCTTCTGTCCAACTAATTTCCAGTCAAATAGCAATTATTCTAGTCTAAGAGCAATTACCAGATTTTCTGTGACTGTATGAGGATTCAGTGACAAGTAAGCCTGCATTTATCTATGCTCTATGTAAGAAAGGGCTTTACACTACTCCTAGAATATTATATGTAAATAAACTACAAACTGAAGTTTGACATTTAGAAGAGAGTATCAGATTAGACTAACGCAGCAAGCTGTGGGGTTTTCAAGACTGCACAGGTTGTCAGATCAAAAGTTATGCCCTGAAGTTTTGTTAAGGAATTAGAGGTACCAGTTTTCATTTCAAGTCAAACACAACCCAGGAGCATCATAAAAATGTCTATGTCTCAGTGAGTTACAGTCAGTCAGGAGGGGGAATTGGATGAAGGGAAACTGTTAGAGTGATCTTCTACCCCTCATAATGTATAGGACATGAAGCTACATCAGCCCAGTGAAGGTGGATCTGTTGGACTAGAATGAGCTCTAGAATCTAAACTTTGACTGCTGTGAGGATTATCACTTTAATTTTCAAGGTGGGCATAAGAAAACAAAGAATTTAATTACTTTCAATGGAAACTGGATGCATACCTCACACAGTTTTGTTTAAAAATTCCAGGTACAAGAATATGAAGGAATTCTGTGGTCAACTGCCCTTAGGCAAGAATAGCTGCTCAAAATCTCGGTAAAGGGAGGACACCGATTTTATAATTACTTAATTAATTAAGATATTGTAATAAAGACAGCTAAAATGATGTGAGTCCATTGTTGAAAACGACTGCTTCATTGACAGCTGCCATAGAAAACCAACTTATGTAAGAGTGAGTATTTGAGCTGTAAGCAACTTCTCTCAGTGCTGACAGTGCAGTATCTCTAAGCTCTTCAGAGCTGGGGGTAGGTGAGAAATGCCAGTTTGCTGAGGATAGTACCAGCCTTTGCGAGTTGCCTCTTCTCATCACTTTCAGATGCCTTTGTACTCTCCATATTGCTAACCTGCTTTTCTAAAGTCTGGAAAAAAATAAATAGATTGTTCACCTTTCTGTGCATCCTGAGCCATCAGGCTCAAAATTATAATTTATAATGATAATTAACTTGAACTTTGTTAATTTTAAAGAGTCAGTTTTATTAAAAAGAAAAACAAAGGAGAGGAAAAAAAAAGAGGAAAAAGGAGAAAGAGCAAGTGTTAAGATCTATGTGCAAAAATGCTATCTATAAGCCTATAATGTGGATTAAAACCCACACGGTCTATTTTATATTAAAGAATTGCAGTAACTGCACATGCAAATATATGCAGGCAACTATTCGTGAAGTTGTATTCCTAGCCTCTTAAAAAAATATCTTCAAATAAGCATTGAGTTTGATTAGCCATAGGAAGTGAGGAGAACTGTGAATAAAATAACAGATGCAAGAAGAGGTATCAAGTTAATGTTTGGGAGCTCTGAGTCAAAGTGACTTATTTGAGGGATGGGATCTTTGTTTTATGCTATCATAACTTCTGCAACTCATCATTTTAAGAGGGGTAGAGAATGACATCAAAATTATTTTTCTGATTATGGTAAGTAACCTATTTGTCAACAATACCAACAGTCTGCTCCTATGAATCACTTCAAACTGATATGGGATGAAAGTGAAAATTGTCAAACCGCATAACGGGCAGGAGGGAAACAGTAACAAAAAATTAAGCTTGCAGAAAAGCATAAAAAGAGGAAAATACAAATTAGTCTACTCAATGACTAAAGAAGATCTGGAAGTGATTATCAGGGAGAAATAGGCAAGGTTATATAAAGAGAAAATAAAAAAGATTTAAATTTTTTTGGTAGCATTTCCAAGATTCAGTTGTCTAAAATGAGCAGCTGACATTTTGTGAGACAGCAAGTTACTAGGGAAACGTTCATCATGCTCTCTCAGAAAGGCTTATTTTGTTACAGTTCACAGAACCACAGTCATTGATGTTGGAAAGCACCTCTAAGAGACCATCTATTCCAAGCCCTCTGATCTTATCAGGGTCACCCAAAGTAGCTTTCTCAGGGCCGTATCCAGTCAGGTTTTATGTAACTCCAAAGACGGAGAGACTCCTCAGTCTCTTTGGGCAACCTCTGCCAGTGTTTGATCACCCTCACAGCTAAAAAAAAAGTTATTTCTTATGTTTAAATGGAATTTCCTGTATTTTAATTTGTGTCTATTGTTTTTCTCCATATCCCCTTAATTTGAGATAACAGGCCTTTGACAGCAACTCTGATTCTAGTGAATTAGTGTACATTCATGTTTGCACTTGTGCAAAACAATATGGGGCTACTGAAAATGCCAGAACACACTTGTCCTATGCATACCTATTTGTATGCCACATTATTTCATTTTGTCTCATTGTGTCTAGATGCAGTTATCCATATACTCAGTATTCAAAATTATGCTCATTCATCAAAAGACTAAGACAGTTGCAGCATTATTTATTCTAATCATCTGCTAACATCTTGGTTTCTTCCTCTTTCATGTTACAAAAAATTACAGGCAGTTCCTTGGCAAAGAGTGCTTAAATGTTGTAACTTGTCCCCACTTAAGCCTCTGAGACTGAAGACTTGACTACAAATGAGACAGACACGGGCTGCAGATTTTAGTTCTAACAAATGCAAAAGACTTATCCATGAACATATCTACATGCAAACAAAGGCATTGAGGGAACACGTGCCAGCAGACTGGGGCACTCTGACTTCTCACCGAGTTGCATCCAGTGTCTGTTTCCCCTAAAATGCATAAACAACATTGGAAACAGGGGCTAGAAACCCCTGTCATAGCAGGTAGATTAGAGAGTAATGTGTCCTTTTCCTCCCTCTCCTCTCACCTCTGGACTTCTGCCTTCCCTGTTAATCATGGACCCTGCTCCAGGAGCTGCATGCCTGGGGCTCCAGCCATCACTCCATTGGCACACACTGGGCCTGCCAAAGAGGCAGGAGGATGGGGTGAGAGACTGCTACCTGCACAGCCAGCTCTGCCTCTGCATTCAAAAGTAGCTAACTTTTAGGCTATATTTAGGGGGTAGAAAAAAAACTGGCGGGTAAGGCTTCCCAGGCTGCAGGTTGCTATAATGAAGTGGCTGAACTTTGAAAGTTAAACTCCATTTTAGAAAGGTTTTTATCTCTACGTGTGTCTGATCTTGCCTTAGCGACCTGATCCAGGGATTATTTGCAAGACTTCAACAGGCAACAGTGAGTTTATTGAACCCTAATATCTGCCAGGAGCTGAAAGTCTCTTAGCATCTTCTTGCCCTACTCTACAAGAGATGCTCAGCTCTTTCCATGGTCTGAATTGGGTACTGCAGTATTTAGACTTCTTGCTGAGCATTTCTGAAACAAGCTGAGGGGATTTTATATTCTTGCTTGCTTTCAAATAGCTAAAAGCATCAGGTATAGAGGACACTGACTCGTTGACAGGTGACATTCCTTTTTCCTTGCTTAGTCTGCCCTCTCCTTCTGGGGCAGCCTTTACAGTTGCTTTTGCTTCACAGACTTGAGGCTGTTATATTATCTGTGTGCCTCTGAAAGTCAGTGAACATTCTTGATCAAAGCACAAATTTAAATAAGATGGTACATTGAGTATACATTTGCTGCCTACATATGTTTTCCAAGGTGTTCTCACAAAACAGTCCTGTGTGCACAGGCTGTACTTGGGATGCTGAGGGTATTGATGTCTACAAGATGACGTTTGGTAGCACATGGCTGCAATAAACCAACAGGTCCCTTTGGTATTTGTGCGTTCTTTAATGAAGGCAGAACTCACAACCCATCTTTTCTAATGCAGTTTCTAATTAATTTATACATTTATTGTGTTTCTTCCCAAAAATGCTTGCTTTCATGCAGACCAGTTAAACCCAGTATTGAGAAGGTTTTAAATACAGTAGTAAATCTGATACCTGTTCATATAATACTTTCTGCAGAAATTACCAGAAAATGCTACAGAAATAGGCCAGTCAATAGGCCTGATCCATAGAAGGAAAGCCTCAGCTGAAGTGGCACAGTGCTGGAAGTGGAACCTTGAATTGCATTTGCTTCCAGCTTGCAGAGCTGGCATGTTGAATTCACTAGGTTTTTGCAACCTAGAAAGAGAAAATCCTGAACGCCCAGATAGCACCCAACACGTTACTATTGTGCAATGGTGTGGGAGGTGAAATGCAGCTGATTTTGAAGGGATAAAGTTTTTGTATTTTGAAGAGCTTCACTACCTTTCAGATTTACTTTAGAATCTTCCCTATAGACTTCCTCTGACAGACTGTGATAATACCAGTTCCTCACAGCAAGGCTTCAGCAATTGTCTAACTCTCTAGACTGGTATTGGCCAGTACTTTAAGACTACAGCAACACAGCATCAAATCAGAACTGGAAAATTGCATTTTCCTCTTACAAGATTTGGATTTATAAATGAGAAAAAAGTCATGCTTGAAAGAGGAAGGACTTGGCAAGAAAGAGGAACAAGCCTATTGCAAAATTGAAAATCACTCCCCAAAGTCAACAAAGCACATGAGGCTGCACCTTGCATAATATCTTAAATGGTTGAAGTCCATTAGCTAGATCCTTTTTTTTCTGCTGGGCTGTTTGTGCCCTCTTCAGGATTTGTAGTGAAATGAATAGACAAGCACTAGTGAGATTTACTTATACTTACTCATGTAGTTCACACAATTGTACCTGCAGAGCGGCTTGTTCCCATCAAAGCCAAAGGGGTAAACAATGGGAACAGTACGAGATCAGGAAAAAAAAAGAGTTGGCTGAACTTAAAATCAGCTTACTCAGTGAGAAAATACAGTTTAATGTTTGAAAAAATATTTGAAGAAAAACTGCACCTTCACAGCTGTAGTGGCCAAAAAGGTAATTAGAGCACTCAGGAGAGAGTGAAGGGAGGCAGAAGGAATGTTTGGGAGGCAAAAGGATAAATAATTACAGGAGCTGACAAAGCACCTTGAGAACAATGTCAGAACTCTGCTATCTTTATAGATTCATTTGTCCCCAGGCAGAGCAGAAGTGAGCTCAGAAAAGAATCCTTCAGATTTTTTTTAATCAGAGTTCATAGCTCCACTGTCCTGAAATAGCTCATTGCTAGTATCTCAAAATATGCTTGCTCAACATGCCAGAAGGCATAATGCACACGAAAATCTCTCTGACCCAGCACTGGGCAGGCCTCTGTGTTTATTGGGGTTGACACTCCTGAAACTTCTTTTGCTGGTGCTGTCAGTTTTTTGTGGAACTTCTGAATAGCAACCTCCACGTCCTCAAGTTTAGCAGCTTAAAACACAGAATGCTATTCCTCTCACTCTCACATAGTTTTGGTACTCATTAATATACTGAAATGAGTGAAAATTGCATTATCAAAAAATCAAAACCCAGAAGATTGGTCAAGAAAATTTTGCTTGTGTAAGGTAAATCTAGGATTAGGGCTTTTTTTCCTCCATTTGGCTTCCAAAATCAGATTTGCCCCATTATGTTTCAAAACTTTCCTCTGCAATGAGGGGGTTCTACAGCTCTTTTTTTTTTTTTTATAAACAAAGGCTGAAAATCTAATGCCATCTGAGTTACAATAGCTCAGGTTTCGGGGACATCAAACACTGACAATCTTGATGAAAGCTGGCCATACTGTCATCATGCCCAAGACCCCACAAAGCTCATCTAGGGTTAGTGGCTGCGGTCTTCTATGGATTTACTGACTATTCGGATGACACTGATGAAGGGATTTCAAGGAGAGTCAATGTATGCCTTCAGCTGAGTTGTATGTTCACACTGCTCACTAGAGCTGAGCCCAAGACAAAAGCACCAGCCCAGGGCGCCTCCTGACCTGCTGCTGTTTTGTGCAGGGCTGGATGTGGTCAGATGTAAGAGTCAGCTGTTAAAGTGCCTGCAGATTTAAACTAACCTGCTCAGTGATAGAACAGTGTAGATGCATTCATACAGCCCATAGGCATCTCAGCTGAGAAAAACAACTCCACAGGTGAGCTGGCTCTGCAACAGCAGGCTGCCAGACCATTTCCAGGCAGTTTAAATAAGACCAGGATGGGCACAAGAGCCAGAGCAATAGTCAAGATGTGTAATTTTTGAGATATTTACAGTGGCCTGAGTATGGAGATGGCTGATGGTGTGGTTATACCTGAAGACAGAATCAGCTGTAATGCTCAGTATGCTGTGTGAGTTGAGGCTCCCAGAAAGACACTGCATGCCCTTTGTAGCAAAAATGTACCATGGCATCAAGACACGCAGCGTGAGGCATCAGCACAAAAGCATAAGCATGCACAGCTTGAGCTTCAGAACTAAGATCACTCCTGGTTTTACCACTATATTTGCTCTATCAGCTAGGGAGAAGACATTAGGAGGGTAAGAGCCCACATTTTCACCATCCATCGTGACCACCTGTGAGTATGTTTGAAGCAGCTGTAAGTTCAAAACTTACAGAAACATGGGTCATCCTGCAGGAACACAGGCTCCCTGCTCTTTGCAGTGGAAGCTAAACATACTCCAGTACTTAACAGAGTTACTCTAAGATCCCAAAGTGGTTATTTTTACTCTTAGGATACCAAGTCCAGTTAGCATAATACACAGACCTTGTTATTTTTACATTTGGTCAGCAATCCAGGAGAATTTTTTTAAAATCTATCTAAAGATCAAAGCTCTACTTACACACACTGTTGTAGGAGACAAATAACATGTAAATAATTCACATTAAATGCTCTTGAAAAACACCATAACCTCACCCAAAAGGATTATTGCTCTACAGAGGCTTTGAGATATTTATTCCTGCAGAGAGGCTGGATGTGAGGAAATAACTACTCATACATACCTTGTAGCTTTGGGATCCCAAATTACGATGTCAGCATCAGAACCCACAGCAATTCTCCCCTTCTTTGGGTAAAGGTTAAAGATCTTTGCTGCATTTGTGCTGGTAACAGCTACAAATCTGTTTTCATCCATTTTTCCACTGTACTGCAGAAGATTACACAAAAGCAAACTCATTACTTTTTTAAACAAGGAATGAAAAAAACGTTCCTGTTGTTGAAAAGTCTAGGATGAGTGACAGCTCTCTGCCAACATCACATCAATATTTTTTAAAATGTCATACTGAAGTGTTTAAAAGAAATAAAAATAACTATTTGTCTCAGATGCACATACTGCAATGTACATTTACTGAATGTGATAACTTTATCTTACTTTATCCCACAGCAAAGGGAAAAAAATGACAACTTTAAAGCAAAATGCTCTGTGGATCCAGTCCCAAGTCAACTGAAATAAAATTTTTTAGCTTTCTTTGAATCTGTAGTCCTGCTCAGCGATTTCCTCAGGAGACATAACATCTCTCAAGTATCTAGGTTTTGGAAAATCATGAGGCAGCATTAGGGAGAGCCTAGAATACAGTAAAGGAGAGGCAAGGTGCTGTGTGTAATATAGGAAAGGTGATTTGCAAATCTCTTCAGTAATAACACAGGGGATAGTACAGTTCAGTAAATGTTTGAGATCACGTAGTATAAAAACCAGATTTGCTGATGTGACACAGCAAATAATAATGGATCTGCATGTGTCTTGGGACTGTCCACTGCTACATAATTCATTTAATACAGCCTCCATGACTGTTGTTTGCTCAGAAAGACAGCTACACCACCAGTAATATTGTTCATAGGTCAGTTTAGGAATCAGAATGTCAAAACACATGTTTGTATGGTGGCCTGTGAGCAGTCGCCTGAGAAGAAAAGCGTAATGAAAGTGGTTAACATTACTCCTCTAAATAATGGAGTGTGGGAAGGGAGGGAAGCTTTCCAGACAAACTCTCACAGCTGTGTAATGTTTTACAAGTAATAAAAGGGAGGATATTACTGATTGAAGAACCTCTTGAAAAATTATCTTGCCCAACAGCACTGATGTACATATTCATGTCTCACTTTCATACTAACCACAAGCTAGATCATTTTCCAGTTTGCACCATAAATAATCACACTAGAGCTATGCCACAGGTGAATATAGGCAGAAGTCTGCTTTGTACACCCAGCTGGAGCTTAATCCTAAGTACAGATAAACAAGATTCTGAGCCACATCCTTACCAAGTGTGTGAGGTAGATAATTCTACTATGACAAATAAATAAGTTTCACAGCGCATTATCAACAAGACTTCACTGCTTCTCTACTGCAAGAGGACTTAATATTAATTAGAAAGTTGAACTAGAGCCTCTGGAACTCAACAGTATTGTATTAGCCAGAGCAATCGTAACACCCAGTAAGCAGCACATTCCTCCCCGGATTGCCTCACCCCTCCCCTCATCAGACTACCCCGTACCCAAAAAACCTGGCCACTAGCTTTCATATTTATATTTTTTTAGAGCCAGAAGGTCATTGTCCTGAGAATCACCAAGCATTCTTGTGTTGGCACCGAGAATCTGAAGTCAATGGGATTTGAAGGTGCTCATCTCATCATATTACAGGACTAAGCCATACATTAGAGAATGATTTCTTATCGTTAGCTTGTTTCCTCTGGCTGAAAACACAAATTGGAAGTTGACAGTCACAGTCCCAGTGTGGAAGCTCCTCCAACAGCTAAGCTTGAGATCAAAGAGGAAAAAATATAGAACTGACCAGGTCAAAACTGTGGACACCTCTTACCTCTTCTTTTCCTTTAATCTGTTGAAAAAAAATGCTGCACGTAAAAGTACTGTGCACTACAGCTGAAACAATAGCAGTCCTTTGCTGCTAAATGATGGAAATTATTCTCTAGTGCTACATTTTAAGCAGTAAGAATCTTCTACCTCCCAGGAACATAAAGTGAGAGTTAGTAAGGACTCTGTTATGGCATTTGATCAAAGGAGTTATCCTATGATATATACACTTGATAAAAACGGAGAGTTGATAACTGCTGAGAGAATGTATTTTGTTGGAGAAATTAATTACCTCCATGTTCGGACATCTTGATATACTTACAACGCCTTTTTCCCATATGACTGACATCCTGTCTTCCACACCATTCACTCCATTAGGGATTTTTGTGAAGTCATCCTTCCCCAGAGCTTTCTGGCATATGTCAAAGGTACAATTGTCAGTCCCTGTCACGGATAGGTCATCACTGCAGAGAAACAAAGTTCATTATGAATTAGAGCATGTATCAGACAGAATAGGAAAATAGGAAAATCCGTTGCAAGGCTGGGTAGATCCAACCATCCGTCCTGAAAAGAAAAGCTGATATGCCCCGCCAGCCTGTCTACAGTCCCATTCTCGAAGAGTAGCTCCACAGTAACAGCCAGTTCCCCTGTGAAGTAGTTTCCTCTTCAGAAACCAGTCGGAAGAAGCCAAGCACCAAAAATAAACACTTTTTCTTTGGATATGCCAAAGGTGTCCCATAAATGAAGGACTGTCCCATTTTGCCCAAAGGGCAAAGGGCTTGGTTCCATTCTCACTTAGGGCAATTTTAGACTGTGTCACTCCATATATCCTGTGAAATTTCTATGGATCTGCACAATCATCAGCCAGTGTTCCAGCATACCTTCATAGACTCCGTGGTCAAATTCAGCCCTTTTGTGGAGTTAAACTTATTGGTAATGAAATACCAGCAAACCACACATTTTGTTAACTGCAGGTATCTGAAGGGTACTTCTGTTTCTACTTCTTTCTAAAGGAGATGTTATGAAGTGGACAACTTATATCTACCTTTAGAAGTCAGAAGGCTTAGTTTTTATGCAGCATCCAAATTTTAAGCAAAAAAGGCAGGTG
>KZ506317.1:197727-238378 GCA_002844005.1 Limosa lapponica baueri | reverse complement strand
TCATGTTTCAATTTTTGCTGCATTATTAGCAAGGCAAGGCTTATTGATTAAAATCAAATGGGGGCAGAAGGCCACAAGAGTTCAGAGAAACAAAATCTGAACACTTTCTAATTTCTATAACAAAAAATGTTTTCCATCTAGGGTTTCACATTCCATTTCTCCTTCCTTATAATGTAACTTAGAAAATCTCCAGGGCATCAACCTGTTATTATATACTCCAGACAGAATTTGCTGTCTATTAGGGCATTAGCTGTCACTGTTTGTTTGCTTACTTGGCCAGTAAGCTCATGAGGAAACCAGGAGTAGATGGATCTGGTCTCAGTGGAGGTCCCATGACATATGCTGCAGCATGAGCCCAGTCTTTATTCCAGTAGTTGGTGCCATCGGTGCCAAGACTAGCAGCAATAGGCTCCCCATAAACCACCTTTCCTGAAAAATGTAAAGCAATAGTATCATCATCAAACAACATAAAAATGCGTATCTTGTATTTTCTCTGTTCCATATCTTTTTGGTGGCAATGGATTTAAATCTGAATGAGTGTTTCAAATTAAACACCAACATATGCAAGGACATAACAAACTAAGCTATAACATAGCATTTCTGTTCTGAATATTCTGCTGGTGATCTCCCAATATATTTCCTCATAAGAACATTGCTTGGGCAAGTTTTTTAATTAAATTTTTGACAGATATATTATAATGGGTTTTACACATTGTTTACCAGGCATGTGATTGAGATTTCAAAAGGAACACAGTTCTCAGTTGCATTAATTATGTTCAAGGTCTATATATTTCTTGATAGCACCTGTTTGGTGCTCTGAAAATATTGAGTATGTAACAGTGTAAGTTAATATATACACCATACAGACTTTGCAAAGTGGTACTTTTAATTTTCAGGGTATAATTGTTCCAGGAAGGACAATATGGCACCAGACATAAATTTAAAGAAACATTTCCCAAATCAAAAACCGTAGATAATTTGATTTTAAAAGTTATGTCCCAAATTTTTTTCTTGAATTCTTTGCTGCACAGTATTCTAGATTCCTCAGAAGAGGACACCAACCCAGACCAGCTGTTAGCCTTTGGATAAAGTTAGCATATTTTAACTATTTTTTCCTCCTAGGAAACATGGGTTTGAAACTCATTAGAACAAGAAAGGAGATGAAAAAAGGTGTTTCACTCCCTGAGGAGGTGGTCTCGCCACTTTGCAGTTCTGTAGGTGACAGGTGGTAAAGCCCCTAATTGCGATGGTCACCAAAGAAACAGAGTGAGCTGGGACCTCACACACCCACTCAGAGGCTGCTTGGTGCTGGTTAAAGGCAGCTTCTGCCAAATCCCAGCAAAAGCCTCTCCCTCCCCTGATCCCTACAGGGTTATCTTGCTATGGATCCCAGATTTCACTCCAGGCACAATTTCTATTAGAACTACCACTGCAGCAAGGGCTCAACTGGTAATTTCTTGGTGATGTAAGACAGTGAACTTACTCTGACTTTCTGTGTCTAAGTCATACATTCATGGTACTGTTGGAAAACAACAAAGTAAACCTTTGTAGATTCCTCTCTGTACATTAGATTCTGGTACTTCTGTGAGCTACTGGGTTATAACAGCTACACTAGCACAGGTAGCTACTGAGGAGCTCAACTCTTTTCAAAATACGTTTCCCACTGTAGTAGTGCCACTCCTCAAATCTTCTGTGTTAGACTTGCAAAAAGGTTTCATACCATTTAATACAGAGTTCTACAGTTATTTCTGCAAGGTTTCAAGACCTGCTCTGACATTATAGTACTGCTTGTCTCATATTGACACTTTGGCTTGGATCACTCTAAGCTCCCAGTCCCATTTATCTACATATATTATAGATTTACACTTGAGCTCAGAGGGAGACCACCACCATTTTTTGGACTTGAAATCTTGACTTAAGCAGTTATTTACTGTTGTTTGCATCTTATTTTCAAAACTTAAAGCACTGAATATGAGTGTCATGGTTTGGGCCATCAGTGGAAGTGATATGACCACACAGTGAATGAGAAGGTTTGAGTCAGATTAGTGTTTTCTTAAATCAGAGCTGCTGCAGGAACATCTTGGCCTTCCCTGTGCAACTCCAAACACAGTGTTTCAGGGTGGGCTGCCACAAACCTAGATATATACAGAAAAAGTCCTGCATGTATAACCAATCTCTGATATTTACCTACTAGGCTATTGACAGATTTTTCATGAGCAAAGTCAATAGGAAAGGGTGGGAAGAAGTGTGGTATGGTGTGTCCTTCCTACTGCATCTAAACAAGCTAAAGAAACTTCCATCCGAAGTAAACCTGAACTATGAATCATTAGGCCATAGCTGTAAATGATAAAAGTTAAAATGGTAGGAAAGGAGTAAATGTCTAGCTTCCATAAATAATTCTCTTATCTCAGTCTCACAACATAAAAATGAAAAGAAGTCTCCAAGCTCACAGTTGTACATGCAGAGTTGATTCTAACTCATGTACCACAGCTGATGACAGTATTTCTGTGGTCAGAATTTGACCTGAGCAGCTCCCCTGGTTCCCATGAGTGGGAAGGAATACAAGTCATTTTCTCAAGTAATTTTGAGTCTGATCTCTGCAGCTTCAATGGACTACATCTGGACACTTCTGCTGACTATGCGATTTCTTGCATTTCGTTTGGACCGTGACTAGCCAGACTGAAGGGTACAATAAATACCAAGATTCTGTTTTAATCCAAATAATAAGGCAAATCTGCATTAAGGTTCTTTTAGCCTGATTGGCAGCAAGGAAATTCTGCATTAACGTTCTTCTAGCTCAATTGGTTTCTGCTTGTAGGAATAAAAGTGGAGTAATGCGGTAATAAATCAGGTATTTCCATTTGTTATGTTTTCCTGCATTCAATAAAAATAGTAAGCAGAAAATGTTCTGCTGTTTGGTCTTTCTGACATCTCAGCTGCTGGGAAATATCTGTGGATTTCACGACTCCTTCATCAGATGCCCAAACTGTCTGGCAAGAGATATTTTGACACAAATTACTTTATAACAAAGGAGAACATGCAATTGCAATTTATTTTACCACCTGTCAGAACTCAGAAAGAGTTATAATCTTGAGAAACACCAACTAACACTTACAGGCTTGAAAAACTGGTCCCTGTGTGCTTATTCTAGTAAAAGTTTCAGAAGCACTTAAGATAAGTTCATATGGGGCAGATACTCACCAGCTATGGTCTGAAAGAAGCAGAATTTCAGGGCCGGGTTTATTGAATAAGCCATAGCATTGCATCAGTTAGGCTACCTAGAGTCTGGACCTGAGCCGTCCTGCACGAGCCAGCCTAAAAGGGGGCATTTTTATTTGCACTCCTGTGCTCAGAAGCAGCTTGAGAGTTTGTATACACACAGCTAGGGACATGCCCTTCTTCTCACTAAGAGCAGAACTTACCCGTGACTGATGGTAGGAGGTACCAACTTTGTAAGTCTAAGCAAGCTTCTTGCAATCTGACCAAGTACTTATTTTTGCATGCACTTTTTTAGAAGGGAGAAACCTTTTAAAAAATTGACTTTTTAGTAAGATTCTGCTCTCCAGTTCTGGAGAAAAGTCTTTTTTGCTTGGCACTGTTAAATGGGCAAAGGGACATGATCTCTAGCCTTTAGTACACTTAGAATTAAAGAACCTTTAAGTGGGAGGCAGTATAAATCATATATCCCCAAGTCACATTTTATTATCCTTGCTTCCCCATAGGTATTACTGGCTGAAGCAGTGGGTGACAGGGCCACATTCATTTTCCCCAGTAAGTTCACATCAGACAGTCCTAACAAGGAGGCGGAGCTGCACTGCCTGACACCAGCGCTCTACAGCCTTGTCTTCTCATTGTAGGGAAGACTTTACACAACAGCAGGAAGAGGATCCTCTCTGTCTTCCCACTCAAGGGAATGAGACTGTCATGCACACAGAGATATCAGACTGCCCTTCTATGGAAGTAGACAGTTCCTCTATCTGTTCTAGCAAGATTCAAGATCATGTTTTGCACAGGGGTGAAGAAACAGCTGTCTGAGACGAACAAGAACAGTCCTTACAGAGAGGTTCTGTCTTTGACCCTCTCAAGTGAAACTGGTGAACCATTGCTTTTGGCAAACAGGCTGGTAGAGCCCAAAAAAAGAACAGGATGGGATCATGAGTTAACCTGTCTCTCTCTAACACGTGGAAATCCTGGATTTCCTGTTGAATATTCAGCAGCACTGTAACTGTTACTGATGTACATGAAAAACATACTGCTACAATCTGGAGATTTCCTTCAGTGAGTGGTGCTGCTAGAGATCAGAGCAGACATAGATTGTAGACTTTGGCATGGAGGGAAGAAGGAAAGATGGTCACTCATGTGATTCCCCTTAAGTTTGCTTATTCTAGTGTAAGAACTAGTATCCCTTTACAGTCTGTATGACTGCTTTTAGCCTTTAAGGTCTGAAGACAAAAAGTTATGCTTACTGTCTTCAGCAAACTGTATCAGGCCTTCGGTCTCTGTTGGAATATTTTTTTTCACCTTGTATAGCTAAATGAGGGACAAAGAAGAATCAGGGTCTGACTTACATTTTTGACTAGGAAAAGCACCATCCCAGAGAATTTGAGAAGCAATGCTTCAATTCTGGTACCACAATGTCACCCAGAAAATAGGTTACACTCACTGATGATCAGTCCTTCCTCTTCTGAGGTCACTTCCTATTCTGAGGAACAGGAAGGGATATCAATCTTCCTCCGACATGGGCAGGGATGAATATGCACCCACACACTGTAATTCATGCTAAGTGCTTGGAAAAGAACAATTGTAAACAGCAGGCAGCTAGCATCAATAGATGGAGAAATAATCTTGAAAAGATGAATAAACTGCATTAGAGTGAATATTTCAAATGCTTGAGAGCCTTCCAGTACTTAAGAGTTTACACAGCTTTCACGTTACAGTGGGTTTAACCTGTCCAAGTTTAATATCTTTCAGTAAAGTATTTGAGGTTTATTTATGTCATTCATACTATACTGAGAGTTCTTTTTTTTTTTTGTCTGGAAGTCCTTTTTTTTGTATTACCACTTTTAATTGAAGAATGGAAAATAATTTTTAACTGAAACTAACAACAATGAATTTCTAATTGCCAGAATTTATACAGATCAGTCTCATTAAAAACTGTAATTGTCATAACTATCTGTATGATACACTAGCTATCTTTCAAAATTTCTTAATCAATCCTAGATTTCTGTTTCTAAACAGTATACTTCCATGCAAATAGAAATTAATTATGGAGAGTTGTTATACGTTGCTGTGCACAAAGGCAAGCATTGATGATTCTGACTGCATCAACCCAGGAAGCTATAAAATCCAATTTGCAACACAATCAGCATAAGTTGTACCAATTTCTTCTTTTTACACATCGAAGAAGCATGCATATATTAAGTCAGTTGTCAAACTAGCACTGCAGACTATTCTTACAACACATGCCTAACAATATTTTACAGTATTTACTATCAGCATAGAATTTTTTACTTAGTGTGTTATAAAACACCACTTTCTATCTTAGCTCTTTGATGTTCACAGCCAGTGATTCACCTTTAATCTGGGAATTTTAACTGTTGTTACAGATTCTTGTAGTTAATGTTGACACCACACCTGTAATTGTACAACTAACTACACTGACTGATAAAATCCACATTACCAGCAGCACTGTCATCTAGTGGAAGAATCTAATATAGCACAATACTAAAAGATGTGCTAGTAAAAAATATTCTGGTAGAATCTTTTATAGACTTGAATTACTGGTAAGTCTCACTAGAAGTCATAATCAATACATATTTCACATAAACATATTCATCTATATTAGCACAATAATGTCATGCTGGTTTTGATTGCACTTTTGTCAAGCTCTCATACTCTGCATTTTGCTATTAATCTGTGTAAGCATTACCTAAAGTCAAGAAAGAAGGAAACCAAGGTCTGTATGCAATTCATACTATGTCAGATGAACACAACCTGAGATGTGAAAAGATAATAAGGGCAGATATTCCATAAAGTTTTAGGCCCTCCAAATCACAGGCTTCTGTCCTGTTCCTTCCACCCATATAACGTCTCCTCACAGTGCTGTGGTTCCACAGGCTGCTCTGGATGAACTTACAGATGAGGAGGTAAAACATCCTGAATCCCTACAGCCTTTGGCCTGTTTCTAGCCTGCCCAACAGATGATCAAAAGAGTCAGGCTCCCTTGGATGTCCAGAACTGCAGTGCATTCCCTGAGAAACCCTTCCCTGGAGGGAATCAAGGTTTTCAGACACTGTCATCATCACCATGATTTCTAAGTGCCCAGTGAATAAGAATCCTGGTCATGTCATGGCACTGTCTGTAAAAACATGCTGTGGTCCCTGTTGTAGAATTTCTCATCTAAATAGCTGGTAAAGGCTTGCAGACTATAACTCAAGGGAGGGCAATAGCAGAGCATATATTGTCTTGGACTGGTCACATCATTTTTTATGCAATAATGCTGTCCTGGCCATCACTTTGACCTTGGAGATACAGTACTAAGGAGAAAAAAGCTTGTTCTGGGGAGAAGAGAAAGTCTCAGTCCCAGCTGCTGTTCTTCCATGCTACTTAGCTCCCCTTGGGCCCCACAACACACACACACACACAGAGTTTAGACATCCCACTCTGAGAAATTCACCCATGACAAGTAAGATACAGATGCTATGCTTGGTTTTCTATGACCCTTCCTCCAATGCCATCATCCAAGCATAAAAGAATTTGGACTTTTACCTTCTCTTCGTGCATTACTTATCACCTTTGCTGCAGATTTACTCATTACATGGACTACGTAAAGGGGGCAGTTTACAGCATTTGCTATTGTAATTGCCCTTTGCGTAGCTTCAGCTTCCACTTCTTCAGGACGACACAACTCGTGCCCCTCAGGGCCAGTTATTCCCATTGCCAACATCTTCTTTGCACCCTGAACATCACACAAAAACATGTAAGAGTCAGTTAAAGTACAACCACAGTGTTGTGGACATGCTGCCAGCCAGATGGATCCTAAACCAGCCACTGCAGCTAGTAGAGAAAAAAAAAACAACAAGGCAGTTATGATTTTTTTCAAGATAAGTTATTGTTGTGTGAACTGAAATCCAATATATCTCTCAATAAACACAGGTCTTGGAATACCTGAGTGACTTCAGAGAACATACTCCGCTGGCTTGCAGGGGTAAATCACTGCTTTTGAAAACCCTACTTCTCTCTCAATATGTACTCTTAAATAATCGCAGCCAGTAACTGAGATGACAGTACTAACCCCTCACTGGAAATAAATGGAAAGATCCTTACTGAGCACTAAGATATGCATCCAGAGCCTCTGAATGAGGCTCCAAGGCTTTAAGACGCATAAGATGTTGTCCTTACTATATTCCAGGAACTTATGCTTTGCTGATTTGAGATTACTTAGCAACAAATTCATTTCTGTTGCGGGACCTGGGGCAGAGGTAAAGTGCTATTGACTAGAATAGTTGAAGAAACTCAAAGACATCAGTGTAGTTATACTAGTTATACTCCCAGTGCCTCCACATAGCACTAGGATAGCAATAGCAAGTGTGAAGTGAGGCTAACTATGCACAGAGGGACGTTGAGACTTTTGTGCCCAGTCAGTGAAGCTTTCTCTGTACATCTGGATTCATTCCTGTTAGATGAGCTGACTATGTTGGAGGGACCTAGGGTTAAGCATCACACACCTGATGTCTAAATACCTGGCTGAGTGTTCCTTCTTTTGACTTGGTCGGTCAGGCTCTGACTGTTGTTTTCTTTGTTGGTCGAGTACACATGTTATATTGCAAGTATATATATTATACTGCAAGTATAACTCTCATTGTAACAGGATCATTTGTCTCCTGTCTATCCTGAGCCCAGGACTCCATGTTACAACTCTTAGCCTACCACAAGCATCCTTCAGCATCTTGGACAAGATGTTTCTCTTCAGTTCCCTGGAAGTAAATAGGGTACAAAAACCTTCCCCTATGATACAGTGGTGGTACAATTACATCTGTTGAAGTGCTTAGATAACAGCACCATTTATATTCCTGACTTTGATGGATAAAATATCAAATGCCTACCTGTGCAATTAGTTCCCCATTCTCCGCATGGACTTGAGCAACTGCTCCAAGTTCCTTACAGGAGGAAAAGGCTGCATATAACTCTTCATCATTGACCATGTATACATCTTTATAGGCCATAAACATCTTGAAGGAGTTGACGCCTTTGTTTTGAACAAGAGTTTTCATTTCTTCCTTCACCTGAAAGCCAGCAATTTTTAAAAAATAACATTATATTTTACCTATTAATAATTCTTTATAAAGAAATTGTAAGTACAAATTGTGACCCTTTACTCACTCATCAAACATATATTCATCCAGACAGCCCAACTCACATATTTAAAAACTGGTTTATACTGTTATTCTTGTATCAAATTTATTCTCAAAGTATATAAACCTGTTCCACCACAGAGCAGATATTTGAGGCACAAGCTAATTGCCGGAAAGGTATGCTTTTTACAAAAAATAGTGCAGCAAAATTTTATTCCAACTAAACCTCCTGGTGTTGAAAACACCCATTCCATTACTACAACAAATATATCCAACTTATACAGTATGAAGATTTGTGCAAAATTGATTTTCAAAATTGGATTGTAATAGGTTTCAGCTTCCGGCAAATAACAGAGTGACAGAAAAGAACTTATCTCCCAGAGCTTTGTCCTGACTCTAAACATCACACAGCCTTTCAAAATACTTTGTTGTCAAACAAAATGGCTCTACAACTCTAGATGCAAGCCTGCTTTTTTTCTTGTATGCACTCCTTGATGGGATTCTCTACTTCTGCTAGGATTTGCAAAGCCCAGCAAAACATTATGTCCCAAAGAAAGATACAGATTTTAGCCCAAAAGTTTCTTGTACAGCTGTTTAGCTAGAACTATCCATTACCTAACTTTGGCTCTCCCTTCCCAGTAAAATGATGGTGACAGTAATTGACATATATCTGTGATGCTATTACAATTTCCACAGGATTAATTCCTTTCAAAAAATTAAACATTATTATTCATCTCTCTAATAATCTGTTTGGATCTGTCCAAAAAAGGTGAGTGATTGATACAAAACCCAAGGAAATTTTCTGGACTTATCCAGAGGAGAGATGGGAGCATATCTTCATTGGGAATTATCAAACAAATATATAGCTGACATAAGGCCCTGGTCTGGAACAAATACAGAGGCATGTCATTTACTTTTTCTTCACTAATTACTATGACTAAGGGAAAGTATTGTAAAGAACGTTTGCTTTTAATCAATACTTTAAATCCTGAGGAGATGATAGCTAACTAGAAGGGCATGAAATATTAGTCTTCTTTATGCAACTCTTTTACAGTTGCAAAACATCAGACCTTTGTATTTCTTTCAATCTTGGCCTTTAAAAACAGTTAACTTCTTAACATAAACCAGAACATTGCATTGATTTACACCTCCCCAGTTTCACTGGATTTTTCAGTACAATTTGCTGTTTTCTACTAAGGTTGTTTCAAATGCACATTCATCAAACTTCATTAGAGAATTTATTTTATGTCTTTGCTTTAAGCTAGAAGTTGCAGTCAGTCTATTTAATGCTTTGTGAGCAGAAGACCAAAGATGGGGTGTTTGCAGAGTGAAGGCTTTGGTTTATATATTTTAAAAGTTAAAAATCAGACTAAGTACTCATATTTAGAAATGGAATTTACTTAATATATCTCTGTACCGATGTACATTCTCTGAGAATCCAAAGTGGTCTTGTAAAACATAGGTCAGTTTCAGATAGATGACAAGTACCTGAAAAGTTAATTTATTCAGTAAATCTTTCAGGCTATCAGCGAACATTCACATAACAAGGACGACTCTCCCATATGAAAATTCCAAAAAGGTTTTTTAGATAATCTCACATTCAAGTCATTATTAACTCCAGTCCTGCTTTACTTTAAGGAGATATTACTGTGGTCCCTCAGGAATAGAACTCTCCCTTTATAAATAAAGTTAAGTGCCATATTTTTCATGTATACCCTTATTTATAGATTATAAAGTGTTCAAGTACAAGAGTCAAAATTTATGCAAACACCTCTTGCCCCCTCTGGCCTGTCTGGTCTTGGTCTTGCACAATTCCTTCCTTTTCGTTTAACTTTGTGCAGTGTTATCCAAAGATAACGGCTATCTGCAGACTTTATTTTTTTCAAATATATGTACTTTTAGAAGGGTACGGACTATTTTAAATGTAGTTTTTGCACACAAAAATACTAACTACTACACCGCCAGCAAGCTATATTTAGCACGTGAGAACTAATTCAAAACAGGTGTGGTACAAATTTGTGGAATTGAAAATCAGCTATTGTATCTACCTTTTTGCTCCACCATGTAACTGCCACATGCAGTGAATAATCACAGCACACTTTAGGGTCTGCCCAGCTTTTCCATGTATCAAAGGCTTCAATAAGAGAACAGCCTTTCTGAGGGATGGCGAAGTCAATGATCATAGTGGTTCCTCCTGCTATAGCAGCCTGAAAGGAAGAAAGTTAGCATTTAGAAATTAGAGAGAATGCAGATTTCCTCCCACCCTCTCTGATTCCCTACACAACAGTTACTACACTGAAAAGCCAAAAGCCACTGAAGAGTTTCCCTGAGTGAAGTCTGAACTTGCAGATTGTGAAGATTAATTTCACCTCCTTTGAGAACGATGTTCTCAAGCAGGTATTCAAGACAATCATGGGGAAATTTTCACACTGAAGGGAAAGTTTTCACACATGCAAAATCTTATCAAAGATTTGGAGATGAGTATGCAGCATTCACACATCAGTGAGTTTCCTTAAGTGGGTGGGATCACCGAGAAAGAAGAGCACCAGAAGACCACAGTCAACTTGAGAAATCCTTCCTCAGCATCTACATAGTTGAAAAAACAAGCCTAAGTGACAGGAAAGTATTAACCAGCAGGTACACAATGAAAAAAAAAAACACATTCTGTTTGAAAATCCCCAAACTTTTGTCTAACACCGAAAGGATTTTGAAAGTGTTTTAAAATTATTTTTATTACTGACAGGGTATCATTTAGTGAAACTGAATATCAGGTTTTTAAATTGCATGAGGTATTTACATCCTCCATATAAATATTTACAAGCAAACAAATAAACAAAAATTCTTACTTTATGTATGTTATGAGGATCAAAATTTGCTTTTTAATCAATAATTTTCACTCTCCTTTATGGACAATTGAATATTCTTTTTTGATTTCCTTTGAAGGATCTTTGTTATTCACTCCCAGAAACCAGATCCTTGACTAACAGAAATTGATCCAATATAGACATTCCTTTGCTACAATTGTTGCAGTCTTCCAAATTAGCCAGAGAAATCCTCTCTATTGCTCTGAACAACAGAGTGCTCCCTTTGCACAACAGGTACAATCAGTTCAGATCAAAGCATTCGCAGTTCAAATTCATGCTATATTACTCTTCCTATGTCTAGATCTATCAACCCCTTCCTTCTCTTCACTTAGCAATCAAAAGCAAAATTGTAAATATGTCTGCATATTTTGAAAAAAAAAAAAATTTGGAGAGTGATATAAACATTTGTGAATCTGATTAATTCAGCAAAACATTTTCTCCAAGAGAAGTTGTTCAAACTGCCAATATTTTTTCAACAGGAGAGATTGACTACTAATTTGTTAAACAGGATTTAGAATTAAAGAATATTTATAGACTTCAAGGAAAAAAAAGGTCATGCATTCCACAACTCCATTCAAAATCTCTTTTTTGACCCTAACATCTTTTTTCCCCTCTCTTTGAAAGAGAAGTATTCTGCGCCTTTATTTATTCTGCTGAATGGGCAAATCTTAGCTAATCATTGTACCGTATTTTGCAATAGTTAGAACACAACTCTGTCTCCCTGATTCTCTTGCCAAAATATTTCAGATGATGACCTTCAGTAAATAGCTATAAACACCTTCCACACTTTGACAAGAAGGTCCACAATAATGAACTTTTTGACTTCTAGAGTCTTATTTTAGGCACCAAAGTGTCTATCTGGACATCCTGTTTTGTGTACGCAGTCTCTGTTCTGCAACTTTCTACTTTTTTTTTTTTTTGCAAGTTAGCAAAGTTAGTTCTCTCTCCTATTTTGCTATTTCACAGTGTACGCACCTACATCTCAGTTAGTTTGCATCTTTGGTTCTCTAAAGAGAACAGAAGTCAATGGATGCACTTTAAGAATGAGATCATCATCTAGACTCTAAGAAAGCGTCTGAACAGAAAGGCATAGTCATTGCTGTTTCTTTTACACGTTTTCCCCTGTCAAACAAAATCCTTTTATGGCTTCAAGTCATGTTAGTTTGATTTCTCTTGTGTGTCAAATTTCTAAATACATTCTTAATAATCAATTTACAAAAACAGTCTTCACAGAGAAATAAATGATTGGTGCAGAAAATGACAAAACATTAATATATATATTTGTGTACTGTAAATCACGTAAAACACGTATTCCAGAAAGAAAATTCTGCACTTCATTCAGCCAGGAAACATACTTAGTGATGTCTGTAAAAAAGCAGAACAGACATTGGAGACTTGCTTTTATTCTCTCTGTTTATCACAAAAAGCAGTGTGAAGACCAACAACTGGTTGAGGAAGCAAATTATAATAATTTTTAAATAAATAAATTAAATAAATTATAATAATTTTAAAATTATAAATAATTTTTTTCAGAAAATATTTCTTCTTTATGGACATCTGAAAAAGACAGCATTTTTAGACCCATATAATAACAGGCTCCCTCACTTCTACCAGATAGCTGCAAAAGAGACTTAGATTGGGAACAAAATTCCTATGACCAAATTTATAATTCCTTTCCAGCTACCAGTTCTGGAGGTAGAAATTACATTTTATCTTATGTTTGACTTGGAGAAACATGTTGTTTGACATAGCAACCATTTTGGTATGGCAGGAAAGATCTGCTGTGATGGACAAAATAATTTTTGGTCAAAGTTTTGCAGAATAATTACAGTCTATTATAATGAGCCATGATAACTTCTGTGCTTATTGAGAACAATTCTAGTGCTTAAAAATATCCAGTGTAAAATATTTCCATTCATATAACAGCAGCAACACCAGCAAATCTATCTTGAGTTGGAAAAAATACTGTTATTGAAAGAAATATGCCGGTAATTTGAGGACAGCATACAGGTCATTTGTAGCCCTCCCTTCAGTTGTCTGGGCTCAACGTTAAAGAAGGCCAAAACCTTCTTAGAGTGTGGAAATGTACAATTACACCACTCAGACAACCTAACTTGCACTCTCATGACATGATGGGGCAAGGAAGAAATGAAATTTCCTGTTAAAGAATTGGGCCAATCTAAGCAAGACAGCAAACTTTAAAGGTTCTTAATAGTTGTGTGGTTACTGCACCACACCATTTGTTAAAAGGAGTTGAATTTAACTTATTCTAACTATTCCAAAGAGGCAAATTAGCATTTTGCACAGCCGGAAAAAAATGTACGTCAGTAAAATCCATTTCTTTAGAAGGGATGCACTATTACTTTCCGCTTTTTTGCAAACTCCAGTTCTGCTGTGAACATATACAGGCTCTCTGAGGATGCTGGTTAACAGACAAGCCACGCAGGGCACTGTGATCCCTTCTGAGGGCTAAGAAAAGCACCTTACAAATTTTAGGGAGCTCTGTATGAGTATTTGTACAGTGTGGAGGAGACACATAATACTGTTAATTGATACACTGCTAATACAGGGGATGTAACGAGATCAGCTAAAAAGCTGAAAAAACCCCGCTTTGAGTGTAAAACTGGGAGAAATGAGATACTTTTAGGAAGTGTATTTGAACTGGACTTTTACCGAGAGACACAGTAAGGTCTGAAGTGAATGGCAGAAGAAAAGCTTGAATTCCCCCATGCTAACAGAGGAGAAAGGTCAGGTTACCCCAGAAGCTCTCCTGATGCACTGAGGAGTTAAACTGTTGCTTTAGTTAACCTTTGCTCAGAAAAGTATGAAGCTTGTTGCATGTATTAATGTAAGTTGTAGTCTGCATGGTGACAGCCAGGGTAAAAGACTGCGCTTAACACTTGCCAACCACAGCCAGAAAAGTCCCTGAAGGAACCCAAGTAACATACTGGTTGAAGGTGGACCTCTGAGTACCCCAACCACTTATTACAATGTCCCAAGCAAGGGACAGTAACAATTGCCCTTGCTCTATTCTCTCTTTTAGAAGTAATATTGAATAACCAACAGACATCCCTTTCTAAGCTCAGATGGACACACAGACATGCAAATGTGCACCCACCTTTGTTCCTGTGTAGAAGTCATCTTTTGACCTGCTACCCATAAAAGGGAACTGCATGTGTGTATGCGTATCGATGCCCCCAGGGATCACCAGCTTGTTGGTTGCATCTAGCATGACGAGTCCCGTCGCTGGCTCAGGGTTTAGGTTCGGTCCCACTTGCTGCACAACTCCATCTTCCACGTACACATCAGCCACCACAGAGCAGTCATCGTTCACGACTTTCCCCCCCTTGATCAAAAGTCTCTGCTGAGCCAGCTTTTGGGGAGGCATGGGAGCCTAGAAGGCAAGAGTGAGGCCTCAGCTCAGAAAGCTGCTCTTGCCTGAGAGTATTTCACAGCTTCTCCCAGAGCAGCAGGTTATCTCCAAATGGCCCTAAACACACACCACACAGTGCTCTTTAAACAGACACCAGGGGAATTGTCCCCTCTGCCCTTGACAGCTCCACCTACCACCTCCGGTGGAGCACCAATGCCCAGCGAGAGCAGTGAGCTCTCTGCCAGGCTGCTGGCAGAGCATTGGCTTCGGGCCCTTTCTGGTCCAGACTCTTTGTCTGGAGAAAGCAGGGCTGGGCTTTCAGGAGGGTCCAGCTGGGTTCTCACAGTACTTGCTCCAGCCTGCCCTGTACACCCTAAGGTTTGAAACGTGCTGGGCTGTTTTGAAAATGTGGCCATTCATTGGCTTGTGATGCCCAAACGTGACCCAAGATCTTTGTAATAGGGTTTGAGGAAACGAAGGGTGACTTGAAGTCTCCACAGAGAGATAAATGCATCCCTGGAATGAGGAGCTCAAGGGTGACCTGAGGTTCCTGCAGCAGTGTCCGGGGAGCCTCTGAGTCCTGCCCATGCAGAGGGGCCGGGAGAACGCAGGGCTGCAGTGGTCCAAGAATCGCACCCATCTCAGCCAAGCCCCCACAGGCCGCTATGGTGGGGTCCACTCTGCTGCCACAGGACTGAGCCACTGTCAGAGGACACCAGCCAACAGGAACTGCTCCTGAGCTGTTTCTCAGAAGATGATTTGGGACATACAACCCTCAGGACCCAAACACAGCCTTTCTCCATCCCCAACTTGGACAATACACTGGGCTGAGGAGGTAAGAGCCCTGGGGATTTCCGGAGGTTGCTGAGGCCTCTCCTCACCCTGTCGGCCGGGGGCTCAAGTGCCAGGGACGCGTGGTCGGTCTCGAAGAACCACGTGAAAATCATTTTCCGGTAGCTGCTGCCTTGCGCCATCGGCACCGTTGCCCCGTGTGCCCGGTGTCCTCAGGCCGGCACTCCTCGCTGCCCTGTGCCTGCTGTCCTCAGGCCGCTGTTCCCCGTTGCCCCCCATTGTTGCCCTGACAACGGCCAGCAGCCCTGCCTGGCCCCGGCCAGCACAGGCAGCAACTGCTGGCTACCACCGGCCACACCGGGCTCTGCCAGGCTCCTGTGCCCGATAGCGGCCCCTTCCCAACGGCCAGGGTGGTGGAGCCCTCTGCTGGGCCGTGAGATCCAGAGGCAAAGGGAAATTTGAGGCTTCTGCTGTGGGTTTCATACAGGGCTGGCATGACCCTGGCTGGGAGAGGCAGCTTGTACCATTCAGAATATAGATCTGGAAAAAGAGAAGGGAAAGTAAAATTTGGACAGCTAGAAAATGAGCTAAAAATCTTGGAGCAGTAGAGGAAAGACCTGCTCTACACCATCCCAGAGGGACCTGCTCTATGGACTTTTCCCGCTTCTCTGGTAACCCAAGGTTTGCATACTCAGCAGTGACACTGCTCAAGCGTGTCCCTGAATCTGCTGAGCACCAGCATCTTCATCCCCTCGACCCCTTCCAGTTCGGTGACAAGGGCTCCAGAAGATAGAACACTGTCTCTGAGGGCAGTGAGAGTGTGCGCACATACACCGCCAGAAAGACATTCAGACAAATGACGTTAGATTTGGAAAATGCTCACCTTCCCATCAGCGTGTCACATTTGTTCCTTCTCTCCCAGTGGGTAGGAAAGCAGTACCACACGTTTGCCTTTGTATCTGCTCATCCCAAATTGTCTTGTCTTTTGACTCCTGTTTATGCAGTGGGACAGGGACCTGCCGGGGTTCATCACACTGCAAAGCAATAGAAAAGGTCAAAACTCATTTGGAAAAGGAGAGCAGAGAATAAGAACAACAAAGTGAAATGCCTCAGGGGTCTGGGGCCCTGTCTGGTGCTGAACAGGCAGGAAAGGGTAACCTGCACCCACCATGTCTGCTGCATTTAAAGCTGGTAAGAAGACAAAGGTCAAGGTACCGTGATGGGAATTCAGTCATGAGCTATGGCTCACTAATTACAATGGTATTGATGAGTCAGGAACAGCTGAGTTTCAGCAATATGATTATTCAGATGAAGAGCAGGAGAATAAAGATGCAAGAGGGAAGTCAAACTATAGTCCTCTAAGACAGGAACTGTATACATTAAAGAGTGAGGATGGAAGAGGTCCAGGTGGGCACTGAAATGGGATAACAGGCCTGTACTGTGAATCTCTGCTGCTGCTGAGGCAGTAAACCCATTTCTTCCAACATGCAGATCGACACTCGAATAACTGGACTGCCAGGGTTCTGAGATGGGTATGTCTCAGGTACAACAGTTTCCCTGTGTGTGAACGAAGTGACCTTTGTTAAGTGAGGAGAAGGGGTGGCAAAGATAGGGGTTCATTCCATCATGCGTGGTCACAAGGGTTGCAGCAGTCAAGTTCATATGCCTGCCCCAACTGATGTTTAATGACTGCAAGTGGAACAGCATTGACAAATGATTAAGTATTTATTGGCAAAGAGGCTTCATTCTGAATCTCCCAGCTTAGTGTCCAAATTGCCAACCAAAAATAGTCACTTTCTTACTATTTCTCCCTGGTCAATGAATATTCAGTTATTTCTACAAAATTATTTTCTACACGACGGACCTAGATAATCACCTCCAAGTACACTCTTGGCCCATTGGTAGGGGTAGACTGTTCCTGCTGAAATCCTTCCCCCAGATGGGTCAGAGAGAGATTCGAAGGCAGGCCTGCCACAGCACAGCAGACTGTGGTAAGCACCAGGGTATTCAGTTCCCTTTTTCGTGTGTTGTGCAGGGGAGAGCTAATAGGACTTCAACACCTAAATGGTGGAGAGTAGCACAGTTTAAAACCCTATTTACTTCTGTTTCTGAACAGCATTGGGCTTGAGCTCTGCTTCTCCTACACCGATTTCCTCCTGCCTAGTTTAGACTTTGTGGATCCTGCTCTTAAGTGTCCAAACCTTCCTACCTGTAACTTCATGCCCAACCCCGAGCTGAAGGTCCCACAAATCAGCAAGGTAATTCAGAGTCAAGCCTTACAGTTCTGTGCCTAGGAAAACTGAATCTCCCACAGGTGGTTGAAATAGCCTTCAATAGCTTCAATAAGCTTGAAATAGCTTATTGACACATAACGGCATTCTATCTAAGCAGTCCTTTTATGTAGTCCATTTGGACAAACGAGATAAAATCACATCAGCTGCATTTACATACATTTGGTAAATATTTGATATTTAACGGCTCAGCTGTCTCTGGAAAGAATGGCCTGAAATACCACCTGTGGGACAGAAATAATCCTTATAATACTGTGAAAAGACAACTGGCCCCATATTCTTAGTGATCACTGAATACGTGTTGCTGCTGCAAAGAGGTCTCTGGTGCCAAATTGCTTCTGTAACCTTCACTCACCCACACTCACCCACGAAACTTTTTATCCCTCTGTTTGCACAGTTTAAAACAAATCTTTGCTCTGTAGTCAGTGGCTGACTGCACAGTTGTACTGGCTTGGGCTGGAAGAGAGTTCAATTTCTTCACAGTAGCTTGTATGGAGCTATGCTTTGTATTAGTGATGAAACCAGCATTGATAACATCCATTTTAGTTACTGCTGAGCAGCGTCAAGGCCTTTTCTGCTTCTCTCACCACCCCACCAGTGAGCTGGCTGGGAGGGCACAAGAAGTTGGGAGGGGACACAGCCGGGACAGCTGACCCCAACTCACCAAAAGGATATTCCATACCTTACAATGTTGTGCTCAGCAATAAAAGCTGGATGAAGAAGGAGGAAGGAAGGGACGTTCTGAGTGATGGCATTTGCCTCCCTAAAGAACTGTTGCGCACGATGGGGCCCTGCTTTCCTGGGGATGGCTCCAAACACCTGCCCGCTGACAGGAACTAGTGAATGAATTCCTTATTTTGCTTTGCTTGCTTGTGCAGCTTTTGATTTACTTATTAAGCTACCTCAAACCCATGAGTTTTTGCACTTTTACACCCTGCTAATTCTCACCCCTATCCCACTGGGGAGGGAATGAGCAAGTGAGCAGCTGTGCGATGCTGGTATTAGCTGCCAGCTGGGCTTAAACCACTACTGTGCAGAGAATTTTCCTGCTAAGAAACCTTTACTCACTCTAAAATTTTACATAGTAGTTAAATGATTTGAGAGATATTGCAAAAAGTCATCAATTGCAACCCTGAACTTGAATCTTATGCTAATGCTTTTGTGGTCTGCAGCAAAGAAAATAATCCTGGAAATCTGAACATTGGAATGTCTTGTGTAGCTATCACAGAAGTATGATCAAAGAGATTTCTTAGTAACCTAATGATTAACTTCACTGATTTAATTTTAAGATGAAGAAACCCAAAGAAAACCCAATCCACACCTATTATTTACAGAGAGGAAGTACTTCAACAAATTAAGGAAGAGGTTTGCAAGAAATGGACAACTGATTTGAAACCTTCAGAAGACCTTGGGGACATCATCTAAAAGTCGTTATAATGAAAACACAGACAGCTTGAAGTCTTTTGAGACACAGACTCACCCACCTCCCCTTGGAACCGTTAACTGCTACCTCCTAGCATAAAATGTCATTAATGTCTATCTTCTGCTGTAATTATCTCATGTTATTCTTATCCTTCCTTTGCTTCCATTTTCACATCCTTCCTACCATATGCTATTTCTGAAAAGCCCTTCTATCATCACTCAGTCTCATGCTTTTTCTTAACCCAAAGATTCTTACTGGCATTAAGCTTCAAATAAAAGTTGGTGAAGCAGAGATGTGTCTCAAATTGCAGGAGAGGCAGACAAATAGGCTTTTGGACAAACAGTAAAGATGTTTTGTGACAAAAACTAGAGACCGCTGATGAACAGTGGGGAGAAAGCTCAGCTAAATAAGATGTATTATTAATCATATTTTCTATTTTTGACAATTTTCCTCCAAGGAAGAAAGACTGGATCATTAACCAGATTTTCAACTCAAGAAAATTAACAGAAAAGATACCACTGTCTTTCAGTAATCCTGGATAAAGCACTTTGATTTGGAGAATTGGTGTAAAGATGTATCAGTTTGAAGTGAACTCTGGATTTGCAGAAAAGAATGAATGGCTATCTCTTCCCATATTCAGAATATTCCCATATTCAGAATACTCAGTAGGCATTTCTCTGCAATTCTTTTGAAGAATCCATAATGCCTGTTCTCCTGGGATTTACTTTCATACCACTCTTTTATTCAGTGGGAATTTAATACCCATTCCATAAAATCAAATGGTCTACATGTAATTCTACCTGGAAAGTCTTCCTAATTGTGACAACAGTCAGGTGTCCCTCATCAAAACTTCCTAACTAGCTTTCTGAACAATCTGGTGCTGGCTGCTTTCATGAGACAGATTTGTAGACACGATCTAATCTCTAAAGGCTTCTTCAGTTGTAAATGCTTTCCAAAACTAGCAAGTACATCCTATTGGTTTTCTATAATAAAACAAGACTAAAAAAAGATTATAGAGTTGATTCCTGTAGTTCCATGTACAATTATAAATATGCTTTCCTTAGTGTAAGCACTGGGCCACGTCCAAGCTCCTACTGCCAATCTTTCCCCAAATATATCGGAAGTGATGCTGCAGCCCATTAGCATCCAGCCTTGGACCCTGCATATGTGACACGAGGGAAGGCAGTCAAAACTGTTGCACATACTGAAGACCATCCTATTTTTTTAAAGCAGTAACAGGTACCGACTGTTCTCTCTCATTTTCATGAGACTAAGTGCTTCTTGCTCCACGAACCTGCTAACCACAAATAATGGATCACAGACAGCACAACCAAGGAAGAGAAATGAAAGACCAGGAACCCAGTAGAGCAGCGTCTAAGGAATTGTAATGCTGTGCTCTTTTCAATATCCACTTCCCATAGTTGCTTACTAAGGGCACAAGAAAATAGCCACCTTCTAAAAATCCACGAGACCACAAAGGCAATTCAGCTCAGGCATCGAAGTTCTCAGTGTCAGGACATTCTGGGAAAGAGACTCATCAGACGTGTCAGTTGCCTCTTGGTGGATAATTGCAGCCAAAGAAAGCCAGTTCATAGGTGGGATTTTTCCAAACTCCAAGAAACAGCCACAAAAGCACAGAGATTAGTTTCCTGTGGAAGCTATTATTTTTACTAATGCATTATCTGGAAAAAACACTGCAAAACATTATTTATATTGTTGTGGCCAATTCTCAAACTCAACATCTCCCTTTTGAAGGAGCATAAAATCAGAATTATAACTGCTGCCCAACATACCAAGCAAGAGAAAGTAAAACTGAACACCTCTGTTCCTTGCTGTACCACTGCAGAAATTAGGTATCTGTTTATGACCTTCCTCATTATCCTGTCTTATATACTCTCAGAGTACTTACATCCTGGCAGGAGTATATCGCTCCTGCCTTTGTTTCTCATCTGATGCTCCAGATCTGCTTCTTAACTGACCATAGGAAAGACAATAGGGTTAAAACAATGCATTTTACCAATCATTCTTACTCAATTTTCCACACCTGGAGAAGCAGCTAAAAATTACTTCTGCATTTCAGTTGGCATATCTTCAGACACACGAGTACTTGGTTACAAAGGTCCAAATGCAATTCTGCTAATTGTTCTGCCTTACCTCTGAACCACCACAAGTCAGCAGTTCTCTGACAAAATCTGAGATTTCTGGTCTTGATTGAGATACCTGCCCCTGTTAGGTAATATCTATGATGTACCCTTTTCCCAGAGATCTTTTCCTCATTCCTTAAAACAAGGTTATTAATTTGTCCTTTACATTTTGCATTCTTATTTGCTAGGAAGTGCACCTTGCACCAGAACTACTTCTTTCCTTCTCTTACAGGTTCCTGATCTGACACGCCCTACCCATTTTGACTTACTTTTGAAGGGTCTCCTACAAGTGTTTATCTCAAAAAAAAAACAAAAAACAAAAAAACCAAAAAAACCCCACCAAAAATCCTTTACACAATATAAAAGATTATAATTATATTCCTTTAGAGTTTCTAGTCCATTTTATTACAACTCTCCCATCATTCGAAATCAAAATACAGTGACTCATCTTTTCATCCTAATTTTTTTGCCTCCTGTGTTCCATCCCTTTCCTTCCTGCACAAGGAGCACACAGGGTGACTAATGTGGAATAATCTTTCAAACTGAATGCAAGTGAAGTAAGTTCTTTCAGATTGTATCTTTTCTTTCATACTTTGATAATACGATACAACTTGATCACAAGGAATAAAGTGCTGAAATCTAAGCTCTTCTGCTAGATTTCAGGGCGGGGGGAAATACTGCAAACACTAATTTGTGTCAGCATATTCACAGAGATTTGCTACATTTGGTTTATGGTGGCATTCTCCAAATGCTCTTTCTCAAAGTGCAATTAGGAATCATTAACCTGAATTGCTTCTAGAGCTGCTTCTCTCATTTTTCCCACCAGTTATGGAAAAAGTCTTGTCTATCTGAATTGTTACATAATACTTAAATTTAGCAAGTACTATACTCTCTTCCCCCAAATTAGTATTCACCACATAGACCATACTGTGTTACTGGATGTGAATGGAAGCCTCAACTGGGCAAATATATTGACATAATAGGAACGTTCTGCTATAAAACTTGTCGGTATCAAGACAAATATGCATGAACTCATTTAATTTATTTTGATGAGGGAAAGCTAACTACACGAGTCAAATCCCAAAAGAGGCTAGAAGGAAAATAGTTTTAACTCTGGATCTGCTTACTTCTCCATACCTCCAGTGACTTGGCAAAGGGACAGGGCAGACTTCTCCCTTGTCCTTTCAGAACATTCCCCATTTTGGACAATTGCATTGTAAATGATATCCTGGAGGAGTTCAGTTACTAATTGCTTATTTTCAGAAACTCACAGGTGAGGAAAAAAAGAGACAGAGCCAAAAAAAATACCCCCCCCCCCCCCCCCCAAAAAAAAAAAAAAAAAAATCACTCATCACAACTACAGGAAGATTAAAGCTGTTAAAGATTTGTGGAAAACTTGCAGTACTTCCTCAGGACAACTGCAGCAGTCAAATAGCTGCTGGAGAATGAAATAGGCCAGTAAATATTCACTTCTCTGAAAGGAAGCAAAAACCCATCTCAACAGGAAAACCCATGATTAACTCTGATCTGCAGTAAGTATTTAATGTAAGGACTCACTGAAAAAATATTTGCGACCCAAACTTGAACAGTGATTTTCCTAGGCTGAATCCAAGCTTTGCCACAAGTTGTTGCTTTGGCATTCGGATAGGAAGTTGAACACAAGATACTGTAACTGATTCCAACCTCCTCTCTGAGAACCTGTTTTGAAAGAAGAGCTATCAGCAATACCTGCTGAACTTGTATGGAAAACCAACTTTATTTTGGAAACAAAACAAGCCCTTGTAGCATTGGAAACTCAGTCTGTCCCCTTAATGTTTCAACGCAAATCAAATGACAAGAAAAGCATGATATGTGAAAAGGAACAGACAAGTCCCTTCTGCACTTAGAAAGCTTTACACAAGGAGAAAAAACACCTCACAATAACCTCCATTCCTCACAGCTTTCAAATGAAAGTGATTTATTGCAGAAAGGTAATTCCACAGTGAATCTTTCTGCCTTTTCTTAAAAATGACCTAGCACTGTAGCACAGCTAAACCAAGAATCACCTAAATAAAACATTAACTCAAGTAGCTCCAAAATAAGAAATGAAGTAACATGACTTAATGGAAGTCTCAGTAAAAAAAAAACCACAAACAAAAACCAACAACCCCTCCCCAAACCAACCAACCCACCCCAAAAATCCAAACAAACAAAAGGAAACATAATTTAATCACTCCCTTTAAATTCACTAAGAAAGAAATCACTGCAACAAATTAGCCTCATACAAATATGAATTTTATTTACAATTTTCCAAATTCTCAATGAAATCCAACTTCTCAGTTAAATGTGTAGCATTTCTCCTTTAAAACAAATTAAACATTGTGTTCTTTTTACATCTGCAATATGGAGTCCATAGGTACATGCTATTTGGGGCATCTAACGGAACAAGTTTAGGTCGCTTTATGTGTGTGTATGTAACACCAAAGGTATTCTGTGACGAGACTTTCTTCAAAAATGTATCTGCCTCAGGGACAAACATTTCCACAACCACTTTCTAATGATAATTAGTTAGGAAGGTTTAAAAACCCAGTATTTTATACCAGGACATACTGTTCACATATATTTCAGGGTGTGTTACCATGTTCATATTGCAAAGTTGCCTGCTCTATAAACAATGCTACTGAAATCAGACGAAAGATTACCCACAGATTTAGATATTATTCAATGTGAATAAAAATGGCCATTGATGACTTCTATTTGGGTATGTATAATTATGGGCCAATCTGTACCTGATCTGGTACCAGTGTGATGTGATCGGTTCTGAAACTTAAAACCACATGGGTCATTATAATAAAAATCTTTTACAACTGTATTGCACATAAGTTCCTCAAAAGCACAAATCTACATAACCATGTCCTGAACTCAGAATTTACCTGCTAACTCTCATGAATTAAATCAACCAGATGGTAAAATAGTTTATTTTTCTTATCCCAGTGCCTGTGAAAGAGGAGGAGAGGGAGAAGGTATATACACTTTGGAATCCATTCAATTATTTGTTTCTTCTGCATGTGATTTGTACTTCAGAGATGAGGATTTTTAAAAAAGAAAAGAAAAAGCCAGACAGATCTTGGATTTATCTTTAAAAGTACCTCAAAAACATAACAAAAATTCAATTTAATTTTGATACATATTAAAACATTTTAGTCAGTTCTGCCCGACAGCATAACACGACAGAAATGCACAAGACTTTAAACATGCTTTAAAATGACATTCAACAAAGTATTTAAAATTTAATAAATAGCATACAATCACACACAAATACATTTCATACTGGATCTTTAAGCCTACTAAAAACAGACTGGCAATGAATAAATAAAACAGTAGTTGACATTTTTGTTTTTAAAAGGTGTAGATTCTTGTTGTCACGCTAGTAGCCACATATTAACCTGCTTATCACAAAATTGGAAGTTATGACCTTTTTTTTCCCCACTGGTCTTTTTTGCTCCAACATGTAATATCACTAAAAAACATACACTGAAAGGGATTTTTTTTTTTTTAAACAACCAGTCTGCAACCAAGTAAACCAGTTTTTAAATACAACGAATAAATAGGGAATTAGTAAAGCAAATTCAATTGCAACAAAAATGCAACACCCCAAGAAAAGAGCCATGGAAATATATAGCAATTGCAATATTAGACAATAATAGTAATTAAAGTGATAGTGCTTGTGCACTAAGCTCATTAGAGACCTTAATATGATTTTAGTGCAAATCCCTTGAGTCCAAACAAGCTTTATACCCTACAGTATTAGGGAAAGATCTATTACCAGTTGGAACTTACTCTGTAGTGTATTTGTACATACCAGATACTTAAAGAACTAACAGGTATTGTAATATCTTCGGCCCTTTTTTACTTCAAATCGAAAAGACTAATGACTGGGGAGTTTACACACTATTTGGCTGTACCATATTAGATTGCAGTTTAGGAAAGTCAGTGCTATAAAAGCTTTTGCCATCAGTTTATCTATTATATCTAAATTCACAAATCATTGCATTTTGTACTTCTGAGAAGAAACAGAATGCTCCTGGAGAAAGTTTCTCCTCCCTTTAAATAAGTTCACATTATGATGAAATTCAAGAATATTTAGACAAAGTGTTGTATAAACTCAAAGAAAAGTACATATTTTACATTAACAATCCTTACCAGCATTTAGTATATTAAGTTACACGTATGTTGGCAATAATACAACAGAGTCAATTCCTAAAGGAAAATAATTCTGTACAAATTCACCTGTTAATATGGGGTTAAACAGGCAGTCAAATAAGTCTTGAGCAGCCATGTTTCTGGTTTGAACTACAGTACCAGGATAAACTAAATTTGAAACTAACTGAGATAACTTCAGTTTAAAGAGTAATCAGATTATACTGGACACACACATCATGTATTCAGAGCCAATAAAATGTTCACTCTAATAGTTCCATAACGTCATCCAGTATAAGAAATGTTTAATCAACCACACAGGCTAAAATAGTTTTAACATAATGTTGTCCTGGATTTTTTTTTAAAACTAAAAACTAACTTTAATTGTGAAGTACAAAACAATGACAGATATTGCTCCAACTTGTACACAATCTTTCCTAAACAATCCGTACCTAGCAGAGTAATAATGCCTCATCGTCACTAGTTTCATTTTTCACTGTTGCTTCTAAGCAAGTGTCGGGTATCTGGGCAGTGTGTACGATGCCACAGCTCTCACAGGGGCCATCTCGACTGCATGACCTTACACCGTGATGTGTTGCACTGTAAGGCTGTCTAAGCCCTGGTCCTTGATCTGAGCTGAGATCAAGTAGAGGTCTTGAACAGTCATTCATGTCAAAGTCTGATGCTACATCAGAGACTGGAATTAACATTTCAACATCATCATCCTCTTCTCTTCCACTTACCCCATTATCAAGCTGTCTCAAAGGACTTTGGTTCTGATTCACTGAGCTTGATCTCCCTAAAGTAAAGCGTACCCAGCGTAAGCCTTGAGTCATACGACTTAGCGCGCTAGAGAGCTGGTGACGTGCGGGACTTGTGCTTGGGGCCTCTACACTTGTCACTTCTCTTCCACTATCCGCGTTACCGCTACTGCCGCTCTGAGCAGAGGAACTCCCACACGCTCCCACTGTTGCTTCTATTGCTGTTGCAGGAGGGACTTTCTGAGGCAAGGTGGCAGCAACACCACCAACTGCTCCTGTTGTGTCTCTTCTTTCGTTTTCTGTGTCTGTGTCATCAGATTCAACTGAAAACAGACTTCTGTGAGTATTATTTCTTTCAGCTTCTCTATTAGTACTTTGGCCGGCAACATCATCTCCATCCGCTGAGACCAATGCCAATGATCCAGAATGACGTGACCTCGCAAAATTAAAAATCCTATTCCAAATGTTACTTGATCTGCCAGCAATAGGAAGTCTGATTGAGGTAAATCCAAGCTGAGATCGTACTGCCAGTCTCAGGTTTTCCAGAACTGAAGCCTAAATGAGGAGACAAGCAACAATCAGGTGTTGACAGTACATTGACACTGTCCTAACAAAAGAACAACTATTGTGCAAAACAGCATATAGCCACAAAGTTAAATGTAGGGTCTTAATATTAAGGATCTGGTGTATGTAGCATTAGGCTATTTTAAAAACAAAGCAGGTCTGAAAGAAGTCTACATTTTCTTGAGGAAAAAACATTATGAACAGGGAAATTAAGTGGAAATACATATGGAAGCAAAGGAGGAATAAAAGAGCACTGAAGTATACAAGATACATTTCTGCCAAAATCAAGGTCCTCTGAATAAAAGCAAAGTGAAAACCACTGCACTACAACCTGGATTTGAGACACCGATTACAGAAAAGTACGTCCACAGACCCGGTGCAGACCCAGAACAGCAGGTGTGCAAGATCTGTTACATAAAATCTTACTCAGAAGATAAAGCAGTCACTGTGGATTTTAGAGTACAGTGTATAGAAACATGCCTCAAAAAGTTTAGGATTTAAAAATGAAATCTTCCAGAAAGATTTAACAGAGGTGACCTTTCCTTATCCACTACCATGGGGCTGCCTAGAATAGAGACTAAATTAAATATCCTCTCTAGCAGAGGCTTGTAGTTTGATTTTTTCCCCATTCTGGCATAATCAGTTAATTCCAGTTTCAAAATGCTTTAATGCTTCTGTTTAATTAAAATTATCTTATGTGTTCTAAACTATACATTTCCCAAATTTGGTATACATTTTCTAGTCATTCAGCTATAAAACAATGCATGCCACAGGTCTTATCAGAAATACTGGTCTTCACAATGGGAATTTAATAACAGTCTTTCATTGTTCAAAACTATTGTACATGCATTGGAGCATTATGGAGTATGAAGTCACGGTTACACAGAAAGACGATGACGCAACTACAGTTTGTTATATGTCTCTATGAAAGACTGCCACTTCCAGCACGTCTGCAATATTACAAGTAAACTTTGCTGTATTAATTGCAACACAAAATACAGGTTAATGCCAACTTTAATACAGCACCTCAGCAGAATTTCTAGACTAAGACTTTTCTTCTATTTCACAAAAGAGCATTATAACTGAAAGCCAATTTATTTTTAAATGAGCAAGTTGTTTTGATAGAAATTCACTAATAAATTAAGAACTGTGCTAATGACCCATTTGAGAATCAAGATGACTAGACGTTATCATATCCCATTTACTAGCTTTTACTTTGTTCCTCATTCCTGTTAATTTTATATAATATTACAGCCTTGCCTTTGCCATCATATTTTCTACATATAGTGGACATGATCATACCTAAACACATATGTGCAGTAGATACGGACTACCATTTTGCATTAGAAGTCTCAATTCTTCTTTCCCAAATTTCGAAGTGTTATCTTGCAATCTTAACTTATACAACATCATCAATACAGATCATACAACTATATCTACCATCTATTACTTTTCAAGCAAGAGGGGTTATAGTGTGCATTACTGGCATTCACTAACTAGAAAAAAAAACCTGCAAAGAAAACTGTGTGGTGCTACAATATCATGATTTTTTCCAATGGCTAATCCTTAGTATAACAGTATTGGCCTGAAAAGAGGAAAAAAGGAAATGCTCTCAACAAAAAAATGCAGATGAAAGTTAAAGTATCTTTATTTCAGTCCCCTTGCATTTTAAGTGGTCTGCCTGCTATTTTGGAATCTTACCTGATTTGGTGAACAAACAGGAAAATCTTCAACTGGTGGAATTAAACCTTGGGCAATTAATTGTCCGTAAGATGGAGGAGCTTCTCTTCTTAAAAGTTCAGCCTCAACCCTTGACAAGTGAGTTTCAAATGATCTTTCAAAGAGAAAAGAAATTTCACAATACAGAAGACTATGATGTATATATGTTTAAAAGTAAAATTACATCAGACTATTATAATCTGAAATAATAAAATTCTGCTAATTTACTGAAATTTAATTGACAAAGAATATATGTTAAATCCTTGCAGTCATTCCAATGGGTCTCTCCAGCTGAGACAAGACAAGAAAACCAACCCAACAATAAATTCCTAAAAACAAAGAAGCATAGGCTTATAAAAGGCACCACAAGAGATGCCTATGTTACTTTATAAAAACTGAAGAACGTGTAATCCTAGTATGACATAGTCTACAATAGAAGAAATATCCTGTTAAATACAGAATTGAGATTTTTAATTGCAGAAATGCAACTTTTTCACACTTTCTTTTCAGTAACAACATCTGAAACCTTAAGTCTCAATAGTTAAGTGATCAGAATACTTCTATCCCCTTTTAACTAACCTCTTTTTACTGTCGAAAAAGGGACAAAGCCTTTAGAAATCACATGCAACAATAACCGTATGTCGATAAAAATTTTCAAGTAGAACAATAAAAGATACAAAAATATTTTTAAAATTTAAGTTCTCGAGGTGATCTGTTCTACTTACCTTCGCTCAAACATCCTGAGTGAATACAATTTACAAGTACATCCCAGTGCAATGACAAGCAGCAATCCGCAAATAAGACTCCCAATGACAGCTGCAGTTATTACTCTAGTGGGCACAATGACTGGGCAATTCTCTTCGTCGCTGCCATCACCACAGTCATCTTGAGAATCACAAACCCAGCTCTCAAACACACAGCGGTTATTTTTACAATGAAAATTGCCTGGTTGACAGAAGAAACAATTTTTTTCATCTGAACCATTAGGGCAATGATTCTGGTAGTTGCAGCGATCTGAACGAGGGTAGCAAACACCATTTCGAGAGCAGGGAAACTCATCTCTTTGACACATGGTGCAGTTGGTTTCATCCCTTCCATTTGGGCAGTGCCAGTAGCCATCGCAGCGTTGCTGCTCTGTGTAGCAGCCCCAATTTCCACCGCATGGAATTTCCCAGGGCAAACAGAAGCCATCTACTTGATAAGTGGCATTGAATCCTCTTGCAGCGTTTACTTTGTCAGCACAAAAATGCACTCTTATCTGTCCTGAGGATGAAACAACAGTGAGGGGAGCATGAGAGTCAAATGCTGTTAGCACGCGCAACAGCCTCCGTGGATTCTCCTCTAATCCATCATATATTTTGACATAGTCTCCATAACCTGTACCATCAAGTTTAAAATCGGTGAATCGCAAAATTACTTTGCGATGGTCACCAGTGTCTATCAGCCAGGTGCAGTTGCTTCCAGGTGGATAGAAGTCAGGATAGTTGGGAGAACTGAAAGTACCATAAAAGTATTTTAACCACTGCCCACATGTTGGCACATCACAGTCTATTTCATCTCCTAGGTCAAGACAGTCAATGTTACCATCACATTTTAAAGACTCTGGAAGGCAAGTGTAAAGCTTGGTGAAGCGAGAAAGACACTGGAACTGATTGTTAGCACAAGTTTGAAAGGAAGAAGCTGCCAGAGGATTAGCTTTGGCACAGATTTCTTCATCTGAGTTGTCTCCGCATTCATCCATATTATTACATTTCCAGCTTTCTGGAATACACTTCCCATTAGCGCAATGAAACTGGTCACAATCACAATTTGGTTCATCAGATTTCCCTGAAAGAAAAAAAAAAAAGAAATTATAAAAGTATTATCTTTTTAGAGTTTAGCCCTTTATGGTTTGTGTCACATATTTATTTGCTGAACCAGGTAGTTCAGAATTTGAAAACAACTATTTAAATTTCCTGTGAGTCATCACAACTTTCAGCAAGTTTCAAGATAAAACAGTTTTCTCAAGTTGAAATTCTGTCAGCATATCAGCATGAGCCTCATCTGTAGCTGCTTTCCATCAAGTAACTTTAACCCAAGCATGAAAACAATGCTCATTTATAATGATTAAAAAAATCTGTCTTCTATGGTGCTAAAAGTAAATCAGAGAAGTAGTGCTTCTCTCCTCTGTCTCTCGAAATACAGAAGCATTTTGTACTGCAGTACCAGTTACATCCCCAAATTCTTTCTTGTAAAAGCAGTTGGACCTCTCTCCTGTTTTCATAGGTTCCTACTTTGTACCAAAGTATCTACAACAAGAGAGGTGACAGTTGAAGATTATCTATTACCACCAACCAACCAGAGAAACCTCTTCTGCTCATCTCTTCCCGCTGTTTGCTTCTGCCTCTCATCCAGCAATTAAAAGTAGAGCAAATGCAGAAACGCATACTTAAAACACACAAAACCATGCAAAATCATGCTTTAAAAGTTAAAGATCCAAGTAGTGGTCCAGAAAACGTGGAATTGTGGGCTTTTTGGTTGGGTACTTTGTTTTCTGGGGTTTTCTTTTTTTTTTTTTTAATTCTGAAAAAAAAAACTGTTGAGACACCTTTATCTAAGAAAACGTGGTCTACTGACTACTACCACTTGTAACATCAAGAATATTTTTTTCAGGGATTAATTTATTAAAGTTCTCACCACGTTAAACACTGAAGCATACCTGGGAAGCCAGCTAATTCAGCTCTGCAATGACCCAGCTGAGTCAAGTACCGCCGTATCATTTAAAAATCACTGCAATTTCTAAAAACCATGGTACAGACTGTAAAATTGGCTATAAAGTGAACTGCCGTAATCAATCCTCAAAAAAAAATTCAAAAAAATCTGCAATGCAGATGGTCCTACACAGCAGTAATTCGGGAACTGAATTAGGCAAATATATACTAAATCTAAATAACACTATACTTAGTGTTTTAAAAAATAAACAGGAAAGACAGCACGATGAACTCACTGAAATACAGATCTTCCCAGAAGAAGCAGGTTCTACCTTGCTTACAATTCAGATTGGAAGGGATCTCTGGAGGTCACCTTATCAAATCATCTGCTCAAAGCAAATCTGACTGAAGTTGGGTTGAGGCCTTGTCCCATCAAGTATTTTCGAAGTTCCAGTGCTTAACCACACAAAGTGATAAAAGTCCTCGTATCTAGCCTGAATTTCCCTTGCTGCAACTAATCTGTTGTGATAGGTCAAGTCATATCACTCCACTGTTCTTTTTGCTATTTTAGTATCTTAAAAAAACATTAAAAAGAAATACTCTACCTTGAAATATATATTTATTTTTTTTTAAAAAAAGGTGCAATGGCAGCATTTTAGAAATTTCACAAATGGTAAGGTCTTTAACGAATCAACGCAGGAAAAAGTGAAACCAACAAGAGCGATAAATGTTACAAGCACTGCTGAAGAGTGTTTAAGTCAACAAATTTGCTAACAGTGAAAGGAGAGCAAAATGTATGTGCTGCCAGTGATTAAGTTTTAGAAAATGTTTATTTCACTAATAACAAAAACAAGGAGCAGATCTATTATAAATTATATCATCTTCTTGTACTATTACACACATATATATGTATTTTTATATATATTATACACTCACACACATCATTCATAACGCTAGCATTGCAAATACTTAGTATGAACCTTGGCCTTGAATTTGAAACCTGTAAAAGTGAACTAACAGACTTGTTCTGTCTGCCTAAATTGAACAACTGGGCCCTGTAGGTGGTGGACAATATAGTAGAATATGAATAAAAAGAGTAATTGAACTTGCTCAAATACCGATTATACTCTAGCTCAATACTTCTACCTTGCAGAACTTGGAAAAGGGTTAAGTAGAAAGCTATAATGTGGGACTGTAAATATTAATGGAAACACCCTAGTACCAAAACAGGATACGATTTCAACCTAAGCTCTTCCGTAGGCTTTAAACATCCCAGAAAAGAGCTGCTTGCTTGATCCTGATTTAGCAGTTTTAATCACCAATCCTGAAGTCATTCTATCCACAAGGTATACATATGAATCAAAAAGTAGAGTCGTAACATAATAAGAGATATACAAAATAAGACTATCCTTGGAAGCTGTACCACAAAAGACTTCCAAGATAGTATAAGTTAATTAGAAGAACCCATGTGCAGTTGTAGCCAAAGGATAAACTCAATCCTTTCATACATTTATAGTGAACATAAACCTCTGTACTTTTATTAACTCTGTTTTCCACTCTACATCACCATTAGTAAACTTCTTCCCATTTTGATACCCATAATTAAAGAGGCTGACAAATTAAAAGGGGTGAGAGGAAGACAGGAAACAAAGGCAAGTGACACAAAATTTATCTTCTAGTCAAGTATCCTTCCTAACTGTAATACTTTCTGTTGTTTTGTTTGTTTGAAATGAAATATGAATATTTACCTGGAAGACATTATTTACTTTAAACAAGAATTAATTCAAACAATTCACATGGCCTGTCTTCCACATCACATTTTAAACAGGGGATGTCCAGTGGTCCCTTTTACACCTGTATTCCATACTGTTTCTATCACTCCAGCAGAAGTAGACCTAACTTGCGTCCATGTAACTACAGTATTACTATTTGTTCCCCTTTTTCTAAGATCACATGCCCCCTTTGAGAGTAGCCTTAACAACATTGAATTAAATAGTCCACCGAGGAGTTAAACTGAACCTTACTACATGATACTAATGAGAAGAAACAATGGCACAGTTGAATGTATAGCAAAACTGTTGTTAGTCTTTTGGGAGTTCTGGAAAGCAGAAACGATCAGATGATTATTAAAGCAGATTTGTCAACTCCTCTCCTATAAACAGGTCCGTTTACAACATTCGAAGACTACTCTGGTCACCGAAACCCTACACTTCCACCTCAAACATGAAACACTTCCTAAATATCGTATCAAGCACAGCGACCAAGCTCAAACCAAAGTTTCAGCAAGGTTCATCTAAAACAAAAAAAAGGACAAAGAAACAATCACCAAAAAAAGTACCAAAAACAAAACAAAACTTTTTTTTCTTTGAAAATACATTTAAAAACACTGAATGAAAGTCCTAAGTACTCTAAACTGAGTACCACTGCATGATCCTAACAAGAAATCACAAAACAGTAAAACCGGCTTATTGCTGAAAATGTTACAGCTTCTTCCAAAAGGGGTTACATACTGAAATTGTTTCAAGAAGAAAAGAAAGGAAAGGATTTTCACAAAAACTCTACTGAGCCTGTGGCTTGTCTCCTCTGCCCATTCCACACCCTTATCCAAAATGTCCTTCCTTCTCAAAGCCCCTCAGGCAGGAACGCTGCCTTGCCTCTGTGCCTGCGAGGAGAGGGAGATAAGCAGGGCAGAAGCCAATGCCTCACACAGGATAACAGCGTGTGTGGGGGCAGAAACAGTAGTAAATGATGACTGAGAGACAGTGGCGCTTTTTTGCCTTGTCATGTTTTTTGGTGAGACAGTAAGGAAAACCCAGGTAGAACATTGCCCTGAAGGCTGAGCCAGCATCAAATGCAAGGCTGCATTACTTCTCCCAAGACTTGCTAAGCTGCAAGGAGCCGAAAGGCAGAGGGAACTTTTTTGTAAGCTTGAAAACAGGCGATAGAAAGGGATAAGCCTGCCTGGAAACGGCAGGTTTGTGAAGGACCAACAGGGAAGAGGAAACCATTAGGCAGAAAGAGTGTAGAACACAGAACAGGGACAAAAAAGGCTTGGGCTAGAGGAGATCAGGGCTCGTTTTACTGAATCTTGGTGGAATAGTTTTGAAGATGGGTGGCAGGGGATAGGTGTAAGTATGAACTGTTTTATGGAGGAGGGGAGTTCAAAGTTAGCGCACAAAGATTTGGAGTGGGTCAGAGAGTAGAGTATAGGCACACACTAAGGAAGCAAAAGAATGCAAAACCACTGTGAAAACAAAGAGGAATCTAATCAAGTATTTTTGATGATCAGGACACATAAAACTATGATCATGCTAATACTACAAAACTCTAATACCACATAAGGCCAGAAGAAAGTGGAGCTAGTCTTTACCCATGACTGTCTTCCTCCTCTCAGCAACAGCTACTAGAGCAAGAATTGCCCACAAAACAAGTCTCAAACTATTACTACTGGTAAATAGCTTATATTGCGTACTTGAATTATCCAAGAAAAATTTTGCATGTACAAACCCATGTCTATACTTGGCAAGAGTAATTTGTCACGTTAATAGTTTTTTTTAAAAAAGAGAGTATACCTCCTGGAGATGGGAAAGAATGATGCAAATGTAAAAAAAAGAAATCCCACCACTTTTTCCTTCTCTTGCCCTATTTATGCTACTCAGAGGTCTACCCAACTACTTTAACAACCAATTTTACTCTGATGAAAAAAATATCAAACCTTAAGCTATGTTAAAAAACCTCCCAAGTTGCCTAGTATTAATAGTGAACTTCCCCCACCCCCAATCTTTCACTCTGCTTATTACTGTGCATAGTAATCCCCGCTTTGAATAGTCAAATTGTACATAGGATCAAAATAATCTACACAATGTATACTATCAATAAGCCTTGAATCAACTACAGAAAATGCATATACTGTACACTGCTACGAGGAACTAGTTCTTGAAACAGAAAACAAAAAATGAAACCATAAACAGAACTAGGTATCATTTGCAACATACCAGCGAAGTAGGCTAATCTGAAGCCTTTTCTGGAGATGCTGTCATCTGAATGAAATCTGATCCAAACGTGTTCCTGGGAAGAGATGTATGGTGAAGGAATGGAGGAGCCGCATGCTCTGTAGCCTTCAATATTCCTGTAGCTTCCAATTGTTAACCAATCTGAGCTGCATCGCCGTGATCCCTGAACATCAAAATCTTGAAAGCTGGGAAGGAAAAAAACAAACCAAACAATAAAAAAAAAAAGAGAGGTCAAAACTGCTACTGAACTGGGTATTACACAACCAGGCTGATGAATTGCTACGCAGAAAAATAGAAATCAGCTTTAAGTACTTTTTTTGGTCTGAAATACAAAGAGCTGCTTCTCTATCCATGTACGAATAGGATTTAACCTCGTGGTGACGACACTTTTATTAGGACAGCAAGAATCCATTCTGTTAAGCAAAATACTGCAATACTCCACGACTCTTAAAGAAGCTCAGTTTTGCTATAAAAAAACCATTAAGCTTTCATCTAAAAAAAATAAAAAATTCTGTTCATGAAACTGTCTTTATGAGTCGCATTTAATGACTTTTATATACTACTAAGTGGTTTTATTTAACCCAATTTCATCAGAACTTTAGCTAATGCTACACTCAGCCAATGATAGGACTCAACATTATAAATACAGCTAAATTGTTCAAAACTATGATTTCAGATAAGATCTGCTCCCAGTGCACTACTTGGTTACTCAATGGGTATGTCATGGTATGGCTACAGCTCTATCAAGACATGCTGCCATGGTAATGAAGTGTGAAGGGGAGACAGTCTGGGCAGAACAGAAAACGCAGCAGTAAACCAGAAATGAAACATGAGATGTATGTGAGGTAGATGAGTGCAAGGATACAATGTTGAGAGAAAAAAAAACGAATTTTATGAGAAATAAACTGTATGAAGAAGTTTAGAAAGCATTCTAGTAGCTGAACAGCTCTTCCTACTTCACATTGCATTTATGCCAGTTTAATATTGAGTAGAAAGACTGCTTAAATTGAAAAGCAGTACTTTAAAAGAGTAACTGATGTCAACACAAATACTTCATAATGAAGAGCTGCTTCTTAGGTCAGCAGGTCTGTTCTGGAAACTGAAGAAAATCTGCAGCTAACGCAGTTTCATGATCAACCTGCGAAGCAGTACTAATTTGTATCTTGATGCTAAAACAAGCTTAGATTTCCCCTGTGGCAGTAATGGGGAATGAACTCATGAGAAACTGAACCTACGATACAGCTTTTTTCATTGCTTCTTTAGAAAAGTTATAAGGTACATGAAACTATGAGAAGCTCTCTGCATCAAACTTCAGCATTTCCAAAACTGCAATCCTATCTATTCATTTACTATTTATACCCTGCCACTTTCAAGCACACCATGAGTGAAGCATTACAGAATTTCCCCTACACATTTTTTTAATGTAAAATTCTTATATATCAGAGACATTAAAAAGAAATCAAATAAATGAACAAATGGACACTTTTTCTAATCACTAACTCTCCAGTTGAAAACGAATCCTATGTGGCTGTGTAAAAACAAATCAGATAAAATGAAAGGCAGAAAACAAACAAAACAGAAACCCTACATTTACAGGAAGGAAGATGAAATTGGTACATACACAACTGGCAGTTAAAAATGTCTAGTCAGTACTTCTTCAATCTATGTAGTTAATACAGGAGCACTGTTACCTTATAGTAATGATCTCCCCTGGATTTGCACGGATATACCAGCTACAGTTGATTCGGGCAGGATACTCAGAGGGCCACCCTGGACTTGTGATTGTTCCGCTTGGTGATCGAATTTGCTCTGGAACATCTCCACAAGCTAAAAAATACACATATATCAAAATCAACTTGATTAATGCCATTTTTTAAAAAGCCAGTAGGGCAAAAATCAGTCAACACTTATCAGGGAAAATATCCCACTGAGTTGGATGAGGTGGAAATAAAACAATGTCTAACGGACTTCATAGTGGACATGTCAGCCAAAAGTGAGCAAACATGATGAAGAATAAACTGCATTTTTAATAGTGCAAAAGTTGTAATGATTTAATTTGTAAAGAGGTTATTAATTTTTTTTCCATTTTTATCCAAAATCAAGCTTTAAGATCATTTTTCAAGATTACATGGACCTCAAAGTATTGACTAGCTCTAATACAATAAAACTTTGTATTCTTAAATGACTATTTTTAAAGATATTTCTATATGGCATAAAAAATACATTTCTAAAAATAAATTTAGAATGATTAAAAGACAAAAATGTTGGCATATGCCCACATTTTCTGTATTTGCTTAAATATAGAAATCTAGAAACAAAAAAATTTACTGTTTTCAGATACAGCTGTAAGAAAACATTCCTTTAAATAGGTTTTCGTGTGTTTCTTGCTAGAGCTTCATTCATGCTGCACAGTTAAGTATTAACATACTTTGGCTACAGAACATAGGACCTGTCCTAATATCTAGGAAGGAAAGAGTCTCAAAATACAGAAAGATATTATTTTATTTGATTATTCAATTAACTATTCCCTGGAAACGTTCTTGTTTTAATTTTGAGCAAACCCTATAGGTGGTGCTCTAACACCATGATATTTTGGAACACTACCCCTGTGTGAACGATCTGAATATACTTTACAACCGTTCAAACAAGAAATGGAAGGACTGGAAAGAATAATTAGTTATTTGCAATTACATGCAGAAGTAAAATAACATTTTTAATTGGTATGAAACAAAAACATATACAAAAACATAGAAGTATGTGTAAAACAAACATACCAAGCTTGCAGATGTTGGCAAGCATTACTTGATTGCTACTGAAATAGTGATCAGCTTAAAATGAACTGCTTTCAGGTGAAATTTATACTATTATAACATTCATCTGGTTTTAGATATTTAAAAACTGACATATGAGATTTTGTCACTGAACTTCTGAGGAAGCTTTTAAATTTGCCTGACAAAGAAAAACCTTACACTAGAAGATGAAAAAAAAAGCCATTCGACATATGTTCTTTAAGGTGCCTTCCAACCCAAACCATTCTATGATTTTATGTTGATTCAATTTTACAAGGTTCACCTCCAAAAACTTAAGTATGCTATAAATATATGTACAGTCTGTGCCTGTTGAATAGGAACCTCCAAACACTGCTAGCAACTGTAAATTACTATGCAATTAGCTTTGCTACTTCCTATGCTGGCACAGCACACCCTGACAACTATAATTTACTCGATCCAATCCCTGCAGTAGGTATAAGCAGTAACTTTTACTTGTTACATGACTCTGAATGGAAGAAATTCCACATGGAAAGCCTATGTAACCAAGGTAGTATTTTCAGAGCACCCTGAAAACTTCCAGTTTTACTCAAATTCAGTTTTTTTCAGCCTTTGCTTTATATACCAGCCATATCCCTATATTTTCTATATTCTTTTACTTAAGATGGCTTTTTCTCTGCTTCCACTAAAGCTAGCATTAAAGAGCTGAAGGCAACATATGACCATTTCTAGCACTATCCAATATGGGAAGAAAGAAGCACTTTAAGGAGGACATGGGGAAGCAAGAATGACCACAGGCACTATAATACAGAGTGGAGTGAACAATACTGTACTTCTGCTGTAGAACAGAGGAAAACCAAACCGAAGAAAGTGTGAATGTGACAAAGTGGGGGCTCAAAAAAAAAAAAAGGGAACGTACTTGAAAAAGGACTTTCCTTAACTTCAGGTTAGCTAGATAGGCTAAATGTATTTGCATATTTGGTACTTATTCATGCACTGAAATCTCTTACTTGTAACTCTGGAGAACAGAAATCTCCCATTTGCTTAAAAAGTGTATAAAGGTCAAGATCAACTGTGTAGAAGCTGCACTTCAGAAGCGCTGTCATTCTGAGAGAGAATAATTTCTCAGAAAGATTTTTAAAATCAAGGATAACCTTTTGAAAGAAAACAGTTTTAAAGGGAATCTACTTTACAAAGATAAGAGTAAGCCTTTTGAAATCAATTCCTTACCCTCTGCTTAACTAGGATGTTTCCTCTAAGGCTTTTGAGAATATAATGTAACATGCACTTTATTAATGTCTTTGCAAACATGGAAAATGTGAGCACATCAAGAAGGGCATGGGAATCAAAAAAATAATTCAAGTGACAGCACATAAAACAGACATGTATGAATAGAGGCAAACATCTTTTCACTAAGTTGTGGAGAATTTGTAGTTCTGATTTCAAGCGCTAGTAGCCCTGCAGGCATTTGTCATAAGGGTCAGTTAAGTCTATAGGAACTTAAAATTACAGGAAACCTGACAAGGTTTGAAATAATTTATTAAAAGTATTAAAAATACATAAGAAAACAGCAGAACCAAAATTAGAGGAGTCAGGAAAAAAGGAGATGAGTTTGTAACTTAGGCAGAAGCACAAAGCAAACTGAGAAGGTTGCACAGGGAAGCAAAGATACATAGTGATACACACCCAAGATATTTTCAAATCTTACGCTGGTGGCTGTAAGATTTTTGAGTGGGAAGAACTCCCTCCTGCACAACCATTGCACAACTACATGAGCGTTGTCTCTGCCTGCATTCCTCTCAATTCCCCTGTACTCTTTAGTACAATTCTGCTCATCTGTCTCCTACCTGTTTCAAACTCTTTCCTTTGTGAGCCTTTATTTTACTAACAATCTATTTGCAATTCTGCTTGTACTTTGCTATAACTCTGTTCAGCAGGTTGCAATACTGTAATTAGGACTGAAGATGTTTCATGAACTAAAGTGCAAAATAATGGTCAAAAAAACTGCTGAGAGGATAAACCGTGCACGTGGTTTTCTGGTATATATGGATTTTCTAGTAGACTTCTAAAAAAATTTACAACAGCTTTCCTTATTCCCTTCTTCCTAAAATTTGTTCACCACCCCACATTACAGAACATGACTGAAAACCACCTATGGGATGTTGACTAGTAAACAGAAGAGAGACAATGAAAACTTTACAGTACCAAGTTCAACTTGAAAGTTATAACAAGAAAATAATTAAGAAACCTATGCAAAAATTCTGTAGCAAGATCTAGAGAAGTAAAGTACCTGTAGTAACAGTGAACAACATGTCAAGGAAAAAAGTCACTTCAGAAAAGCAGGGAGAGGGAGATTAGGGATTTATCTTCACAGTAATGCCAGGAGATTAGTTGAAAAGATAAAAGAATTAGCTTTCAATGTGAACCACAAGATGATAAGGTATGCATTATATTGGACATGGTAAGGACATGAATGCAGCTGGATAAATGATCTGAAGGTGTTTAAAACAGCTTAGAGTAAAAAGAGAATAATGTTGTGATAAAGTCTAAACCATGAATAGGGAGGATAATTATTGCATTTGTAACTCTCAGGAGCCACTGAAAGTCTTATTTGGAGAACTACAGGGGAAGAAGGTATAGGAATCTTTGCCTCCAGGTCAAGCTGAAAAGCTGTAATTTAAAATGCCTTTTGCTCTGCAATACCAGGATACAGCCA
>KZ506317.1:165807-182725 GCA_002844005.1 Limosa lapponica baueri | reverse complement strand
TTTGACAACCTTTTATACTCTTTAATGTGTTTTGGTTTCTTTCTGATAGAATTAAAAAGCACTGCAGAGTTCTCAAGAAAGCTTGTTTTCTTTAATTTACAAGAAAAGTTCACAGAAACCACAGACCTTGCAAATACTTGTGCAGATTCGTTTATGCAAAGTCTGGCAACTGGCATTTTTAGACCCCTAGCACCTATTCAGACTGAAACTGAACTTACACAAAATGTCATACAGTCTGCCCAGCTATCTTCCAGTAATACAGGACAGAGCCTCTGTCCCTTATTAATGCTTCAGTGAACTAATTAAAGTGTAGAAGTAACCTTGCACAGCTTAACTCAGTACACCATCCCTCATATGGGCTGCAATGACACAGTTAAAAGCACAGCCAAAGGAGGGAAGAGCTCCTAAGGCAACACGCTTCTTGCCTGTGCCTTCAACATCTGTAAAACAATGCTTTTTGTTAATCTTATGCAAACACCCACGTGCAAAATTAATTTCATTATTTATTACGAATAATTTGATCTGCTCTAGTTATAGCAGACAGAAGCGGAGATGTCACTGAGTTTTGAGGGAAGCACAACATGTAGATGCTTCCATTCTCACTATTAAGAAGACATTCAATTCACATAGCTCTTGCTCTACTGTTACTTGTCGGCTTCAAAATTTCAATCACTATGATAGCAAAGGCTATTAATTAACCACACTAATTTTCTAGACTTGACTGAACTATGCTGTTTAGTAAATATCCTGAGGACTTAGAAAGAATAAGAGATGAACTTGCTAAAACTTGCCAGTCATAACATCCTGCATTCCTCAAAATGCACTGTGAATTGCTCCTATTCAAAAAGACAGACATTAATAGAACACAGATTGCCTGCAAGACATGAAATTGATTTTACTCAGATTAATAACTTATTTAATTAAGAATCATATCTTAAAATAGCCAAGGCATACTCCTGGTACGAACATGTGTGCACACATACTTGCATGAATACACTCAGCACCCATGTAAGAATTCTGTGCATGGCAGCCTTGCTACTTTCACATTCTTTTGTTCAAACAATTTAGTATCATCAAAGCAAACAAATGATAAGGGAAATATCCAGTAAAATTTATAATCCTTATTTTCTCTCCAGTGTTTTACCCAAGACCTGTGTACACTTCAAGAAAATTCTGCAACAGCTACTGCATTGACTCAATGCATTGATTCTAAAATATGAAACTTCAGGAAGCCCCATGGATATTTTTAAAAGGCTAGAAGTAGTCTATCTGTATTTATATAATTAAAAAATAATAGACAATCAGGCGTAAATCTCTAAGATTCAAACTGGTATTTCTTTCCCTCTCTTTGGAAAGCAGATTTTTTTTTTCCCTGTGTTATCTGCTATTAATCCTGTGATTCTTGTGCTGCAGGAATGATGTTGGTGCCTTGTACATTAGCATAAGTATACCTGTAAAAGAGTTTAACCCCTTTCATTTCAAACATTATGCAGTGTCTTAAAAATAAATTTGCAATAAGCTTAGAGTCTTCTTTACTTGGCTCATGGTATCTGTAAAACACAGTAACATACTAGTGCATTTTTTCATAAAAGCACAAATAAGCTTTTATCATGATTATAGCTTTATTGTGTCAGGAACCGTACAAACAAGAAAAACAACTCTTGCCCCACAGAGCTCACTGAAAACTGCGTATTTTACATTTTTATCGGGTAAAGGAAAGGATAATAAAGAAGCAACATACATAAAACAATTGGAAATCCCAGCCCACCAAGTGCCAAAACATAATCAAATGGCAGTGCTTTACAGGAACCACAGCACAGTCAAGAGGGTTTGAAGAAAGCAAATACGATCCCTTTGGGTTTCCCGTGGACAGATCTACCCAGGTTGTGGGAAGCGCAAGGGAAAGAATGGCTAAACTTGAGCACTGTTAATAAGTGGTAAAGCTACCAGTACTAAAGAGCCACTGCAGACAAACAAGATAGTAAAACCAAGTGAAACAGAACTGAGTTACAGCTATCCTGTGCTAACAACTCCTCATTGTGCCCCACCTTGCCTCTCTCCCCTTAATCACTCAGAACAAGGTTCAAAAATCCAAACACCAAAGGTAAAGGCTTGTCCCTTTCCCAAAGTAGAAACTTCAAGGAAGCATTTGGGAAACTCTGAATTACATTAATTATGCTGGAGGTAGTTATAGAGACAGGAGAGCTTATGTGAAAACAGCTGCAAAACAATAATTGCAGTATGAAGACAGTAAACACTGCCACCTTTACACACAATGAAAAGAAGAGCACATCTGACAGCCGGAACACTTCTTTTCACGTTCCATAGTACTGCAGGGTACTGTAGCCTCTTGCCACGGCCAGTTTAGGCAGCTGCAATTCAGCAGAGTACAGCACGCTTTCAAGATAGCCATAGCATAGGTAACATTAGTCAAAGAGAGCAGAACAAAGTTTGCTTCAGAACACTTAAGTATATCATTTCCCTGCTATCAAACTGCATCCTTGAGACACACAAATTATCACCAGAAAACTTTAAATGTGTTAAAGTAGACACACAGCTAATTTACTATATGGATTCTGTTCTGGCTTTTTGCAAGGGGAGTATTTGTTACAGAAATTAAAAGATCACAATGACTTGTAGATGCCACAGCACACAATAAAGGCTGTTTGTATGATCCTAAATGCAGTTTCTGTGCCTACTCTCAGTAGAGCCAGTAAGAAAGAGTCTCACATTGTACAGGTCACAAAATTCCAAGTTTTATTACATTACAGCAGCTCTAAGCATGTGTCGTGGCTTGGTCTGGGCTGGCCACTAAAGGGAAGCCCTGCATACTTCAGCTTTATCTCACTCTTCCTCCTAACATGGAATTTGAACTCCAACCTGCTTTCCTTCTCAAACATGCACAGATACTCCTGCCCTGACCCTCTGTCCACCACATACATGTACCCCAGTGCAGCAGAATCATAAAATATTTCTATGAAATTCATGATACATGCTTTATTTGTTTATCTCAGGGTCAAATAGTCCCAAATTTGGTGTCTCATTCCACTCTGAACCTTCACGTTTTAGATATAAGTCAATAGCAATTCAAAAGATGAAACAGATTTCCAAGGATTTAGATAGCTGAAATAGGCACATATACAGATGTGAACTGGCCCATTCGCTTCCACCTAATGTTACCATCTTAATGGAAAAGCTCTATGGAGATGAATGGCAAAAAAAGTAAGCTGCCTCCTTTCACCAAAACATCCCTCCCAGCTTTGAAAGGGCCAGCGTGAGGCTGCCCCCTTCTCAGGCTTATCCACCTGCCGCTCTCACCGGCAGAACTAGGAAAGGGGGTTCACATTCACACAGGCAGGTGCTCCCCAGCCCCTCCAGGTCCCCCTACCCTCCCCCCCCCCCCTGCAGTGGACTGCAAAACCTTACCAAACCAATACACACACACATACACGCTCTCCCTAGGACAGAGTTCCTATGACAGAAGCAAAACAGGAAGAGAGGTTTAAACATAATGAGAGGAATGAACACCTTGGAGAAGAGAATGTGATCTAACAGGTATTTCCAAAATCCTTATCACCATTTACCTTGACATTCATATTTATAATTACCTTCCAGTGTGCTATTCCTACACCTAGTACACCTTAACTCCGCTTTTGCCTTGACACAGGCTCTTCCAGCTCTTCTTCTCATCTATTCCTTTCTTGAACAAAAAACATACTCACTACACATGCTTACACAAGCCATTAACTGTCTTCCTGAGAGCAGTTTTAACAACTAACTTCTTTTTTTCCACACTCTGACTTCTTAAAAAAAACTTATTAAATATACAGAATACTATACCAAAGCATGTTTTGACTCTTCCTCTGAGGAAATCTCTACCAAGAGTCATTCAGATAAACACCAGATGACTGAAGGTCAAGTTACATAACTACTGCCCACCCCTTTATCCATCCAGTTCACAACCAGATACTCCAAAAGCCACTTCAGTTGTTTGGTTTGCGCATGTTCACTTTTATCTGGCCATCTGCATATCAACTTGAGCCTAGTTTCCCATGGATCATGCAGCACTAAGAGCAGTTGTGCACATCTATACATTCCCCACTTTGGACTACTTCTAACACAGTCAGCAGAAGAGTAACAGTCCCAAATATCCAGTTAATACGAATTTCAAGACAAATTAATCCATTTCCACTCGTGTTCCAACATAAAGGTTTCATTGTAAAGTTCCTTGTTACCAAATATAAGAGTTTTCACATAGAATACAATAACCCATGATAAAAAAAAATGTTCTTCCTGTCTGTTTCCAACAAAAGATAGCTGGTCTGAAGGAGCTAAGTGGCAGCAGCAGATCATCACTAAACCTTTTAAAGCAGTCTGCATCCATTCACTTCAGAAACAATAGCCAAAATATACAATGGACTGTGTTTCTTATGAGCAGAAGAGGATTGGCATTTTGAGGATGAGAGAAATTACTTGGTAGTCACATTTGTGAAAACAGACAAGGATAGGAGTTGGGCTTTAAACAAAATAGAACAGACACACTGGTTTTTAAGTAGCCTATTTCCAGTTCCACAATGAAAAATCAACAACTGCATCTTTCCCAAAAGGGTACTATTTGCATTTAAATACTTTAGGACCACTCTTCCTCCTTTATCGTCCCTCTGAGCGACAGACTAGACTGTCTACATCAAGAATTGAGAGACTTCTCTGAAGAGCAGTTCAGGTCAGCAAGTCACATTCCTGTCACCTCTCCTCCTTTCAACAAGCCTGCCTCTTCCCACACCGACTCTGCCTTAAGTCAAACCAAGACTCCCCACTTCACATTCACACACAAAATCAGCATAGGACCAGAACTGTGGAGTAACAAACTATTCATGCTCTACCACAGAGCAACTATTTATTTTCTGTGCTTCTACCCTGCAAACAACAATACTTTACAGGAATACTGACAGCGTGAGGGGTTATTAGCCTACCTTAATATTTAAACCTCAGATAATAAAGAGCTTTTAAGCAACTACACAAAAAACATTTTAAAAGAAAAATGTTAATTGAAGTTTTGTTTCCAAGCATGTCACAGTAGTAAAGCACAGTAAATTTAGCTGTGAGTTAAGTTTATAGTATTCTTTTGCTATTTTAAGAAGAAACCTCAGTCCCAGCAAGGCACTGCTTGATACACAAGTGTTCTTTTACTTCCTACATGGCATCTCTTTGTAACAGTCAACTAGGGAAAGAAACTCAAACAGCAGCTGTTTGCTGGGACACTCAGATTCAACCTGTGTATGAAGGAAACAGAATGATTTTTTTCAAGAAAGGGCTGAAGAATGCTTTGGAAAAATAGCTATGTGAAAAGATACTAGTTTTTACATTAATACCATTTACCAAACTTGACAGGCAGTTATATGCTTTTGGATGTAGCTTTTTTTCAATTTGCATGAAAAGCATTGTTACACTCGTGCATTGATGAAAGCAGATTACATCCCTTACAATTCCTTACTAGCAACTCTGCCTAATGAATAATAATAAGCCACAGTTAAGGGCATTGGTTTTGCTGTGTCTTGGCTATTCAAAAAAGGAAGAGGATCTCACTACAAGAGGTATAGCTCTGGGAAAGAAGTACAAAGGAAGTCTGGAATATTTCATGGTATCTGAGTTTTCCAATCCTCATCTTTTATTGATAGTATATACATATACCACTTTCTAAAATTAGGAAGTACTTTCAAGTTGATATAGAATGCGAAACTGAAGAGCAAGGCTTACTTGTGATAAAGTAGATACTGTGAAGACAAAATACTTGCAAATTTTTGCACTGTTTATACTTCATCACTGATTGTTATCCACTTGACTATTTACTTGATTTGCCTCTCTGGATCATCTGCAGAAATACTCAGAGGCTCAGCATTGACATTACAAGACAACTTTTACATGGATTCAGTCACTACCAGTGGTGGGACACCAAGACAGTGTGATTTCTTAAGAGATCTGTGTATTCACTCTTGAAGTATTTTAGCCGGTTCAGTCCCTAAAAGGTTAACTGTTAGGCCTGCCGTGGCTAAAAGCGATGGTACAGATGACACTCCTGCTGGGCTTTGTCCTCTTAAAGCAAAACAAACTATACAGGTTTCTAGTGTGGACTACCCACAACAGCGATGAATGTCCTACAATAATCCTGAGTGGGTAAAACTTTCAAATGCAGCATTTTATAAAGATAATTTTGAACTAATTAACATTCCACTGAAAATTCTGAGGTCTAAAGTTAATTTCATTGCTTGTAATTATCAAATTGCGGGTAACAATTTTACTACCTTTTTTAAAAGCAATTCATTTTGATTTGACTTATTGATGCCAGCAGTAAAATCTAAACTGATCACAACAAAGCACAGCAAAGTCAAGGCTGAGCATGGATTAAAATTCCACACCCTCCCCCTTCCAAATATATATATATATATATAAGTATTCAAAGCAACCATAGGACTTAGCAGTACTTACACAAAATCATATGCACGTTGGAAAACCAAAGATTTACCTTGATTTTGTCAACTTCGGCTGACACAGAATTATGGATGAAGTCAATGACAAGCTTCACTGAGGAAGGACTAAGGCAATAGTCAACAAAACTAATAGGAGACAACCTCAAGCACAGAGAAAGTTAGTTTTGGCTAGGAAACAAAGTTATGCATTAATGACAGAGCCTGCCCTGCACAAATAAGCAAGTACTAGCTCTTGAGAAGTTTAACTGAAGAACACAGTACTTGGTAATATTTTTTTTTTAATAATCATGACCATGTTAAAACGGGGTGCTTCACTTTATACTGCTACAGAAAGGTTCTAAGGCTCAAATAGCTATGGGTTTCCTTTTTAAGGAATGTAGCTTGAAGAGGAAAATGGGTAAATTAGGCTTCAATGCACTAATTCAGCGGTAAAATTAAGGGTAAAAAATAACATTTACAGGCAGATATTCCACTCTATTAAAAGCCAACCCGCTAACAAAATTCAGCACTTGCTCCTACACCCTTTTTAAAGGGAGGCACTGAATTTTAAAATAGCAAAAAATGTGACATAGCATGGTGACAAGTACAAGATCAATGTCAGACATAATGCCTACATGTTCAAATTTCTATTTATCTGCTTTTATGTAATGAAGTATATCGCTCATTTAACTACACATCCTTCCTTTTTAATAGCACATTTCCATATATAGGGAAAAAGTAGACCCAGAACCATGGAACCCCATAAACTGCAAAACACACTCTGGTTGTTTTTTTTATTAAAATTACATTTCTAAATACATTAAAAAATCTTCAGACACTTCAAAAATACACCAAAGTACACAGTATTTCATTACAGGCACAGAAGTGGCTTAATGTCACGATCCCTACGTTCATAGCAATAATTTATAAACTATGTTCAAGAACTCACAAGTTTAAAGCTAGTTGAGACCTCCATCCCATCGCAGTAACTCATCTGCCTTAAAAAAACCTGTTCAATGTGATCATTTTACTTGAATAACACACCCACACCTGAGAAACTGTGTGCAGTTATTTCAAATTTGGTGCTTTGAGTACTTTATTGTCTCCCAAATGTGCAATATGGTAAGCAAGTAGGATCTCAGATTAAAAATTTAAATTCAGCTTTATTGTGGTCATCAATCATTTCTGAAAGCTATTGCATTTTATGCTCAATTCCTTCACGTTCAATGCTCTAAATAGCTATATCCAGAGCCCAGATCCACCTCCTGTGCACAGCCACAAACTAGGGACAGTTCCAGAAAACTGGTAAAAGAGGTTCAAAAGTAGACTTACTCACTTGACTCCCGCATACATCTTTCTTGCTTCCATGCTTTTAATTAACATTTTAAGACAGATGTACAACTGAGTATTTTATGGTAGTCATTCCAAAACGTCACTATCAAGCACTACTAGAACTTTCTGTTAGGAGTGTAGAGAGGGATCTCTCAACTCCCCAGCCATGACCTTTTCACTCTGTGCAGCTGAGACTTCCAAGGAAATCATCCCTGGTAGACGTCATTGCATAGGGCCGTTTGCAGCACTTCTGTTGCCCCTAATCTGCACATTTAGAACAGAGGATCTCTTATTCCAGGAAAACTCCTCATGTACCCCAAAGGCACCACATACAAGCTGTGTTGTTCCAACAGACAGTGGGGAAAGCAGACTGTGTTCCTCACTGAGGCAAGAGGATACAGGCACAGTCCTTCTCCTAAGCCTTATTCATCTCCAGTGTAAAGGCAAAAGGGCTGTACAGGGAGTACTGTCCCAGATTGCCACAATGGATGAAAAAAACCAGGGGACCTAACAAGAGTACAGTAACTTTATCACCCAGCTGTAGTATATTGGATTGCCATTTACATGAGAACCGTGATACTGAAGCTTTGTTCCAGTATGCACAGATGACAAACACAACAGAAAACTTGAAAGCAGGGACTGGAGGGAGACAAGCTAGGCAACAGGCACTGGAAACAGAGTTAGCCGGATCAGCAGCAACAGGGAGGTCAGTAGTAACTGGACTCTAGAAACACACAGGTCCCCAGGACATCCAGCAGTAAAGCTGCTAAAGGGTGCACAATTGCCAAATGCCTGTATCAGCCAGAAAGAGGAACACACAGCACAGTCACAAAAAAGGATGTTTCAAAACATTGACGAAAGCCATACGCTGAGTTACCAAATGTTCAAAAAACCTCTGTTAGTTCATCTGCTTGTTTTCTAAAGCACAGGTAAAATGCAAGAATCTAATGTTTCTGTAACATCCCCCTGCCTGAGAATACTTGGAAGGCCTGAGAGCAAGACCTCGTGCGATTTGGGAGCTCCTCCTGCACTCAAACCCCTTTTCTTGCTTGCTCATAACTCGTAAGAGTAACCTCATAGACCGATTAGATGCTCACTCAGCCACCACGACAGAATCACAGAGTGATATGGGGTTGGAAGGGATCTCTGGAGATCATCTAGTCCAACCCCCCTGCCAGAGCAGGTCCACCAAGAGCAGGTTGCACAGGAAACACCCCTTAAAGGGGGCTGGTTCCCTGCCGCCCTTCCACTTGCACAGCCTCAAACAGTAGCTGCTCTCCCAGACAGCTTGCCTTCCTCTTCCACACTGAAGAACGGTTCCACCACCCTTAGCCGTGAACATGTCTTCTCAAGACATCCCAATCTTTCCCTCCCTTGCCATCCCAGCTCTCCAGTCTTCATGGATATCTCTAACCACAGACACTAGCTGAGCTTTAGCCATGGAACTGGCTGCTCTTTCAGTACCTTTAGATAGGAAACACAAACAATAACAATAGAAGGTGCTCTGATGAGGGAAGCTATTTCTGCTAATTACACAACTACCCAAATCCATCCCAGTCAGTACCTCCAGCTGCAGGTCTCTCTGATCAAGAGATATGTGACTGATGATTTTATCATTCACTTTCCTGACTCACCAACAGGCATCTCTTCCAGAATATTTAAACTGATGTTTACATCATGGAAAGGAGAAATGTTCTGTCTCCATACTTCTAAAAAATTATCAACTGTGGAAAAAATGAAGTATGTACTCTCTCAAGTCCAGTTACAAGTAGTTTCATACGGTTTAGACACGCATTTTGAATTAAATCCCTGTGCACTCTCTCTGAGCACTTCCTTAGAAGAGAGCAAATGGAAAAACGTAATTGCTTAGTAGTATGAAGAGCAGACCGGAGTAAATACAACAATATTATGAATAAATCAGCACGTTAATTAGGACTCTAGAATCATTCTATCTTTGAAAATTACTCTGTTGAGCTCTATGTGCAGGAAAAAAAGGAGAGGAGGGTTAAAGCCTCCCCTTAAAACCATGCGATAAGAGGAACACTTACATGAATCTGTTTACTGTATGTGACCTATTAATTATCTGTCTTGGTTCCAGTTAGTACAATATCCCTAACTAAAGCTCTTACTTTCTTTTACTTGAGATACGCAAAATACAATTTCATAGAAGGAAAGCACCCTATCAGGCTATACTAATTCATTGGATTCTAATACACTTTGAAAAACGTACAAAAAAGATGCTAACCAAAGTCTTATGAAAATTCATATACAGCTAAAATCTAGAAGCCAGAGCAGATGAACGGAAGCAGATGCCTCCCCTATCCAAGATGCATCAAGACTTCCATTTTCTGTTCTAAACCCCTCACCTTCAGTAACTAAGTTCTTTCTAAAGGAGCAGTTCCTTAAACGAGTAAGATCATTGAATTTTTAAGCAACATCATCTAGAACAAACTTACTACCAGTAACACTGTATAAATCAGAGGAAAAATAGAATCTGTTTTTTTTCCATCAAAGAACTATTCTCACAGTCTGTACTCTGAGGGACCTATCTACATCTGCCCATAAGTTCAGACAAAGCTGAAGTAATAAAACCAAGTTACAGAAATCTCTGTCACAGTCATTTTTTTTCTAACTTTTAAACACAAGCTGCTTCATTATAGGCTTCTGGCCCATGCCAAAGTGTGCTCACACTGCTTGTTGGAGGATCACTCTACTGTCTTCCGGTTGCAGCTGACTTTAAAAGTCTGCTCTGATTGACCCATAGTCAGTCCCAGGGGCTTCCACTTAGCAGAGGAAACATCTCAGAGGTTAAGGGAAGGGTAGTCATGAATTTCAGGCACAATGGGTGAAAACATGCAGTTCACATCCTAACACACAGCTCAAGTGTACGTTCCACTTACAGAGAAACACAATTAGTTCACTTTCACTGCTTTGCGGAAAGTTTATAGTTCACTAAGAGCGAGCAAGTTCAGCTCTCTTGCACATCAAAAAATTCCACAACCGATTAAAGGTATCTGGGAAAGCACTGATGAGTCAAAAAACGCTTAAATGAAGAGGGAGATCACTTTATGACACTTCAAGCTACTAAACCAAATGTTGTTGTGTGACTTCCTCACCCCCTCCAAAAAAATATAGTCTACTTGCAAACTTGCTTAAGTTTTTGGGGACCCTTACTCTTACCTGCTAACTTACTTCCAGGAACCAGTAAGTCAGGGGCAGGGGGGGAGAGGAGGGAATTCTAAACTTTTTTTTTTCCTGATTAGTTCCAGAAGATCGTTCCTTGCAAAACAGATGAGAAACTTACACAGGAATTCCCTCAAAACCTAGAATTCAGACTGTCCAGTAGAATAGCAGGGGGAAAAAAAACAACTAGCAGACAGCTACTAAACATGCTTGTTTTGCTAAAACGACATCATCAACATGTTAACAATGTAGCAAAAGTTACCGTATATCCAAATTTAAAGCATCTGTTTGGAGAAACAAGTCAGAACTACAATTTCGAATAGTGCTTTCGAAAGTATTTCCACTCATCTGTCAATTACGCTAAATTTAGTAGTTTAAACCTAGATACTCACATGAATCAATACTATATATTTCAATGCAACTGTAAACCTTCATGTAATAAAGCATTAGTAAAGTAGTAACTGCAACAAAAAAAATCAAGTGTAGAAAACAAAACAAAAAATTAAGTCAGAACAACACAATTCTTCAGAGCGTGTTACCACATCATAGACAGAATCATAGAAGAGTTTGGGTTGGAAGGGACGTTTAAAGATCATATAGTCCAACCTCCCTGGCAATGAGCAAGGACATCTTCCACTAGATCAGGTTGCTCAGAGCGCCATCCAACCTGACCTTGAACGTTTACAGGGATGGCGCATCTACCACCTCTCTGGGAAACCTGTTCCAGTGTTTCACCACCCTCATGGTAAAAAATTTCTTCCTCCTATGTAGTCTAAATCTTCCCTCTCTTAGTTTAAAGCCATTACCCCTTGTCCTATCACAACAGGCCCTGCTAAAAAGTTTCTCCCCATCTTTTCTGTAGGCCCCTCTTCCGTACTGAAATGCTGCAGTAACGCCTCCCCAGAGCCTTCTCTTCTCCAGGCTGAACAACCCCAACTCTCTCAGCCCATCCTCATAGGAGAGGTGCTCCAGCCCTCTGATCATTTCCGTGGCCCTCCTCTGGACCGTCTCCAACAGGCCCATGTCTTTCCTGTGCTGGGGGCTCCAGAGCTGGACGCAACACTCCAGGTGGGGTCTCACCAGAGGACAGTAGAGGGGCAGAATCACCTCCCTTGACCTGCTGGCCACACTTCTTTTGATGGAGCCCGGGATACAGTTGGCTTTCCGGGCTCCAAGCGCACATTGCCAGGTCATGTCCAGCTTTTCATCCACCAGTACCCCCAATACAGCCTGCTATAAACCACTTGGAGCATTTATTTCTACTGAGGGGTAAACACAGGGACTCGGATCTACAACCAACTTCCATAGAATCAAATGCAGTGGTACCCAGTGTTTTCTTACAACCAGGTAAACTAAATAGGCTGAATCTTCCCGACCAACTGACACCTCAGTAATAATCGGTCCTGCGAAATGTTACAGCTAGTAATTCTAAAGTGAAAAAAATCCCAGGTTGTTGACAAATCACACTCTTTCAATTAATGCCTACCTAGGTATCTCAGCTGTCCCAGTATTTATCATCATTAAATATGTGGAACGATATAAATGGAACATTAAAACTGGAAAATGCAGAGATATCTAGGAAAGCAAAGCCACGCTATTTTACACAGTACAAACAGTACTCATGAATTTTAAAAAAACTGTAAGGAAATTAGTGAACTATACTTAGTAAGTGTGAAAATAATGTCTACAGCTTGGGAAACTGAGGTGCATGGTAAAAGGTAACTGATGTGTGGAGGGATGTACCTAACATCCCAAAGATACTAGGAGTAAAAATTTGAGATCTGTTAACGAACCACAAGACTGATCATAATTGCAAGTTTTAGCCAGGACAAATATAAAACAATACATTTAGGGCTTAGTTGAAAATAATACCCACACAGTTTACATCTATTTGACACTAAAATAGGAATGACTAAAGCAAAGGAGTCAAACAGATTCACCTGCAGGGCCCTTCCAACACTAACCCAGCTGAGCTCTTCCTCTTCTAGCAATGACAGAAACAGTTGAAAAAGCCATGCTAATTATATGCTTTGCTCTGATGACAGGAATGGAGTCAGGTGGCTTCTGTCCTGATTCCGGTTACAAGTACCTCTCTGCTCTTCCTCTGGCTGACGATGTTCTCATTTAGTGCATAATAACAATCACACCAACTACCTTAGATTAAATTTGCAACTCTTTTTGCTATGAGGTTGTCTAGGATGTGGTTTTTTTCTTCTCGCCTCAAATGAACACTGCATTAAATATTGTCCATGTGACCTCATAGACACTTTGACTACAGACCTAACTATGGCTCTGAACAGCCAGGTGATTATGTATGTACTTGCACAACTTAACATAAGATCAACTTCTTAGACAAAATAAATTTCTATGGCATTAAAATTAGGACATTTTCACTTCAAGGACTACAAAACCATTCTAATAAATTAAATGCAGCACTTTTGCCAATAATACGATTTACAGTTTAGCAAAATATATCTGTTCAGTATATGACAAAAGTATCGCTAAAGAGTGACATTCAAGAGTCTAAGGTACAATAATTTATTAAGCCAAGACATTCCTTTAGGACAGTCTGTTCTGGCTTTATAGTTCAACTTCTTCAGAAAATTAAATAAACCGACTGCCTGGCAGAGTATTTGCTTACATGATTCAGGCTATTCTTTCAAACAAGGTGAATGAACCTGAAGAACTATTTATTCTTCCTCATACTATCATTAGCAAACTGACACGCAAGTAAAATTTGGGTCCTGACCAGTGAACTTTTATGACAATTCTACCCACCTTATCTTAAAGCCAAATGAACAATGAATTATATATACATCTCATTGTAATCTCAAGCAACATTTGTACCACAGAAACCTGGAATGGTTCTAACCCAAAACTAAGTGCTTATATAACTGTAATATCGCTTTCTTTAATGGGTCAGAATAATGTCAGGAGCATTGCAGTCTCAGTAGTAACATACAACATTGATTCAACTACAGTTTTTGGCAATAATCATTTTCTGATCTCTGCTAATGTTTCTCAGTCATTGGTCCTTCAAGAAGTACTCACTAAAGCCAAACCTATCCTGGAGATAAGGAGAATTAAGACTGATCTCTACCTGTCCCCACTTCTACCTTCAAACTGGTTTAGTCTCGTTGTCCTACTATTGTTAATATTTTTCTTTTATACTCATTACATCTGGTAAAGCCAGAAAGAGGGAAATTTGCCTACTGTACTACTGCATTGACTACTAACTACCAACTGTACAGGACACTATAAAAGATCCCTGTAGTCTTCTGTTCGGTGGGACAGAAATTCAAATCGATATACTGGGGTGACAAGTATAGTGAAGACTATAAAAAATTCAACTTTCCAGAAATCTGAAGAAGCCAAGCACCCATGCTTCTGGACTCCATTCCAAAGGAAGGCATGTCCTAACTTTTGCACTGTGCCACTTCAGAGACTTTTGATAAGTCAACCTCTGCTCTGGAACACCAATCCCTCCCAAACTGGTCCTAAAAATGCTGCATCATAGTACCAGTGTGATATGAACCATCACCCTGCCAAGGGTTAAATAAAAATAAAACAAAATGGTAACATTAGAAATTCAGTTCTCTATCCTAAGCCTGCATTTTAACAAGAAAACAAGTAAGATTCATTTGATACCCAGTTGATAAATCATCAAACTTTGATTTGAAAAATACTGCCCACAAGAACAGGACCAATTTTTCAAATGACATTTTCCCCCTAAAGAAACTACCTTGAACCACATACAGCTCTGTTTTGAACTCAGACAACAGTTAGGGCCTTTGAGATATGCAGAAATGTATTCATATTTGTCCCAGTAACAGCCATGCCAGGATTATATAGAGACACATAGAATCAATTATTCCTTGGATATAAAACTTGGATATTAAAAACAAATACCATTGCCCAACACCCCACCAAGTTATAATTCTCGTTAGCCTGTGCTATTCCAATATTTCACTCATCAGTATTCCTCCTTCTCAAATTTTTATAATTATAGTCATCATCAGAAGGAAGGTTTGAAAAATTCACTAACTACAGGGAAACAGAGAAACATTCTCTGGAGAGCTCAATGCCCACATATCAACCTTTGTGAATTTAGTACTTTAATTAGTGGAAAATTCTAGATATTATAGCTGTGCAACTGCATAAGGGAAGGCAACCAAAGTGATGCACTACTGCTTTTCCAAGCATGCATTTATCTTGAGTACCGCCTACTGTATTTGAAGCCTTAACACGCAGTAACATAATGATATCTACGAGGTTCTGCTCAGGATCAACATCACTGTCCAGAGCTCTGCTGTCAGCAGTGCTTTTATCAAATTCATGCTGATATTAAATTAGTTTCGTTTGGAAGAGCTAAAAGTAGTTGTACAGGAAGGTAAAATTCTTTAGTAGAGAACAGTTCCCACTCCCACTTCCTTCTCCCAAAAGGAACAAACAGGAGAAACCAAATGACGTCTTGAGATAGGGCTCCACTACACAGCGAACGCTTGCTTTTGTTTTAGATGCTCTAGCCTGGGGAGGAGAAAGTTCCTTTCCTTTGAGCAGTGAAACTGGTCAGAACTTCAGACATTTGTAATAAAAACTGTTAAGAGAAACTAATCCCTCATGAGGATAAGGCAGCACACACTGATCGAAATCGGAAGCAGCTTCTCCTTTCCAGCAGTGGCGATAACGGATGGTGATGTGTTTCTCAGAAAGGCAAAATAAACTTATGGAGCCTTTATTCATGGTTGAACTTTGGAAAACCTCGATTAAAGGTCTGTGAAAAATGTTACCCAGCAAGAATTTTATTTGGTTGTTTTTTCTCTCGCTAATGATCGTGCTTGTGGTTTAAATTTTTATAGTGGTTAGGCTGACAGTACTGCCTAAGTTACAGCACCACAGTCCGAATCTATCTACTGAAGTCAGGCTGATAAAGTATATCCCAACAATTCTAATTTTTACTTTTTATTTCAATTCTGTCAAGAGTCTAATAAACAAATACAGAGTTTGTTAAAAACCTTCGCACAGAAGTTAAATTTCTCCAGTACATTAAGTATGCAAACATAAGGACGGCTTAATATATCCAGACTTGAGATTTACCAGTCCCTGCTCTACCATAAACCAATTCCTTTCCAGTTATGCTTTTCACTTTAGCTTTTGACATATCAAACTTTTCATATAGATATTAAAACTCTTTTCCTTGACTTGGTGTGCATTTAAAAGACCAGTCAGTACCTTTCTTAGCTCATGCAAGTAGGCTCACTCAAAAATTAACTTATAGCACTGTAACTACTCAGTTACAAGTACCGGTGTAACTGTAGTTCTGTTTAAAGAAGCCTACCTTCTACTCACGTAAATATGAAAGGGCAAACGTTCTTACAAATCTATGTGGTACATGTACACTTAAGAGCTTGCACTGTTCTTTGCAGCACTGACAAACCTGAAATATCTTGATGTTCCAGACTCAAGCTTGTTCTCCTAACCAGTAAAAGAGATTCCAATTTCATAGGCTCAATCACACATTTAAAGCAAGGCATCTACTTCAGGAACTGCTAAGCCAGGACCTCTGTTGCTGTCCTACTCCCAGCAGGGCACATGCCCAGCGCCGTGCCAGAGGCCGCTTCTCGCCTCGGGGGCCCACGGACACAACCTGCGCTCCAGTTCGCAAAGCAAACACAACTCCCTGAGAAAGCATGTGACAACTCTCTTTGTCGACTATCTGCGTTTTGATCTATTGTGTACCACCGGGCCACTGAGCTGCTGTTAAAAGCCGACACAAGCACATTCCCCAGCGCATTTACACAGGTATTCTTCATTACCAGTTCTGCTCAAAGATGGGTTCATAACCATAAATGAAACGCCACCCGGGTACGAACTGAAAGCAGGCTGAGCAGAAGCAAAGGTCCCTGGAAGGGCTTCAAGGCCTGTGCTGATGTGTC
>KZ506317.1:135989-163032 GCA_002844005.1 Limosa lapponica baueri | reverse complement strand
GGAATGTGGCTGTTCGCCTCTCAGAAGCCACGAGTATGCATACAAAATTAACACTTTAAGGGAGAAGAAAACACAACCTTTATTCATAGGTTTAACCAACTTCTCCAGTGAAACCTCAGATGTCATATTTTCCACCTAGTGTATCCCATTCCTCTTTTTGTTTTTAATTACTAATAACGGGGCACTGGATGCTCAGGAAATCTGATCTGTAGCGACGGAGAGAGATATTACAGCTTTTATGAGCAGACACCACACAGAGCCGATGAACACACAGGGACTTACCCTCCCACAGTAATTACAGCTGTACTTGCTGAGTGCAAGTCCGTACGGGAACCTGTTAAACTCTCTGCCATAGCGATAGGTCAACATTAAACAAATCAGCACATGACCCATAGCCTTCCTCCACTCCTCCCAAAGTTATTTTTGTCTGTTTAATTCAACCCAGTTTCTACCACCCAGTTGTATGCTATTAAGATGTGATATGATTCTCTTTCCATAGATTTTAGTTGCATAATAAAGAAGACAACAGTAATTATCTTTTCAGATTAAATGCTCTTTCAAACAACCCAAATATCTCTGTTGGCAAAGCTGCTTTCAGTCACTTGCACAAACAAGTGGTTACCCTTTACCGTGTACCCAGGCTGATCACTCATGGCAGCAGAAAGCAAAGCATCACCCCCTGGAATCATGCTGAATTTCAACATTGTTCTCAAAGTTGCAGAGTGAAGGATGGTACGCAAAAGAATCCTGCCTCAATACCAAATGAGCTTGGTAAGTAAAAGGTGAGATACTGAGGTAATGATCTAGAGGAAAAAACCTCTGCAGGAGCAGTTTGCCTGCATATGAGATGAGCTGGATCTTGTAAGTCCAGGGAAGAGAATGTGTTAGTAGACCAGATAAGACACTCAGGATGTCAAGCAACATTTTTCCATATCACACCCTTAGGAAGTTCACCAAATCTATGAACTTTAAAGTATTTGAAAAGACTTCTTTCCCAGCAAAGTTATCTGAGTAAAAAGTCTTACTGCTATTTTTTTCTGTTCTTTCCATTGGCCTCTGCCGAGAGCTGTCTGTCTTAATCTCTTTGATGTTTGGGGAGAAGAATATAGTGTCTGCTATGCCTGAAAAGTACGTAGTAAATCACAGACATAACTTTATATACATTAAATTCTAATCATGACTGTGGTTTTTTGTTTGCTTTTTTTTTTTTAACTCTTATCTGAGGATGACTAATAAAAGTTTATCAACAGGAATCATTTTAAGCCAGACAGAAGTTGACACCGTATTTGTTTTTTATTTGAAGGCAGGTGGAAATAAAACATCCTGAAAGTGCACACATGGTTCACCTTGAACCAAACCAAGATTGTTTTAACAGGCAGCCATTCTTCTGTCTGAACCTAAAGGTTGCCACGTGAACCTAATGAAGCAGCTCCAGCAAGAATCATCAGGCACCTGCTGACAATATAAGCATATGATTTTTTTCCCCTGGAGTTTTACTTTCAACACTGTTTTCTTTTTAACGATTCGTTGTTTTACAGTCACTTCAGCTTCACTTCACTTCACATGCTCTTCCTTTTCACTGTTCTCTCTTTTTTAATTCATACTCCTTCTTCATCAGTCTCCCTTTCTTTTGTCCCTTCAGACTATGCTGTTAGCAAATGCCACCCACAGATTTAACAGCAGCTTTATGAACCACTGTAAAAGTTATCCTGAGTTCATTCCTTTTTCTCTGTTCCTGCTCTGACTGTCTGTAAAATGGTAGGAGAAAATCTTACAGTATGTTTCTCTAATGCCAAGTCCTGGTTGGGACCTCTCGGCACCATTTTAATACACAGTAAGAATGGGGACAGTTTAAGATGTTGACTATATCTCAGATAAATGAAATAACAGTTTTCCTTTACCAATCTCATTACTTTCTGTCCCATATCCTCCCTTCAGGTGAGGTAATAAGAAATGTTGGCATATTCAGTACCAGTGTTTGATTTTTGGTGAGACCTCTGGCACATCTGAATTTTTCTTCACCTGTTTTTTGCAGAAGAACTCAAGTACTTTATCATAAAAAGGACATCAATGGAATACTAAATATTCTGATTTTTTGATATTAGTTTTCCCAAAACAATTATTCATAAAGTATGAAAAAGTAGGCAGCAGAGAAAGTGGATTTCTCTCCCAGACTTGCATTTGTTTTGACATATGCAGTACAGCATCTGAAGACTGGGGCAAAAAAATATTTGTTCCATCTATTCAGTGATTTATTTACTATTTTTTTAACAGACAGTTGTTTGCACAGCAGTTGTCTAAAGAGTGCTAATAATGTAGATTTTTATTTGGCATTACTTTTAATACTGGACCACAGATACCTCAAATCTAGAGTACCCTACATAACTTCACTGCAAAATGATGAAAGACACTACAAGACGGTGCCAGAAATGTCTGGATCAAGGCCATTGTGTTAAAAATACGTAGCATACATCAGGATCTGCTTGTGTTGCTGGTTTATGTATTAGTATTGCTGTTGCGTGCTGTGGGAAATATATCAAATGTGTTAAGTGATCATTTATTTCCCTGGTATTTATTATTAGTATCACTGTGCAGTCTAGAGGCCAATCAAGAGTAGGGTCCCATTATGCTAAGGACTGTACAAACGTAGGACATGCTGTACATGGTGCAGTGGAAAACAGTCCAAATATAGCTCAGCTAACTGCAAATGAATTATGTCTGGAGCCAGTGACGGTGCAGTTGCATCCCTGTAGCTTGCACCCAAGCTAATTTTTTAGGGCTTATTAGTTTAAGCATCATGGTCCACTAACTGCTTCTGGGATTCACATTGGTTTCTTCAAACCACTTCAGAGCACTTGGAGTAAGTCAGTGCTATTTTTCCATGTTTTATCACCTGGGGACTGTAGAGTTGTACACAGTTTGTAAGCTCTTTGCCTAGAATCTGAACAAAGTAACTGGATCCCCCACAGGAGAAAGGGATTTGTGTACAAGCATGTTTTAGGAACTGCCTACAAAATTTGTTACCTCAGTTAAAAGTAATCCATGTCCCCAGTGTAATAGTAGTTATTTTTTCTTATTAGTCATCTGAATCTGGACTGTCTCTCTTACATGTATCGGATATTATGCTTTAAATATTATTACAACTGTTTTATGTTCAACTGACTGTTCAGATTAAATCATGAGTTGCAGTCACAGGCTCTGTAGTTTCCCTGACAATAATAGCACTTCTGTCATATGCTGCATGAATTGCTATTGACTAATTTTGTAGTTTTAGACATTTCTGGAAATGTTGCCCAAGCTTGTTCATTTATTAAAGTACATTGCTGCTACTGCTGCAAGGACAATCAAACAGAAGGAACTACAATTTGGAATAAGCAATGTGACAAAGCGTGACCTAATTCAGCCTGCAATTACACCGGGTAACATAATGCTTACGTGAGTACCTACAACATGGTAGCACCACTGGTGTTAAAACTGCTTTTGTTCTTTCCTTACTGTTAACTAAAGCAGCTTAACTCTTACTGTGGCAATGAGGACCTACATGGCAGGCAAAGATCAACAAGTATGGTGATACCTTCATTCCTCTGCCTGCATCCTTAGTAACAGCCCCAAGAAGTGGCTTAAGAACCACTGTATTCGCATCATTTTACTACAGGATTTCTAGTACACTAGAGAAGCATCAGTGGTTATCTAAAGTATAGCATCAGAAGATAGGAGAGAATCTAGTCCATAGTCATGTCACATCTTAGGAGAAGATCTAGTCCTTCACTCCAGTCACGAGAGTTAAGGCTGCTCTTAGCAGCCATTCTCTTACCTTTGGATTTAGCTTCTCAGGATCTGCTAGCTGATACCTGGGAGAAACTTCTGTCACTACCATCTCTTTTGAAAATCTATATGCTTTTTACATATATATACACATTACTCTATAAAACATTATAATAAACCCACAAGAAAAGCCTGAGTTTAAAGTCTAGTCAAAACAATGAATTTATAGGCAAAGATATTTGTATAAAACTTTCAGATAATTTTGAATAATTATCCAATCACAGAAAGAGCACAACTGTTCAGCTGATTCATGGATAGAATGAAGAACTAAACTATTAATGTGATTTTAATTTTAATTTTAGAGCAGACAAACTAAAATACCAAGGGGAAAAAAAAGGCAAAAAACCTGAATATGCCAAAGGAAAGAAAAAGCCAAGACAGAAGACTTCATGATTGCAGAGAAAACCAAAAAATCTCTTCAATGCTAACAGAACATTTCATGTGCAGTTTTCAAAATGTAAGAGGCTAATTAGCTAGTGTGGAAGGAGCTATTAAAAAGCCTACAGGTTTTTTTTGTGGAATTTTTCATTTTCTGAATTCAATTTATTTTTTCTTACACACAATTTTTGAAGCAATTATCTTTTCAAGCCCCATACTGACACTGGTAATATTCTTGATTTTTAATTAGGTTAAATTAGAACTTCCTTCATCTGGCCTGCACATGCACATCATGTCCCCACTGGTCATTAAGGCAGAAACAGCATCAAATCTGAAGTAGTGAACTACTTCTAAAGTATAGTCCAAAGTTCAAAGAAGCAGAATGAACTCTAGTTTTATAGTGATAGTCATGTTCTGTGTGCTGACAGGGCTGGAAGAAAACACAACCAACGTGATGTATTTTGCCCAAACAGATTTTTTTTTTATCTTGCTGAGTGCAGCTAATCTTTAGCCACGGTTCCAGATCATCTATCTGTCATGTGCACCCATAACCTCCAAGTGGAGGACTTTGAGTTAGAGGGCAGGATCTCAGCCAGAAGAGCTCTGCAGCCCTCAAGCGCATTCAGGAACTTAAGCCAGTCTCTTTCCCTGATACATGCTAAAACTGATTTCAACAATTCTCCACGACCAAGACTGAAGTGCTTTGGTTTTCTTATACAATAGCAGTTGGAATGATGCTGGTTTAAAATTCTTAACAGATTTCGTTTGGCTTAACCATACCAAATGCCATTTTGTAGATGTGAGTTGCAATTTGAAGAAAACCGTGGGGTGTAAACTTGTTAAAGTGGGCATGAGTACTCTGTAGGAGAGCTGCTGGCTTCAAAGGGAGGAGCCCTTACAGGAACTAGATGTTTAGAGAGGGATTACGTTACTTCAGTGTTACTCTTCCTTTCCATTGTCCCATCCAGTGGAAGCTATCCTTCGAAACCATAATTTGGCTCTTAATGCGTGACTGAACTGGATTTAGCAACAGGAACTCCAGTCTTAAATCTGAAAGCAATGATATCTCTTAGGTGAAGGTTCATGAGAACCATGAGTCAGATCATCTAATTAACTGTAGTGATACCTTAACAGAAGGTTAGCCAAGGTTAGAGGAGAGGGCTTCTAAGAGCTTCTCTCAGGCTGTGAAATACAGACAAGTTAACTGGCAGCTACTGACTTGAGCAAAAGCATTCAAAGGAGTACTACACTTTTCTGCCTAAGCTTCTGAACATGACAGTGATTCTGTCAAAGGTCCAAAATGATAGTAGACACACGCACACACACACACGTGTGTATATATATATGTATTATATTCATATACATTGTTATACCTTTGACTCTTACCTAGGTACCTTAATCATAATAGAATCTATTCTAACCAGTCTAGGAGTCATTCTAGGTCTCGTCTTCCCTTGCCCCAAATCACATGTTTATTAAAAAATCATAAAATTCTCAATGAGACTTTGCATATGACTTGACTCATAAAACTTGGCAATACCATCGTATGCTCACCCATTCAAGCTAAGTCAAAACCCATGTGGTAACACATTAAGAGTGCCAGGGATTTGCAAGACTTCACAAGTACCCAGATGAACATGAACTTTTTAGTTGTGAAGTGTGTGCAAAATACACACACGTAAATTAGAACTCAAAGCAGTTAATTTATTTTGTTTAGTTTGTTCCCATTTACAAAGGTATTTTATAGACCATCCTAGTTTACTCTGACAAAACTACCTTTATTTGTAATCTAATATACAAAATTACCTTTATTTGTAAAATCAAACCTATATGAAACACAAGAAGACAGAGTAAGTGCCTATTCCTGAAGATGTACGTTAGTATATTCAAGAACAATGTTCAGCCATATAAATTAAAATAAAATGTCTTGAGTTTAATAATTCAATATTTTAATTGGACCTTGTGGTAGAGCAATATCTTGTAGTGAAGAAAGATGTCCTACTTTCCTTTTTTTTTTTTTTGCATTTCTCCATCTTTTAATTAAAATACAAGAAAATGTGAAAGGAAGATTAAGATTATGACATTCACATTCTGTCACCTATTCTTCAGAGAACATACCAACAGTACATTTTACATCTAGTCATTAGAACTACACGAGCAAATTAAGGCCTGGGTGTCAAAATCCCATTTGCATTTTCAGTGCATCTACTGTGAGTGAGAGTGGGAGATCCACAGCAGAAGAGACTGCCTTGTATTCCCTATTCCCCCATAGCCACAGAAATCGTGGGGTACAATTAGCATGATCATTTGTAGAAGAGTTTCAATATACTACAAAATGCCTTTAGGACAAGACTCAGTTGCTTTACATTTTAGTTTTCCACTGTGCTGGACAGTTTTGCACTTCATTTTTCCCTTTCAAGCCTTAGTCGTACTATGTTATGCTGCTTATTTATTGAAATGATGTTTTCAATATATTCCTGTCAGGCTTGTAGAAGTCTTTGACACACTCCAAGTGAGCAGTAGCACAATAAAACTGAAATATTTTCAGTGATAATAACATCAGCAATATTTAGAGATTTTAGAGCTACAGGCTGTCTCATGAACTTCAGGAATTAGTGTTGTTCCTCAAAGTAAATGAAACTCCACTAATACCAGGTTTTCCTGAAATCACTCTTGGATCAAGCTCCACATTTTCCGTTTGTAAAAAGTTCAACCATTTGATGAAGTTTCGCTTGTCTGCAAACAGACAGCTGGCTTTTTTTTTCCCACTGGAAAAAAGTGATAACAGCTAATAGACAAAGGCTTTTGTTTGTTTGCTACAAAACAGCTGCTTCTAATCTACCTTGGACTCGCACTGGTATTGCAGTATCAAGGAGGATGTAAGCAAACAAACAAGAGGACAATGAGATCCTGAAGGGCAGATTTCCAGCACCAGAAAACCCACTAGTAGTGGATTCAGATGCAATCTGATGCAATAGCAATGTAGTTCACTGCAGTCATTTATTATATTGTCCTTTAGCTCCAAATGTGCAGAATAGTTTTCTACTGAGCCTGCATAATTGCATTGCAGGAGATATCTGGGACTCGTGGAAATGCTGGCAGCTGGGATCGTTTTCTTCTGAACTGGCACGTGAGGCTCTTAAAATTCAGAAAGGCATTTTGTTATTTTTCACAGTGTTCAGATTTTACTTGTTTATTCATGACTGTCCAGGGCAAAAGTGTAAAGACAAAGGCTCTGTCAGTAATAAACCCTCCATCACTATCTGCAATCCTGTCCCTGATGACAGGGCTGTGTCACAGAAACCCAGCTAGCTGACACTGCAGCACCCGTCTCTCATTTCAGCCCTCTGTCTACCCTCCTCCCCCTCCTTATTCATCACAGATCTAGAGCTGGAAGGATAGAAATTGAGGGGAAGCCAATATTTCCTCACACTTAATCTGTGTGTCCAGAGATAGTATACACTCTGGCCATGCTGTTAATCTCTAAATCCTCTAAACAGATAAAGCTTTCTAGAGAAGCTGCTGTAGACACTGAGGAGAAGATAAAACTCACTTGGTTGCTTCCTTGGAAGACTTCAGCTTCCTAGCCTGCATGTAGACATAAAGTGCAGGAACAAATCCTTGTCTTGGTCTGGCAATTTCTTCCTGTAGGAGGAGATAAAACCTTCTGAAAATAGGGGCAGAACTATAAAACTTCATTCCAACAGCCTGGGACATCAAGAAACCTATCAAGACAACCTCCACCTTGGCTGCTGTTTGCAGAAAACATGATGGCTTCTCCTGGCCAGACTCAGTACAGACATGACGCTTGTCCTTGACAAAGGAAAAGGTCACTGAAAGCTCCATAAATTGCTGCAACTTTTCTGCTGACTTTGAAGGTCTGCTCATTACTGACTAATTTCTTGCTTTTCCAACCAGTAGCACGGAGAAGTGGAACCACATATATTTCAGTTTGCTGCCTTCTTGAACTACCCATTAAACGGACCCAGACTAACGTCTCACTTTCAGTACAGACAATTCTGCATAGGATAGTCTAGCCTAGCTGCAAGATCTAGTCTGCTCTGAGACAATTTGTGACATTTAGGCTTTGCCAGAAAAGAAGAAAAGGAAGATCAAGAATAATACAAGATTGGAGCGCTGCTGACAGGACTTCCACGGGAGCTGGCACAAATTGGCACTAAATCAAGAGATAAATTTTGACTCTGCTACGATTATCCTCAGTGACCATGAGAAAAACCAAAGCCTTTCTGAGTCTCAGTTTCCAAGGTAAAGAATGAGGTAATGACCCTTTGCCCACCATTTCCATTTAAAGATTTTGATGGTGGATGTGTCATTGCATGAATGCACAGTGCCCATAGTTCAAGGATTCCGATTTCAACTATGCTATAATGTATATAGTAAACTGAATTAAAGAACTGCCTCTGTGAAAGAAAAGTGCATTCATGAAATGTATGTCTGGAAATTCAGTAGGCTCTTAGTGTAACTCATTAGTAGAAAGCCTATTCATCTGCTTTCTTTTCAAAAAAACAAGAAAAGTGCAAAAGCAAAAGATGCATCCATGAAGTAAAGATTCACAGAGAGTAGGGATGCAAACATCCTGCATCAAGATGAGGCCTCTGATTCACTGTACTGCTGCCATTAAGTTTCATTTCTTGGGAAATGCTCCCCAAGTACAGATGTGCACCAAACATCTGGAAATCTCTTGAGTGAAATTTATAGCTGCTAGTGCAAATTGCTTGCAAATTAGGTTTAATTGGAATTTCAAGCTCCTCCCTCCCCCTTTATCTTCCTCCCTCCAAGAAACCCCCTGCCCCCGTAAGAAACATACAAGCATTTTTGATATACATATACATATATGCATGATTTATATGTTAAGGGAAAAAGTACTTTAAACTCTTTAAACTGCAGTGCATTCAAAAATGAATAAATGTTAGCAATGGATGCATGTAACAGCCTTCATTCTGTCTCTATGCTTGTTCATTACATAGCGTTCTCCAAATAATAAATGGGTATTTATTCTCCTACTGTTCTTCTTAGGTGACTAGCAGATAATATTCCCAGTGTCAAATGGTTTATTTTTTAGACTTGTTGCTAATCTGTTCAACAGACTGCTCGGAAGCTATATGTCTGGGGTAGAAACCCCTTGACTAATAATTATAATTAAGTAATGAAGATTATGTCACTATATCTGGTGATCTGGCAGGTAAGGGAATACATGAAGAAACAGAATATATAAAGATGAGCCAGTCTAAAAGATATGCATCCCATTGTCTTCAGGGTATTCACTAATAAAATTACTGAATGACTTGTAATTATATTTTGTAAGCTAAGGGAGAATGAGAATCATATCTAAGGAATTGGAAATGAAAAGATGGACTGATTAATTTTTTTGTTACATATAAAGAAATACTAGTAATTACAATTTGCTAAACATATCTTGAACTATAGTAAACTTAAGATAATAAATAAGAAAATCTATACGTATCTACACCAGTGAGGACTAATAACAAGAAATCAAAGGATGCAGATGCAAAGGCATATAATACCTTATTATTTTAGTTAAGAATTTGATCAGATAGCTATTAGATACAGCTATAAAACCATATAGGACTTCAGGAGTAATGGAGAGAGGAGTAATTCCATAGTCAACAAGAAAAATGAGTTTGAGATCCCTCTCCAGTGAGACAGTACAATGATAAACAGTAAAATCCAAACTTGTCTAGTTAAATATGGAGAAAGCCTTCAGTATAAAAAAAAATAGAAAAAAAAATTATTCAAAATGTGATAGAAATTTTCAAGAAAATTTTCCAATTAGATTGAAATGGCATGGGTGGAATTTTACATGAATTTGCAGTCAACAACAAAATACCCATGAACTCCTGTGGGAGCAGACTTTAATTCTATTTTGTTCAACATACATTTTTACACTGTGTTTATTGCTATGGTCTCTGAGTATCTTGCAGGGGATTAGGAAGACAACTACCGTCTGTCACACACAGTTGCTCAGCTGCTCCCCTGGGGCAGAAGTGAATGTGTGCCGGGTGGTGTGCTTTGCTCCAGAGATGACATGGAAGGATCCTGCCGGGTAACTCCAGTGCTTTTTTACCAAAAACCTGCAATGCATGTGGATGCAGGAGGTTAAATATATCTGGAATTGGGCACATATGCCATGTGGCTACCACACAGATTTGGCCACTGTAAGGAGCTCTATAATGATGCCAACGTACAGAGGCTGCCAGGAAAAAGGTATGATCCCATACCCGTACCTCTCCTCACCAGCTTGGCTGTCCATGTGCTTATTCCAAGGTCTGAGCAGCTGCAAGGAGAAGGGAATTTACCATCACATTTCACTTTCATAGCATTACACTGCCAGTCTTTCATCTGGGGGGTTATCTGACCTATATTTCATCCACTCCAAAGTAGCTTAACTTGTAAGAATCTTCCTCTTTGTGCATTTTTAATTCAGAAGAGTAGCTTGTACTGATTATACTACAGGACCTCTGAGTTTTACCACAGGTGGAATGACTATCTACATTTATTTAGCTTGCTTAGCAAACAGTCCTTTAAGAGTAATTACTGACAAATTTAAAAAGTCAAGTTAACTGTTGCAGAAATACAAAGGGATCACACAGTGTCTTAATCAGAAAAATACAGTTTGAAACAAGACATCATTAAAGACTGGTAAATTGAAAAATGTAAAACATCTGTTAAATAACCCATTTACCATTTGATCTACTGTCATAGTTCTTAAAAAAATCTCAACCCAAAATGCTACTGTAGCTGCTCACTGGTGGAATACAGAAGATAGAATTCCAGCAATCAGGTGATACAAAATGATGGAAATAAAAAAAAGAAAAAGCCCATTTCTTAATTTCAGTAGACTCTAAAGGTATCCAAATGAAAAACTCTGAAAATACTTCTTTCTAGTAAATATTCAGTTTAAATTGTGTACTTAGAGATTATATTGCTGGCTCTGCAGAGCAGCAAAATAACAGATCAGTCATCTTATATTTTATAAATTTGAAGAGTACTGATGATGGATCTGATCTAGCATTTCCTCAAATGCTGTTCTTCATTGATCTGAATACAAAGAAAGCAGGTGTGATTGTTTTCCAGTATAGCAGGCAACATTTTATAAAAGCATTCAAGACTAAACAGTCAACAAAGTCTCATTACAAATGCAAGAAAATTAAACACTATCATATTTCGTTGTTACAATTATGAAAACATTCAGCTTGTGTGTCATGCACTCCCTGCAGGGAAAACCAAGTTCAGCATTATGTAAACAGCAGCAGTATCCTTAACAGTGGGAAATCTAGTCAAATTCACACCATGAAAATTTTCAGTGTAAAGGAACTAGTGAGGTTGTCTCCTCCACTTCATTCATACCTTGTATTTTAAAAGTCAGCGTTTTTCATACTGGCAGCTACAGTGAAATCTTAGTTACTATATTAAATAATAAATAACTACACTACCACAGATATAGCTCAGCCTGTTGACTACTATTAAATATTGATATTTTAGTTGTGAAATAAAAAGTCTGGTTTTCTTTGGATAGCTCTTCCAATTGGAAAATTTTCTATTCATTATAGATGCACATGATGGCAACTGTCTCAGAAGTAAAATACTATTGAAATGACACCACAGCTAGGATTTTAAGTTAAATTCTTTAACTTAAATTCTTTAACTACCTTTTATAAATAGTAATAGGTTATATACTAGCAGCTTAGAATTATAAAACCAAATGTTTATAAGTATAGGTCATTGATATTATTACCAAGTAAGACATTTACTCAAGTTCTCCTGTTGAAGTTTTCCCATATTCTGATCAGCAGAACTCTCTTTCCTTCCCTAAGGAAGCTTCACATTCACACTTGCTTTAAACTTTGCAGTATTTTCTCTTAAGTGATCCAATTGTGCTTTTTAAAAATCTAGATCTGTAAGTCTTTTGCGTAAAATTAAATAGCCTCCACTGCTCTTTTTTTGTATCCTGGGGAATTCAGAGCTTTTCTTATACTTTCTGCAGGTGCTAGCCATAACATGCACAAAAAGAAACAAATATTCCCAATATTGAAGTTACGGAATTTTAGGAGGAAGCCCTTTGTGCTGGGGGTGTGCTGGGGAAGCCAGTGTTTGTCAGGAGCAGACCAGCTGGCCGGAGACCGTGGGCAGGCAGGGCGGCCTTGGTTCTTGCAAAATGCAGGAGCAGCTGAACCTGAAGCTAAAGGCCAGAAAGCAGGATGGCACAGCCAGAGCCCCAAGCAGACAGACTGACAGCAGATGTGTGCATCTTTGGTCCCTTTGCAAAAGGGTGCAAGGAAGGGAGGGCAGAGTCATCACCCTAAGGAGCCCTGTTTGCAGGGGAAGGAGTGGACTGAGCTCCTGAGGTGAAATTCACTGGAAGGGACAGCTTGGAAAACGTGAGGAAATGAACTGCCTGCTGCTATTTGGTCTTAGTATGTCCACACAAGCAGGACACTGTGTAGATTTCTTCGTAAATAAACTGAATTTTGCTAAAGAAAGACCTTATTGTAAAAATCAATTTCCCCTACCAGCAGGGTAATTGGGCACCGCTCTGAATACTGGCTAAGCACTTGAGTCAAAAAGCAACCAGATAAAGCTTTGAGCCTGGTAGAAAGGTTACTAAAAGAATCTTTTCAAGCCTATTCTGGAACATTACAAAACTGATTTCTTCTCCAGCCTTATCCGCAACGCTCACTGCCACCGTTCTCAGAGGTTTCTTTCTTACCGCTGGTATGTGAAAAGTATAAACACTAGAAACAGTCTGCCTTCCTACAGCAGATTTCTTTCATGCCTGTTCAGGTTTCAGAGCAGTCCAAATACAGATGATGTGGGAAAATCACCCCTAACAAATGGGAAACTGGTGGCAAATAAATGGGAGGAAGTATAACAGGAATGCTTATCTTTTACCAAGGTTTATTTATCTTTGCATCAGTGTGGAAATCATACTGTTCCTGAGTGTTTTTAAAGGGGAGGTATTTGAAGGCCTGTGTTGGCACAGAAGGGTGAAGAATCAGGAGAGATTCCTGCTAAGCTGGGCAGTTTATATTCTTAGGTGTTTAAAACTATGGATGTGTCTTCAGTCTTGAGACAATCAGTCAGTAAAATGAAACTTTATATGTATTGTGTGTCATTCATTTGTTTACATGAAGGTACATTTCTTTAATGAAAGGATTCTTTTTTTTTAAAAACACTTATATGTTGAGTTTGGTGCAGTAGGTAAATAATAGATTCTATGGGCAAACTAAATAAAAGTAACATTTACACTGTGAATTATTTTCTTTTCCCTTTTGTTGGAAACATTGTTCCCTCCCTCTCTGCTAGTAACCATAAATCTTTTTCTGTAATGCTCTGTTAGCTTTAATAAGTACAGCACAGTAACCAGTGCTGGCTCTCACTTACTGTAGCTGAATGTTAAGCAGCGTTGCAAAAACGTTAAGTTGCAAGATAACTGACTAGTTTTCTTAAGACTTTTTAGGGAGATTGAGAATTAACAATGCTTCTCACCTCCCTCTTCACACTCCAATAGGAAAATGCTAATTTATTATTAACCTCGTCACAGCTGTCTCACATTCCATTTTCTCCGTTTCACAATTCAGACAGGAACATATGTGCTGGCACCATGCGTCTTTGATGGAAAAGCAGTTGGGATTCCTTTCAGCAAAGATTCTGCTCACAAAACTTCATGCAAAAGAGAGAGAAAACTTGCGATATTTAGGGCATAAACCCCATATATTGGAATGACAGTGCTTTCTCATAAGGTCTAGTTGATAATGTCCTGATGCTTTATGGCTAAATTCCTTACTAGAGGTACCTATCACCTGACTCCTGAAAAACAAAATATGGCTTTAGTTCCCTTAATACTGACAGTGGCAATATGTACTGAGAGGGTGCGTTTATGCTGCTGGGGAGTCCTAGTCTGCAGTCCTTCTTACTGCCTATATGTTGATACATCTGTGAGAAAATGTTTGGAGGCAGGCAGATAGTTTCACAGCATCTGCAGATGGTCCCAGCACATCACTGGATTCCAGTTTGCCTCCCTGCCATCCCCTGAGGTATCCTGCCCCTCCTTGCTCTGTGCTGCCAGGCACAGGCACTGTGCCTGTGCCCTATGCTGGGACATGTGCTGCTGGACGGAGCAGCTCTCACCTTCTCACGTCTGCTGTAACAGCAGCAGAGGTGGTGAGGATGAACAGAAGTTTCCCACTGGTGATGGTTTGGTCACAGTGGATCTGTCCCAGGCCTGGTATGCACAGATCAGGAAAGCGTTTCACTTCAAAATAAAGTTCCGGTGTGGAACATGTTCATTCCCCTGGTAAAAACCTCCAGTCTGGAGCAGCACAGCAGATTTACCCTTACCACCACAAGCTGGACAAGATCCTTTACAAAGCGGCTATGACCAAGCCAGACCACCCATCCTGTCTGAGACAGACTGTTTCTTCCCAAGCCCGAGCTGTGGCCTCAGCCATGACACTTGTCGTCCTCTCCAGGGCACGTCAAAGCTAAGCTGCCCGACCCAGCCAGCTCTGCAGCATTGTTGTGTGAGTGTGCTGGTGTGGGTATGGTGAGGCTAAACCACAACAGCATGCTGCTGGGGAGGGGAGGAAGGCTGAAGGGAAGACAACGTCATCTTTAGGAAGGGGACATGCTCTGCACACTGCTGTTAATGGAGGGCATACTGGCAGCCAATGGGCAGGCCTGAGTGCCTGGGGCTAGGAAGGCTCTCCAAAAGACTCCCCCCTCCCCCAGTCACCTCCACTTATGCATCTTTGATGTTCTCCCTTCATCCACCCAGCAGTAAAGCAGTCAGAGTACAGGGGTATACACTGTACTAGTCACACTCACAGCTCCTCAGACCTCTACTGCAAATCTAGTCCCCATCTATCAGCCCTGTAAATAGGCAAATTTCAAGCCCTGATAGTTGCAGGCTGTGGTCAACAGCCTGTAGTAGTTATAATACTCCAGACTAGACGGCTTTTTTGGTCCAGTGTGGGTCAATGTGGCATTAAGCAGATGTATTGTACCCATAGCACACCATCACTCCACTAATCTCAAATGCCCATTTTACTTTCCACGGACACATGAAGAAGACATAGGTCCCCTGTCCGCACAGGTATAGGTCAAGCATCTAAGACAGACAGGGGGGTGCCATCATCAAGGAGACAGGTATCTTTGCCAGCCGCCCAGGTTTTGCTACCTGGGGCCAGAGATCTTCTCCAGGCAATTCTCCTGTGTCAAGGTCTGCACAGAAATGAGCCCAGTCTTGCAAAGTGATTTGAGTAGTGATCTGGCAGGAGCCTGACTTCTAATGTAGACTCTGCCCTTTCCTCTTTTCCAGCATATTGGGAGACAGAGGAGAGTGAAGATTTACTCCTGGGAGACTTCTTTGAGGCTCCCAGTACAGGCTCAAACTGGCAGTATAAGGCCATGAAATATGAGACATGAAAAATATGAACATTAGTGCCAAGTTGCTGTGCCTGATTTTTGCCCGTTCCTGTTAAACTTCCCGTAATCAGAGAAGATGTGTTACAGCATGTTCATGGCTTCTGTAGCCCCCATGCAGAAGTCTGCATCAGGGAGAGCTCCCAGACCCAAAGGATGTGGAGGAACAGAGCATCTGGACCTTTTTAAGATCTGAAAGAGTAACAGGCCATGCTAAGCATATGTTCTGAAAATCACGGACATGATTTCCAGAGGGAATATTTTAAAAGATTTTCAGGCCAAGAAGGAGAGAGAAGGATAATGAGATTTTTGCCTTTCGGGTACAGGTACCTCAAAAAGGACAGTTAAAAAGCACAGGTCCCTGTGGATATGGCTATTCTCCTAAGAGGGACTTATACGTCTTCTCTGTCATGTAAAAGACAGCTTTTTCTTTTGCTGCTAATTAGGCAGAGTTGCCCTGTTTTGTATGGGAACCAGCACCTGGCAGAAAGAAAGGACACTTTCCTCCTCTGGAGGTTTTGTACACACCATGGGCTGTGTCAGATGTGGCAGGACAAGTGTCACTAGTGCATTTTGGTTTCCGTATTCTAAAACTGGCAAGAGCAGATGGGACACTGGGCTGTCCTTGACTGGAGACTTCGGCCAAATACTTCTTAAACTGTGATTGCTTGCAGAACTGTAAAATACCTTAGGACTGTTCCGAAGTCAAATAGCATCAATATAATGTGACAGAACAAGTCAAAGCCTATATGTGCTTGTCCATTCATTGCGTGAGCTAGGTGGCCAGTAACATTGCAGCAATAGCAAAAAAAAAAAAAAAAAATACAGATGCTGACATTTTACACAGAGGGGAAAACATTCATTAACAGTCTGATGGGTATGCATTCAGTTCTGCTGCCTGCCTAGTCAGAAACCAAAAAAAAAAAAAAGCTACTATATAATGATATAATGGTGGTTGTTCCTGATGTACGTGTCTGAGTGTACGTGTTGAGTACTTGGTCCTACCAGCAACTGGGTATCTCATTACCTAGGGGCTGTCCCACCCAGGGATGGCTCTCCAGAGCTGCTGACTGTGTAAGATGGGCAGAAACAGGTTACCGGGTGGCATAACCTGCATGAATTCTCTTTGATATTGAGGAAAAGGTAAGTCTAGGTGAGTTGGAAGTAGCCATCATATGGCTTTCCAGTTCCAGGTCTCATGTAACTTGCTGTCAGCCATGGGAGCACTAGGCAGCATGGTCATGCAGTTGCCTAACAGTCTGATGAAGGGCCAGATAATTTGATTTCTGGTGTCTGTGGGCTATGGGATGCAGATGAAGGTGCGAAAGTGGGAAAGTGTGTACTAGGAGGGCGGGCAAGGCTTCAAGGTTTGTAGGACCCAAAAAAGCATAGAAAGCTGAGGTGCCAGAAATGAGTGTGTGACAAAGATGAAAGGTTAGACTAGAGAATTAGTATTACCACCAAAGACATACCCCACGCTCTTGTAACTTAATTTTCAGGCTGTATACATAGGGGTCCCACTGTCTGCAAAAGCCAATGGATGATTAATTCAAGTAATGCTTGAATAGAAATGGAGTAAGGCTTCTAGATTGTGGGCAAATACCAAATAGCATCTCTGCCTCCCTGCCTCACCCCCCCAACATAATTGCTTCCTCTTACACATAGAAGAAATACAGGCTGAATCTTAGCAGGCTTTAACAGCCTCGTTTATAACATCACATTTCCTCACATACAATAGGTAATTTCACTGGGATTCAGACTTTCCTGGTGCAAAGGAAACATTTAATTGCTCACATGTATTTTAATGGTTCTGTTAGTAACTGGCAACTCCATTAATGTCAGAATACTATAAAGACATAAAAAACAATTTTACAAGAAATCGTTAGTCATTAAAATGTGCAAAGACCATTTTCTAAAGCACAAATGGAACTTTTCAATTTTCTGAAAATCCCAAACTGCACCAGCTTACAAGACTATTTTAGTGAGCTTAAAAATATTAATTCCATTAAAACCAATGAAACTTGATTTAATGACTTAGAGACAACTTGTCAATGCTCATATTTTTCCTGTGTTAAACGCTGAAATCATGTGTTAATCATATTTCCCATATTACCATCTTTATCGTATTGTTTTATTTGAAATGCTTACTTTAAATATTTTGGATTGCTATATCACTGAAACCAAACAGTAACTTTTAAGCAAAAACCAAAATAATTTTAAGAATGCAATGAGAAACAAATGAAATTACAGCAGGACTTCTGCTGTGGCTGTAATTCAATTTTTCACTGAGCATGAACAGCTCTTCCTCTCTTGGCAAGGAGTGCAACAGACAGAACCTGCCATCCATTCTGTGAACAGACGTAGGGCTGTGTATTGGGTTTGCAAGGCAAGGTTTTTGGTAGTGTGGGGGCTGCAGGGGTGGCTTCTGTGAGAAGCTGCCAGAAGCTTCCTCTGTGTCCAATAGAGCCAATGCCAGACGTCTCCAAGACAGACCTGCCACTGGCCAAGGCTGAGTCCATCAGGTAGCACCTCTGGGATAACATATTTAAGAAGGAAAAAAATCCACCCTGCACAACAGAAATTGCAGTGGGAGAGAGGAGTGAGAACATGTGAGAGAAACAACTCTGCAGACACCAAGGTCAGTGTTTGTGAGCATAAAATTCACAAACAGTACTTGAAAGGATGCAGCCTTACAATAGGCTACATCTTGGTGACTGAGCTTGGCAGGAAAATTTTCTTCTTTTAAAATGTAGCTTCTACTTCATAAAACATACTTTGATGATATCAATTTGGATTTTCTTGACTTCATAGAAGATGGGTGTATTCAGAAGACATTCTAGGCACGGAGGGCAACATGATAGAAGATGTGACAGGCATTGTACATGGAAGCCTGCCTCAGAAACACAATCAATGGGATGATGCAAAATGATGTAAGGTAAACAGAGAATTTGTTAGAGAGGTTCTAGAAAGGAAAAGGAAACTCAAAGCGATAGGATAAAAAGGGAGTCCAGGTTCAGATGGATGCAGAGGTGTCTTGCGTTTAGTCTGTGCCAGAGGGAAGTCATTTAAGGCTCAAGAAGGTCAAGCTGTAGCAAAACTACCATAGTCAGGATGGGAGATTATGAGCACCTATAAATAAGTTATGATCTAAGAACTGCCTAATAGGATGTGAAGGGTGAAGTGAGGGCTTGATTCCAATTCAGTTGGAAAAATTTAAGATTGCAGTAATAACTCCAAAATCCACTTCAGAACTGAAGTGCAAATGGAGCAATACATTATTCATTTCCCTCTTTTTCTGTATTTCTCTTTTTTTCCACTGTGCTGCCACTGTCTGTGAGTTCACTTTCAATGCATCCTTCTCTTCCAGCAATGATTCTTCCATTTCCATCCTCTTTCCTCCTCCCTATTTTTCCCAGGCTCTTTCCTTCTTTTTTTCTAGCTTCCTGCCATTAATTTTAATCTACTGTTCCCTATTCCCTTGCTTAGTCCCATGTCCATTTTTACCAGCTCAATTCTAGTGATTGCTTACAGTTAAAAACCATACGTTAGATTCACCACTAACTACTCTTGCTTTTAAATGCAACTCCTCTGATTTCAGCAGCCATCAGCATTTCATTGGCATGGAGCTAGAATAGCAACACGGGTGGGGAAGGGAATTGGACTCCCATATTTACAGTGGTTAAAATCACAGGCACAGTAAGGCTCAAAAGGAGTTGAAGTGCTGCAGTTAGTTCTGCGTCATGCCCTTACACAGGTAGAGGTGCCTGCCTTCTCACTCCCTCCAACATACAGAGTCAAGGTGCAGGAGGAAAGCTGAGCTTGCAGCTGGAAGGACATGTATGGCATCAAGAGACATCTCTTTGAGAGTGACTGACTTTGTTTCCCATAACACTTGGTAAGCTGCAGCACTGCACTAGAATCAAGGGGTAAATCAGGACACCCTTGACTGTGAGCAAGGCTACCAAATGTTTGGGTTTTGCCCAGACTTGTCTTTTTTTCCAGCCCTCAAAAAATTTCTGGGTGAATGTCTGACATATGAAAGCCCTTTGATGATAGAATTGTTGGCTCTATTATACTTTGTTGTCACAAAGGAACATTGGGCTGAGGCTTCTCCTCGTGGTTGTTACACGGCAAAAAGGTCATGTCCTCTATGTTTGGCAGCAGAGATCCTAATCTTGATCCTGACAACTGTCTGTCAAAATTCTACCTTTGCCAAAAGACCAAGAGTTGAATCCAGTGGCTAACAATGAGGAAACCAACAACGGTCTGGCTGTAAATTGGAGATGGGTATACTGCTGGCCCAAGGATGATGCCAGCCTAGTATTTGGACTACCCAACAGCATCAGGTAGTGCCACAACCCTGCCTCAAGTTGTATGACATGGCCTTGGTGCAGGGACAACCCTCAAACTCCCCTTAAGCTAAATGCTGTTAGTCAGAAACTAACATTTTCATGGATGGTCCAAGTGATAAAAGCACTAAAATGATGATGTGTGCCCTGCACAGTGACAGCACTCCTATGAACATGAAGGAAAGAGGAGATGGTTAGCCACCCCAAACACAGAGACTGCCTATGACACAGTCACTAGCTGTTTGTGGCACAAAGGGTCACTGAGTGGCAAGGGACTGCTACATAGCTGGGAACTACATCATGCAGTCACATGGACAGGAAACCCTTGAAAAACCTAAAATACAGCCAGCAAAATAGATTAAGTTATATAATTTTTTTAGCTATCGGCGTATTTTCTCTGGTTGCATTGCAAGCTAGTTTTTTGGAATTTTTAGTACCATGACTGTAAGGCAGCATGTGCCAATACACATGTCCTTACACAGTAAGTACTGCCAATAAAAATAGTTTCTACATAAATGCTTCCTCTGGAAAAAGGGGTGATTTCTTCCTCTCACTTTGTTATGATCATTTGTACCAACTGTTAACAACATTTTTTAAAACATCAGTCTTGTGTATGTTGTCCTAGACATGACAGTGTCAAAAAATGTGCTTAAATTAGGGTCCCTATTTTCAAATCCGGCTCCTTAAACTGAAGTAAAACTGTGGTCAGAGAAACTTCTCACTGGTGCCAGTCAATTAGCATCAGCGACGAGGAGAAGTATCAGTTCTCCAGAAAATTAAGGCTCCATCAAAATAATCCAGATTTGGCACTAATTAAAAATGCCAATGGTTGTTTCAATGATTTATTTTGCTATCTAAATGTTAAAAGCAACATAAATGAGACATTTGCAGAACTAATACTCAGCACCTAATGAACACTCAACTGCTGTCCATCAGTTTATTAATAATTACCACATGCATAATTAGAGTTAAAAATTTATCTGTAGATTTTCAGGTTTATCTTGGGCTTTATAAACTGATTTACAAAAGACCCGTAGCATATCATCAGTGTAAAAGCCTCCTTTGCCCTGAGCTCAGTAAGATTATTTTTAAACCCCTGAGAGCTTTTGTTGGTTAGCTGTTAGAGCATGTGGGAGGACAGGACCAAGTGTACAATTTTGGAGAATACAGATGCCATTAGTTAAGCACAAAGCATGAATTAAAGTGTCTGTACTGCTGAAAATGTTTCAAGCCTTTAAAAAAAGAAGCCTCCATTTTATATCAATCAATTCAAATACATTAGTTTTGAGATTTTTTTTTTGCAATTTTTCATCACAGGAAGTCAAGATATTTTATGCTCTTTCATATAGAAAAAGCGTTGGATTATGTTAAATACATTATATATATACATTCCATATAAAAGCTATCTTCAGAATACATAGACTGCAAAAACAGCCAAAGTTAAATGTGTCTGCACAACCTCTTGCATATTCATTACATGAAGGCTTTTTGAACACATACTTTCATGCTAGTATCTGTGGAATATTTTAAACCTGTTTTCACTAGAAAAACCTTCCTGTTATATAGGAGCAACCATAGCAGCACACCATTCTGAAATAAGCTTTTGACATTTTTACACACCAGCCCTGCGGTTGTGTAAAGTGCCCTATTGCTTTCCCAGCTCTTTGTTGCCTACGCTTTGTTGGGAGCTGTCGCCATCGCTGTTCTGCAGGTAGGAAAACCAGAGAAACCTTCCCTTATCTACTTGCTCCCAGCATGGCCAGTGGATTCAATCCACCCAGGGCTCCAGTTCCAGGACATCCAGCTGGGTCAGAAGCGGTCGCAAAATTCTTTTCACCTGCAAGGCTGTGGACAGGGACAGGCAAACAAGGAGCAGCCTGGGTACAATAATATCTCCAGTCAGTACAGTTCAGCTTAGACAAGGAGGGATGTCCACAGCCTCGCTTACACCAGCAAAATAGTATTTTTGCTGAGATGGCTGTTACCAGTTCCCAGAACAGAATTAAGGAGCATAGAGCTTGTTCATTTCTTTCTTTTTTCCCTTTTTTTAACTTCATCTCTTATTTGCCTCCATAAACCAAAAAAATGACAGGGAAATCCCAAGAGATTTTAGATCCAGACCTGACATCAGACCTTTTGCCTTGAAGAGCATCCAAAATTTTGAAAGTGATTACCATATGAATCACAGATCTGCATTTAATAATCAATGCTTCTAAGAAGCAGTGATTAAAATGTGGATCACAGGTCTGCCTAGTAAATCCTTTTTGAAAAACAGAAATCAGCTCATGAGGCAAAGCTAATGATTTACTTCTTGTACTTATTTGACTGAAGTTCCAGCCCTGGTGTGATGGGTATTCGGTTCTCTTCTGCACTGAGTCATGGGAGTCATTTACAGTAAAGATATGGTCTGCATAGACCTGCAGTGTAAGCAGTATCCCATGGCTGAAGTTCTCCTCTTAGAAAAATTCTTGGACCCTGGTTAATCTTAGAATCAAAGAGCTAGAAATCACAGACTTGGTATCATTTTTTTAACTCAGTGACTTGAGAGATTAGCTTTCATAAGAGGTAGGCACACCACAAATCTTTTCATATTTCTAATATTAATGTTCTTTACAGTCAGTAAGTTCCCCTTCCACAATTCTGAGTCATTATATTCACCCCTTCCTGAAGAATGATTCGAATTAGATAGAACAGTAATGTAGTTTGATACCTACATTGAGAAGGTAGACTACTCCTGTTCTTCCTTCATAATAATTTTTTATTCCAGACGTACATGAAAAACTTGGAATAAATCTTTAGTTCTTCCCTCTTGACCTTGATTATAGGACAAAAAAAATATTTTAACCAGCTACTCCTCTGTGACCCATTATAATAATTTTCAGCTTGGCTAATGTTGGTTATTCACCTTGAATGTACATTACAACTGGTCTAATAGACACCATGTCCTCTGGGAATTAAAGCTTTTCTTTGAACAAGACAGAAAGATCTCATTCAGTTTTTCTACAAATTCCTTGACTACTGCAAGAAGAAATCCTCTTGGAAAGTAAATTATGAGAGTGCCAGCTCTCCTGCTCCATCCTGCCAACCTTTCAGTCATTTCTGTGAGAGACAGAAATTTCATCTCTACAATCTATCCATTTTTTGTCCCTTCTTTGGAGTTGGCCACCAAACTGGGTCAATTAACATAAATGGCAAAAGAGGCTGGACATCTGGGGAATGACACCAAATTCATTTTCCATAAACTTTCAAGTAACCAGCTGGCAAATGATTCAAAGGCCTATCTTCAAGAACCAGCTGTATAGTCCAGTTACCAGACTGGTGTTAGAAGTCACCCTTTACAGTAAGAAATTACACTTACAACTTCACCAATGACCTTGCATTTTTAAAAAAAAAGGTTAAAATAAGAATTGCCACACTACAGGAAATTTATTAGGAGCTTATCTGTAAATGAAGTATAGGCTATCAACAGTTAATTGTATAAAGATAGTACTTAACAAGAGACTGGTTTCTACAGTGTACACATCTTACCTATGCCGGCTGTATATTCAAAACAGATTAATGTTAATTAAATGGTCCATCAAGCTGGAGTGTGCAAAATCAATGAGCACTGACAGCAGTATAATAGAGATAAATCTAAGACACTGCCAGCTATGGAAGGAAAACTTTAGACATTAAACATAAGCTGTGGCATCCAAATTTTGATTTGGACCTCCTCACAGATTTAGTATTTACTTTGGATGGGTGTTAGGTTCAATTCACAGCATAGATGGGGACCAGCTTTCAATGTTAGTGGCTTTCAGACTGAGATGAGCACAAATCATCTCTACTGATCTCACATATTTAGGCTGAATTCCACCCCCACCCAGAAGCTAGATGAAGTATGACTCTTAGATCTAAATCTCATGCAAAGCTTTCTGCTGAACATTTACACTAAAGTCAAAGTGGCATTTGACTGAGCAACACCCATCACTTAGTAATTTGTTATTTCAGCTCTCTTTGCAGAATATGCAAATTTAATTAACACAGTTTTTATAGCATAGCATTGTTCTTAAAGAAGGGATTTTGGTCCTTCTGGAACTTCCCCTCCCTGGTCTTTGTATTAATAAATGCACTGAAATGTCTTCCAGTTCTGAAAGAAAGCAAGGTTTTAAATCAAAATGTCATGAAGTATTAACTCCATACTTTATGAAATGCAAGTATTTTAGTTGTTTCTATTTAATACCAGTTTGACCTAGAAATCCTAACAGTCTCATCTCTTTTTCCTCAGAAGACCTGCTTGATAGCAGAATGTCAAAACAAAAAGAGGACAAAGTAGAGTTCATAAACCTTATCCTATCCAACATCAACTCTTCTTTCTGTAGCAGCCCTGCTCCAAGCACAGCACTGTGGCATAAACACAGACCAGAGCATCCCTTGATCGTGTTTTGAGATAGCTACATGACAGAGTGGAGAGAAATACATTAGTTATACTTAACATGTATTTTTAGTTACTTTTCTTTCATTGACACTTTCCAGCCAGAACCGCTGCAAGGTTGCCGAAAGCTTTGGAGAACTGCAGGAACACAAACATCTCACTGAAAGACTTTTCTCTGCCATTCCTTGACCCAGGTTCATAACTTCTTTGAATGAATGGCTACCGTGAGAGCATCAGGCAGAGGGGAAGAGAAACCTTGGCTTAAAATATTACAAGCACTAAAATGAATGATGCCTGGTTTCTATGGCTTGTAAGTCACTTCGGTTTTACTTGTGTAGGAATGTGCAAGCTTATCTGAAACTTCTATGGCCAGCTCATTCATGTATCATCCCTCTGCTGTTGATTACCTTGTGTCTAGAAGGGGATGAGCTCACCCAACATCTTTTCCTGAGGGCACATATGGTAACTCCTTTCTCTAACCATTCACCTATTTTCACAGAGTGTAATTATCTCTGAGGGCTGTTTTCCACAAGTACAATGAGCTCAAAAGTGATTAAGAAGGGAACCCACATGTGCATATGTTTGCACAAAGGCAGTATGATTTCATTTCCGTGATAAGCCAAAACCCAAATTGCTTCTTAGATACTTGTCCATCCATGCAGTTTCCCACAATCCAAATTTGTGAGAAACATCAGCCAGCTACTTTCAGTTGACTACTTTGGTCACAGAAGTAAAATAATAATTAAAAAAAAATTATCCAGAACCTCAACTAAATACAATAATAGCACAGTACAGGTGTCAAAGGAAGATTTATGGAGGTACCCACACAGAGGAAACAAGTAGTAGCACATCCTAGACAAAAGGCTAAGAAAAGATGATTTGAGTCACTCAGTCTTATCAACTGCACTATACAAGACAAGCACTTCTTTGTCATTCACATAAAATCCTGATACAGTTTGTGTACCCAAGATTTCATGGTGCCATCTCTGTATTTTGGGAATTTGTCTTTATTTGTCTTCCAGAGCATCTTTTCTTCCTTTTGGGACTGATCGAGACATTCATTCAAATGTTTTCTACGCTGGAATATTTTGATGTTACTTTTGTTCCATGAACAGAATAAATGCCAAAACATTCTGAGAAATTGTTTGAAATGTTTTGGAAAAAAAAACAGAAAAGATCTTTTTTTCTCCAAACCAGAAGGAGGCATTTCAGCATTTTCATATCAACATATTTAATTTTTTTTGCATTAAAACCAACTGAATAAAAGTTTATTGAAGGCCACGTGAAGTTGCAGCAGCCTGTGATGTTGAAGTGCCTTGTGGGACCTGTCATTCTAGAGTCCTCCCTCCTGCCTGAGGGTTAGAAAGCCTTTCCTGCAGTGCATGATTGCCATGACAGTATGCCATAATGCATCATGAGAGAGATGTATGGGCAACAAGAAGCTCAGACCATAGAAGAAAAGAGGGCCACAGAACATTTACACAAATCCATGAAACCATCCATAACACTTAAACTGACTTCAGATAAAAAGTTTTAGTGCAGTTCAAAAAATTTTAATTTAGATCAGATGTATTAAAGACAAAGCCTTTTTTAGCTTTCTTCTTAAAAAAAAAAAAAAAGAAATAGTGCCATTTGAAAAGATATCGTAACAGTTTCATGATTTTGAGTAGAAATACCACTTTGGCTATTCTTCTACTACGCACAGAAATATAAGCCTAAGAATAGAGCTTTCTGACAGACAGTCCCTCCATCCACCTTGCTGGAAGGAAGTTTTCTGAACAGGTCTGCCTGTAAATCCTGGTCTGCCTTTGCTGCACAGGGCAGCAAGCCCTTCTGGGACAGAACTGGAGAGAAACTTTTCTGCTTACCCTGAAAGCTCACAAAAAAACAGCACCTGAATAGAGGTGTCAAAATACTTTGTACATGAAGTTCATTTTGACTCAGCTGTTCTCAGCTGAGGTTCTCAGGTTCACATAAAAAAACACAACATAGATCTGCCCATACCTCACAAGTCTGGCAGCTTGTGATGCTTCAAACGGCCAATAGCAAATGTGCCTATTTATGTTTAACTAAGCCAATAAATGGCAACAATGGAAATTATTACTTAGGGCCGTCTTGCGTAAAGTTGTAAGTTCCTGTCTCCAGTCCAGCAACATTTTTTCTGTCTGTAACATATGAACTGGTGAATGCCATTTCTGGTGATGTGCTTAGAACATGTGTCTAAAACAATCGCAACTTTAAGAATGCCCTCTGTTGTCAGTAGACTTGAAAGGCCAGCACAGAGTTTAGCAGGGGGTGAACGGGGAGCACCATTGCGAGACATTACACATGCAGACCCCATGGGGAGGGGAGCCAAGGGCTGGAGCTTGTCTTTTTGTGCTAGACCACGTCCAAAGAAGAACAACGAAGCTGGTGAAGGGTCTAGAGCACAAGTCTTATGAGAAGCAGCTGAGGGAACTGGGGTTGTTTAGCCTGGAGAAAAGGATGCTGAGGGGAGACCTTATCACTCTCTACAACTACCTGGAAGGAGGTTGTAGTGAGGTGGGGCTTGGTCCTTTTTCTAAGTAACAAGTGGAAGGAGACAGCCTCAAGTTGTGCCAGGGGGGCGGGGTAG
>KZ506317.1:118899-135897 GCA_002844005.1 Limosa lapponica baueri | reverse complement strand
AAGGTCTTTTCCAACCTAAATGATTCTATGAGAGCAGAAGCGGCTACAAACAGAGCAAGATTATAGCATCTTTTAAGTATTATGGATATCTTCTCTACTGCTAACTCTATGGGCTGTAGGGGGACAGCCTGGCTCACCAATATCTTCACCATGGGCTGCAGGAGAATCCACGCTTGGAGCACCTCCTTCCCCCCCTTCTTCACTAACCTTGATGTCTGTAGAGTTGTTTCTCTCACACATTCTCACTCCTCTTTTCTCTGGCTGCAGTCAGTGTTAGCCAGTAACTTTTTCCCCTTCTTATATATGTTATCACACAGGTGCTACCACTGTTGCTGATGGGCTTGGCCTTGGCCAGTGGCGGGTCCATCTTGAAGCCAGCTGGCATTAGCTCTATCAGACATGGGGGAAGCTTCTGGCAGCTTCTCACAGAAGCCACCCCTGTAGTCCCCTGCAGCTCCCTGCTACCAAAGTATTGCCTTGCAAACCAAATACACCCTGCAAGCCAGACAGCTCTTGTCAAAGGCCACCCGTTGCCTGGACTATTATGCCAGTTTGCCTGCTGTCCTGCAGTTCTGGAAGGAAGCTCCTTCTGAGTCATTTACACTTGCAAAATGCTGAATTAGAGATCCCTTTGGTTCCTAGGAATAACACCAAGATATAATCCTCAGGATATGAAGCTGAAATATGGTCCTCTATGCAATATAAAAATTGTTGGGCAAGTGTAATCTTGCCTCCTGAAGAAAGTGATCTTTTACTGAACTTCCTGAACCATGAGACTGTCACATGGAGGCTTGTAAATGATTCATGTTTCAGTTTGCTGCTGAACTACAGCGTTGGTGGAAATCCAAAGGTTAATTGGAGTACTTTAAAAGAATAACTCTGTTTTATTGATTGCACACTGTTGGGGGAAATTGATAATTATCTACTAGTATGCATATTAAATCACCTAGCAGTTTACATATTATTGTGAGAATTATCAATGCATATTAAATTATCTGTTATTTTAATTAACAAAATATTTATGATAACAGAAGCTTTACTGAAATAACTGATCCTGAATCTAGTATTATTTTAGTATGCTGGAGAGATGAAAAGTGCACAGCTGAATTCAGGCTTCTGTCTGGCCTGGTTCAGTTCTTTCTTTATTGGTCTCAGTAGGGGAAGTTTATAAGTGGGAAACAAACTACCTGAAAAATTAGGCTTTTGACAGCATGTTATAGCAATGTGAAGTTTTCTGTTCTTTATGAAACTGTTTTCTGGTGCTTATATTTTAATTGTATTTGACATTTCTGTAACATTTTCCCACTTCAAATCTCAGGTTGCTTCAGAGACTTTGTCATTATTAGAATCATATTTTCTTTTAAAGCAAAAAACATTACTTGACTGATATGTTAACTTTCATGAGTTTGTATCAGCTCAGACAAGCTGATTTTGGACAAAATAAAAAACATTTTAAAAATATGTCAAATTTACTTACATTAAGCATTTATAAATTACGGGGGTTCTGTTTCAGAAAAGAATATGTGGAACATTAATTATTATTTATTAATGAAATGGAAAAAAAATAAAAGGAACATGTTAGAAATAACAACACTTTCTTAAGCCTCTAACTTTTCCTGGAATGACAATCCAGCATTCTAACCTCATCTTATTTTGTCCATCATTTATACACAAATGACTGAAAAATGATGATATTTTGGCTTAAGCTAAAAGGTGGGTGCATCAAAAGTTGGAATTGTCTTTTCCTTGGACATTCTAACAACTCAAGATTCCCCAAATTTAAATAAAGCCTCCACTTTTCTTCCAAAAGAAAATATCTTTAAAAAGTCAGTTCTGATATACCTAAAGTCAACTTATGGAAGAGTTATAGTCTAAAGTTAAAATGATAAAAATTAAATTGAAGCACTCCAGCCTTATTGAGTCATGCCAATGTGTTCCTGAAGATTGCTTCACTACTTAGATCAGAAAACTGTTCTTGGGTATTTATTGAAATGTTTTACAAGCCAACATATTTAATAATCTAGAAACTTGTACTCAACAAAGAAAACACTAGAGATATCATTGTTTCACTAACACGACATCAAGAGTTTAGCTGAAGTCTAGAATAAATAGCAGTTTGTCCATCTTTTATAATAGCTCTGCTGAGCTTTGGAAAAACCCATATTCATCACTGTTCAACCCATACAAAAGTGAATGTAAAGCAAAGTAAATTTCTGTAGGAAGAGTTTCAGTTAGCTGTAATTGCCAGCCAAAACATCAGCAACCTAAACCCCTTCCAGGGTGATTTACGAATACACTGACCCCACACAAAACTCTTAGTTTCCTTTGGAGGTAGGTTTTGTTCTCAGAAGTTTGATTCTCCTCTGGTAGGGTATATCTTTCTAATCTCTTTCTGAACCAGTTTGAAAGTGTAAATAATGCCCCATAATTTTAAGAAATAATTCTTCTTCGTAAAAGGTGAGAAGATTCAGGTGGGGGACCCTTGAAAACATGTTATTATGTTCAGGAAAAATATCCATAATCTTGCACACACAGAAAAAAGTCTTAGAAGGGATTAGGAAATCCAGTGTTCTTTGTCAGTAAGTACATAATTCATTCAATTTAGTTACTGCTAATCTTTTTTCTTTACTTTTTTAGCACTGACCTGATGTGCAAAATTTACATACATTTCAATAGAAGCACATTTTCTAGTCATACAGAAAAGATTAGCTATATAGCATGGTCCTTAAGAGTTGCAAACTGCTTTTAAATCCTACAAAGCAATAGTTTGTAACTATGCTAAGTGATCTTTTTAATATAATTGCTAATAAGAGCATTAGCACTCTTCCTACACTAAAAGTATCAATTAATCTCTTATATTAAAGATAACTTGGAGTTAATGTATCATTAGATCAACAGCGCTGATTTCAGAAATTGTTTATTATGTATATACTTTTTTAGAAAAATCAGACTAAAATAAATTTTGTTTTATAATTGTCCTTTTGCATATGCTTATCATTATTAAACTTTTCCCAAACAGTCACACCAGAGGAATGATAGTAAACTAAGTGATCACACTGAAGGAAGTGTTATCTGTTAGGATCTCTGCAGCAACCACTGCACAAAATATCTGCTTTAAGAATTAAAAAGAAAATAATAAAGAAAAGGCTTTCCATTAAACAAAGAACAACCCAAATCCAGAAGAGAGATTGGCGGGATGACTGTGTGATTAAAGGCTTGGGTTTACAATTCAAAAAGCCAGAGTCAGTTCTTGTATTTACCAATTCACCTCGTGTTTCTGTGCCATAACTCTGCATTTGTCAGATGAAAGGAAAGCACTTTGCTACTTAAGCAGCTAATACGTTGGAAAGGGACTGTTTCTCCCCAGGCTTCTGTACTGTTTCTACACAACAGCATCCTGGTGTGACTGGAGACTGGGCACCGTGGTAGCACACATTAAAACCCCTGGAGAAATATTTATACAGGCTTTAACATTTCAAAATAGAATTGTTGTGTGATAGGTAGGGGCTAGGGGTATTCCATAGCAAAATGAAAATGAATTGGCTACACAAGCATGAAAGACTAAATTTAGGTCACAGGGTAAGGTATAAAGAAGTTTTGGAACCAATGCATAGGTACCACATAGGTTTTGAAGTGACCAGAACAAAGGTTATCCTGACTATGTTGGTGGTGTCATTGTGGACTGAGGTGTGCACCTCCTAGTCACATAGAGGGGAAAAGATCAGAAGTGTAGAAGAGTATTCAAGAGCTTGAAACTACTTCACATCTCACAAGGCAGCAACAAGCATTTTCTGCTTGGTTTCCCTACCCTCCCCCTGTGCTTTGTTCCCTTGGGTGGATTTCAGGAGGGAGGAGTAAGGATGAAGCACCCCATGACTACTGACCTCGTGAGAATGGGTGATGTATGCTATTTCCCAATTCTGTGGGAATTTGTCAAACCCCCAAACCAGTTGAAAATCATTATGCACATCCTATTTTTAGTTCACGTGTTTGTGTATCTTTTTCCTGTCTATCCTTCTTCCCACCAGACTGAAGGCAGGCACTCTGGGAAATTAGACTCGTTTGATACATATTCATTTTGCTTTTGTATGTTAAGTAGCAACAACATCTTCCAGATTTAAAGGCTAGAATGAACCACTGCAATAATATTTTTTTACTTATGGACAAGACTATGGAATATCCTTGAATAAGCAACCACTTCAAAACATGTAGATCTATTAAAATGGTTTAGATTTATTTTAAAAATAATAATAAATGTGGTAGACAATCCACAGCATTTATTGGTTAATTGTTTTCCCTCACTGTTCAAAAAACAACAAAGTAATGACGAAGCAAAGTAAGCCTCTGGGTTCAATTTCTAGATTAATTTTGTCGAGGATGAGCTACTGGCTACCAATCACATCTTCATCTCCAACACTGAAAACCCCACATTTATCCATTTCCATCTCAGGCTATAGTTGGGAAAAAGTCAGCCCTCAGCCTTTTCTCTGTCACTCTGAAACGAACGGCACCCAGAAGTCTCACAGTCAATGACGGATTAAAGGATGGTTTCCAGATTCTTCTTTAAGCCCTCATTCAGTGAGGGGAAGGACACAGCCCTGAGACATCTGCATGGCATTCAAGCTATGTCCTGTGCATCTGGTCCTCCCAGTTCCCGTCTGCCTTCTTCAACCCTCTGAACAAAACTGAGACCAAATCTGCCAAGGTGTCTCTTCAAACACACGGACAAGACCTGCAGCTATTCTCCCAAATTCCCCATTGCTGCTCCTGTCCTCCTGCTTTGCTCCAGGAGAGCCCTGGCAGCCAAGATCACCCCAGGGAAAGAGCATTTTGTGTGTCAGCTTCCCTTGGGACTGCCACAGCACATCACTTCCACAGCTGAATTTCATCCGTCTTGTAGAACGTGCAGGTAGGATACACTGAACTGCAGCACATATAAAACCAGTTGGAAGAAGTTGTGCAGTCAAAAGTTTTTAGCTACACAATTACACCCCTCAGGGCTTGCGCTGCGTTATTTATAGCTTCCTGTATCCTCTCATTCTGCATCTTTCCAGTTAACAAATCCCAGATATGCTTGGATAGGTACTTAAAAATTGTAAAGTCAAAGAATGGTTACAATAGACAACAAATATTTACAATTGCCATGGAAAATAACTATACTCTATTCCATGCTCTGTCGTTTTAAATCTCTTTTAGGCCTGACGGGCTGAGCAAACAAGGTAATTACATTCAAAATACACCTAGCTGAAGTCAAGCAACTATTCTTTCCTACACTCTAAAGCCGTAAGGAAGATGAGATGCAACATTGATGGTAGTAAACTCAGTGATAATTTTAAGGCTAAATATGCTTCTCTCTTTTCCATTTACATGTCTTTCCTCCAGATGGGTCTTAAAAGCTTGGTATCATTTACTAACTGATTACTGACTGAACTGAGACCCAGTTAAAAACAACAACAATAAAAGCTCCAGATCTCTCAAAAGCATTTCAGTACTCTTCTTCTTACCAAGGAGTTGTCGATGATCCCAAGGTGCTGGGCCATCCCTTCCATGCCCTGGCTGGGTGACACAGCCCTGCCTGCTGCAGCCACGTGTGCTGAGCGAAGCCTTGTCGCCCCTCGGATCGGGAGGAATTTGTCATTACCCTCTGAAGAGAGACACCAAAATCCTTTCCATAGAAGCCTGACAAGAATCAAAGGGAAGCAGGACAGTCAGGTTTCTACTTCTGTCATCTACCTGAATCTTGCAAGAAAGCAGATTACCCTTATGTAGATGTTTAAGCTCCAGTAATTATGACAAGTTGTTTGCATACATTCCAGCAGGACCATCTGAAGCGTCTATATAGCTCTTAAATACTCAGTTGTGCAACTGCTTTCCAAAACTGCATGATAAAACAGTATTAAATTAGCTCTCTTGCACGCTTCTTTTGATGCCAGGACATTTATCTATTTTAAGAGGAGAATTTGGAAGTTTAAAAACATGAATGGTGAATTCCTGCATATGTCCTCTGGAGAACAAGGAGTTGAAGATAAATGCATTTACTCTGCCTAGTTGATCTTTGAGAAAGAATCAGAAAGCAGCTTAATCCCCGAGTTGAGTCTGAGCGAGTGTCTGTCTCTGGCTCCAGATCTAGAATGTGGATTTTATATCAAGTCTGGCTCTATTAATAACAGGCCAGAATCACTAATAAAGTAGGAGTTAATTACATTTCTTCCCCACTAGCCTTAACAGGTAAGTGACTGCATAAGCAGTCTAACAATCTTTATGGGAGGGTGAACTGAACAGACATGTCAAATGACCTAAAATAAATAATTATCGTGATCTAATCAGCTGTTGGTTAATTCTCATTTTCAGATCAAGTCCTGTGTTAACTTTTCAAATGGCTGCATTATGCAATTCTACCTAGCTGTTCATACTCATCAAAAGACACATGATCTTTTTGTAAAAAAATAAATAAATTACAACACTACTCATTTTCACCCTTAAAGATCATAATTTTCAGGAGTTTTTATCAGTTGTAATGCTGGATAAAATCTGGACACACTGCAGTTTAGTAATCCCTAAAGTGCTGCTTTTCAAGCCTAAGAAGCCCTGCAGAAAATTTTGTGAGGTCACCAACAGAGAAAGCTCTGTGTTGGAAAAGGATAAAAAAGAAATTTTAATAATGAATTATGGAGTGGTAGTGTACAGAGTCATCTTGGGCTCCTTGGATGCATTGGTAAAATTAAATTTTGCCACTCCAAGGATGGAGAATCCAGGGCTTTGACCATGGGAAAGGGCAGAACCGTCATGGGAAGCTGGTGAAGGTACAGAGTTTGCTGGTTTTGCTGCTGTCGAAGAGGAGGACTGGGCAATCCTGTGCGGCTGGGCTGCCTACACGTGCCCGCATCTTTCAACAGTGACTTTCCCAATTTTGCCACAGGCAATGTAAGCAGGAGGGGCATAGCCATGTAACAGCCTTCAGCAGTCTGCTGCCCTAAGTGAGCACGAACTCTGCTCCTGCCCACAGCTGGCCATAGTGTTTCATTGTCAAAATGTCCCTGTAGCAGACAAGTTCATACTCCTAGGATCAGTGCCTAGTATCACCTTTTGAATGCATAAAGCAGTATTTTTGCAATCACTGCATACATGAGCACAACAAAAAAATACAAGCATGCATACTTGATGTAGAAGGATTCTCAATTTTCTTCCAAACAAAAGACTTGTTTCAAGTATTAAGGGCAGATACTCAGTTGCTATAAATTGCGACGTGGTACAGACATTCAGAATTCATTTGAAATTCACAGATCTATGACAATTTTCATTTTCAAACAAATCACACATAGTAAACCATGGTATCTGTAATTATTTGTTTTGTGTACATAGATGGCTGGAGCAAGTGGGAGCTGTGTTACACAAGACAACAGGCAGGCACCCAGCCGCTTGCTGGCACCGTGCAAATAGACAGTGTGTAACTAGTGGATGAGACCAACAAAAAATAGTGTCTGATGAAGACAAGACAAGTTGGATGATGAAGTAACATACCAGCAAGAACATGCTTTAGTATCAACTAGTCAGCCATTGGTAGCAGCAAAGATAGTCCAAATGTTACAGCTAGGAAAATAAATACATTTTAGCTGATTTTAGGGCCTTTTTAATTTCCACATTTATTATCAAATTCAGTTTCCCTGAATTTACTCACTCATAGCTATATTTGCTTTCTAAAATAACTTCAAAAGAATGTCTGGTTCTTTGTTGTCAAATTGGTTTAGAACCACTCATGAACAGTGTTTGAAGTGGACTTGCACAAAGTTTGGTAACTGAGGTATTTGGGCAGCTAACCTGCTAACTTTGAAAATATATTCGAGTTCATCCTGCTTACTCAGCTATCATTAATGATATTCAGATTCCTTTTCCCTTATTAAGTTTCAGTTGACCAGAGATGAGAAGCAATTAAGGACTTGACAAAGCCAATATTACCAACAGCGAGGAACAAATAGTCCAGGTAGGGGAAGAAGCCTTGGGCTGATGCATATGCTGTGTGTCCTCAGACAAACATTGTTAGGACTTAAAGTCATCCTGTGAATAGTTTGCAAACAGAAACAACTGCAGACTGAGAAGATAGTTTGGGGTTTTTTTAATTTAAAATAAGGATTTCTTCACTGAAAAGGTTGTCAAGCACTGAAACAGGCTGCCCAGGGAAGTGTTTGACTCACCATCCCTGGCAGTATTTAAAAGACATGTAGATGTGGCACTTGGGATTAGGGACATGGTTTAGCGGTAGACTTGGCAGTGTTAGGTTTACAGTTGGACTTGATGATCTTAAAGGTCTTTTCCAACCTAAATGATTCTATGATCCCGTGATTATTTATTATGAATGGCTTGATGTGCTTTATTAACCACAGGAAATAGAAAATGTTTATTATTTCTAACATTTTTAATAAAATATTTATATTTTGGAAGTAGAATCAAATAGGAAAACATTCAAGCTATATCATAGAATCATAGAATGGTTTGGGTTGGAAGACACCTTAAAGTTCCAACACTCCCTGCCATTGGCAGGGACACCTTCCACTACATCAAATTACTCAAAGTCCATCCAGCCTGGCCTTGAACACTTCCAGGGATGGGGCATCCACAACTTCTCTGGGAAACCTGGTCCGGTGTCTCACCACCCTCACAGTAAAGAATGCGCAACAGTATTTTTCCAAGTTAGATTCAAACCTTTATGGATCTCTGGTTGGACTGACTCGTCAAAGGGTAGTTTACTAGCTGGATGCAGTACTCCAGGTGGGGTCTCACAAGAATGGAGTAGAGGGGCAGAATCACCTCCTTCGAACTGCTGGCCATGCTTCTATTGATGCAGCGCAGGATGTGGTTGGCTTTCTGGGCTGCAAGTACACATTTCTGGCTCGTATTGAGCTTCTCATCCACCGACACCCCCAATTCCTTCTCCTCAGGGCTGCTCTCAATCCGTTCTCCGCCCAACCTGTATTTGTGCCTAGGATTGCCATGACCCTGGTGCAGGGCCTTACACTTGGCCTTGTTGAACTTCATGAGGTTCGCACAGGCCCACCTGTCAAGTCTGTTCAGCTCCCTCTGGATGGCATCCCTTCCCTCCAGCATGTTGACCGTGCCGCACAGCTTGGTGTCATCGGCAAACTTGCTGTGGGTGCATTCAATCCCACTGTCCATGTTGCCATCTGTTTGATATTGTCCAGGAGCTCCTTGTTCATCCATGCAGGCCTCCTGGTGTTTTTGCCTGACTTCCTCTTTGTCAGGATGCACCACTGCTGAGCTTGGAGGAGGTGATCTGTGAATATTAACCACCTTTCTTGGGCCCCCCTTCCCTTCAAGGCTTTATCCCATGGTACTCTACCAAGCACATCCCTGAAGAGGCCAAGTCTGCTGTCCTGAAGTCCAGGGTAGTGAGCTTGCTGTGCACTCTCCTCACTGCCCTATATAATAATTTTCTACTCGTATTGACTGGAAACATCTCAATCTTTGCAACAGAGATAGTTATTAATTAACACCACTAATTTTCTAGACTTGTTCAGACTACACTGTTGTTTAAACATCCTCAGGACCCAGTAAGAATTAAAAATGAGCACGTTATGACTTGTCAGTTACACAAACATGACTTTCAGCTACCGGGAAAGTCTTTGAGCTACATAAATACTTAACCGCATTCCTACAAAACACAAACCACATGGTGAATCGCCTCCACTTGAAATAAAAAAAGGCAGCAGAATTGGATGTAACTAGTCATATGCTTTTTCACTGCTTAAATTATAACATCTTAATAAACAAGAGGAAAAGCAGAGATATTGCAAAGTGGTCAACACACATTTGTGCATAAACCTTTGTGCCTACACATTTACGCAAATACGATCAGCATTTGTTTTTCCATGAGCGTCACTTCTTCCCTACATTGTTCTAGTTAATTCCTCCATTATTTTCTAAGATAAATAAGTAGTAGGAAATGAAACAAATAATAGAGGAGAGAAAGACTGTCTAATTAAATCTACCTCCTCCCTGGTACTCCATTACATCATACTCTCGGAAAATATTTTCTGAAAATCCATTTGTTCCAGATATCTCCTCCTCTCCAGCTAATACACACATAGCTTATTCTGCTCTTGAAACACTTCAGTCTTAATATTTTAACTGGTTCACATAGGAAAATTTATCTGGATCCATTCACGTAGGTTAGAAATGGCAGAGATCCAAGCACAAATCCTTGCAGCACTCTGAAGAGTATTCTTGCTGGGACAAGAGATCTTTTCTTTTTCTTTTTTTGTGCTAGCCATTTCTTAACCTAAGCCTATGCTTTCTTTTTCTCGGATGCTGGTCCTGCACTGTGTGCATGAAGACAAAGAAGCCTGTAAGAGATCATTTATACTACCTGCAAACTCAGGTGCACTGGACCACAGAGTGTTCTTCTGAGTCATTTCCTCTGGACTGCCCTTAGAAATAAAGCTTCATCTCCTTCTTGTCTGCTTCGTTCTCTTTACTACCAAAAAAGTATAGTAATTTGGTGTCTATAATAAATCAAGGATTTGGACTCCATTGTGTTAGAAGCTACACAAACAAGGACGAAAAGAAAATTCTTGCTCTAGAAAGCTTGCTGTTCTGAGAACTATGCATGCCAAATTGGAAGACACTGATGGAATAGATTGATACACCATTTTCTATGTCTTCCTTTCCTTTGGTCCTTATGGAAAACAAGGAATAGTTTCAGTTCAGTAGCAGCCAAGCTGCAGGGAGTCACAACAGAGGTAAATCTTGTGGTAGACTTGAAGAAGGCTGTATGAATGCCTGTGGAGAGCACAGAAAAAGTAGAAGTATATTTGCAGGAATTGTATGCAATTACCATAAATTTATGATGACAAAGGTATTGCCGTTCAAGTGACAAAGGTTGACATAGCTTAAAGACCAGATGATGAACAGTCACAAAGACATAAGATCCATTCAAGCCCAGAGGCCCCATAAGTGCGTACCATTAAGACATAGTAATGGAAGCAGAGAGATGGCTGCCCGTTTGTGTAGCTGCTTGCAACTCCACAGCCCAAGGAACCGGGTTTCCATTTGCACTTAGATCGATTAAGGAGCACTGTGGAAAGCTCAAGCTGCTCTCTGTAGAGCCGTAACACAATACATCAGGTTGTCTACCCCCACATCCTGACAGGGTCAATGGCACAATAAAATCGAGTGACAGCTTTTCTAGCTCATCTCCTCTCCTCTCATTCCATCAAGGCATTCGCCTTCTAGAAACCATTCACGCAGGAACACTTACTTCTTGCTGCCCAGCACTTTTGCTATTGCAGGCATAAATCAGGAGCAGCTATTACACTGATCTCATGCTCCAGGGCTCTGGCAGCCCAGCCAGGACAGCAAACCAGGCAGCCTCCAGGACATCCCACCCAGCTGACTGCCAGGCTCTGTCCTCCCTTCCTGCCAGATCATCCGCTCCCTTGGCCTCTGCCTCCCCCTTTTTATTGCTACCACATGCAGGGAACTGTAACTGCTCAGCTGGTATTTCCTTGGAGTAACAGTTATTTCCTTGGAGGGGTTTCTTTTTTGGTATTATGGGGCAGGTCACAGAGCATGACTATCGAGAGGGCAGGAAATGGGGCACAGGCATAACCAATCCCCACGTGCAGGCAATGTAAGAAATGGCCATGGAGCATTCAAAGGAGAAAAGAATTAAATTGGATGCACTGCTTTCTGCTGCATGCCTCAGCAATGCTTTCCCAGGAGATGACAGGGGCCTACTTGATCGACAGCCAGAGGCATGAGTTAATTCAGCATTGCTCGACAAAAAAACTTGGAAGATCTTATTAAAACAAGCAAAGCCCATCTTTTTTTAAAGGACCTTATGCAAAGACTGCCTGGCACAGGCTGTGCAATGCCTCCACAGTAACTTCATACTGACCCCCACTGTTCACATACTGTGAATACAGATGGGCCTGGGACAGCCTGGACTTCCCGTACATGCAGAAAAGTTAATGTACAGCACAGCTGCTGCTTCCTGAAAGTGCTGGCACTCACTCTGCAGTGGAGTTGCTCAGGATTTGGAGACGCACAGCACATGGGCTGGAATACCTGAGGAATTACTATGATCAGGTTGCTGCATGCCAGGAAACCTGGGACAAACATGAGAAAAATTTAAAATCCACCTAGGAAAAGCTTTCAGGAAGGAGGAGAATGTGTCCAAGATAACCTAAATATGCAGTAACTGTAGTCTAGAGGAAGGCAACCTTCATCCGAGGACCCGAGGATCACTCAGCCCCTCGGGAAAGGGGACTTCCAATCTTTCCGGCTTCCAGCCCCAACTGTGTTTCCTGATCCCACTGGTCTTTTTCATTCCGTCACTTCTCCATGGGATTATTCACCCTTCCCCTAATTTCTCTCTCTCCTCACTCTGTTTATTCACTCTCCCAACCTACACAGGGCTCTGTCCATCCTGCATGCACCTCCTGCATCCCCTCCTTGTGGGCATCCATACACACCATTTCTGTCCTTTCTGAGAACTGAACATTTTTGTAATTTTCCACTGCACACAGATTACACCTTTTTTAACCCCCCACTTCCCCACTCTCACCTTCCCTAATCACTTTTCCCCCCGAACATAAGGAGCTTAACTTGTTCCCCCTTTTTTCTGATTATGGCTCCAGCAGCCGCTGGCCTGGGTTGAGTCAGGGTCATTTCCACTTTCCTGTGGAAAAATCTACCCATCTCACATAAAAACTGGCAGGCAAAAGGCCTTTTGGCACCTCTGCCTCTCATTATAGTTAAGGTTTGCAAGTAAGGCTGACACTCCCTTACTGAGAGAACTTCCCCCTTTTCTTCTTCCCCATGTTTTTTTTTATAAATACTGTTCTTGATGTTATTCTCCCTGTAGGGCAGTGAGTGACAAGCTTTAGCTGGGGTAAGCTTCAGCCACCAGGAATCACAATCAAAACATGTTTTTATTTCTCTGTCTTTCCAGAAAACTGTGGCAGAATGTGACAAACCTTAAACAAAGCTATTTTTAGCAGAGGGCTTTATCCCAGAAACCTTTTACTGAAACCGTACCAAGCGCTCCTTGCTGCCCGGAGCACCCCACGCTCCCCCTGCGCCCAGGCAGCTGCTGACCATTTCCAGAGCTCTGACCTTTCAGCAAAAGTCTACCAGAGTTGGCATTTTGCCCCAAGATGAGTTGTGATACCAAGGCTGGAGCGAAATGAGGGGGAGACCCTTAAAGGTAAAGAGAAGAAGTCTTTATCTAAAGCTGGAAGGTGTCATCATATTTTTTTAGTGACTGGTAGGTGCTGAGAAGGTTTTAGCCACAGGAGGAGCAGCAGGTATACCAGTCTATAACTTCCTTTCTGAAGACAAGGTTATAAAATAAACAGAGTGAAAGGTTCCCAGTATGTGAATCTGGCTTGCGAATATCAGCTCGATCATTCCTGGAAATAAGTTTCTTCTTTTTTGACCTAGTTTCTGACAGGATCAAGTCTCGCTCTGTGTTTTGCAGAAGGTACCTGTTGGAAGAGCTCAGGCTGCTGCCTCTCTGGTGCGAGTTTGGGATTATGTTGCAGTTTGGTGTGCTCAAGGTCAGCAGGCAGGCTATGCTGGAGTCCACAGGCTCCCTACTAAAAAGAGAGACTCGTGGTGCACTGCAGAGCTGTTTAGCAATGTCAGTTTGTTAAAGTAAAGGTCTCTTTTACAAAAAGATTGTTTGCAACACAAGCAATCCCAAATGTTTTCTGCAAACCAATTTATCATAAAAGTTCATGTCTGCAGGTATATTAGTTTCCAGTAGTGTAAATGTAATAAATACTAGGACGTTAAATCACAGTAAAAGAAAAGGAAAATTTCTACCAACAGCATGTGTCAGCTGCTTAACTGGAAGCCCAAAGGAGGAGAATAGCTCACTGAACTTCAAATAAAACCAAATGCAGGCTGAGAAGATTTGCATTGAGTAAAGAGAAATACAATGCACATATGAAAAATAGCAACTCTATTTCCTATCTGAAGATTTTTTATAATATTTCTGTAATATGACTGAACTTAAATTTAGACATCTGTTTAGACAGATTACTTAGCACCTTGGCACAGATGTTCTGTGTTTTTTATTATAGCGCTTTAATTAAAGAACATTCATCAGCATTCACTCAGCACAGTTAAGTGCCACTTTGAATAGGGCTGCACGGGGAATGAGTTCTGCGTGCCATTTGTAATAGCAGCTTTAAATCAGATGGTGATGGCGAATGATTGCCACACAGCCAGGCACAACCTTTTTGCCACTTCTGAGTGGATAAAGAGGTCAGGAGGGGTCTCGCACCCCCACATCTGTGCAGCAGATGCCAACACACCTTCCACCCCCTGCTGTCCCCAGTGTCCCTGGAGGGAGGGGACCTGGTTCCCGCTACAGCTCTGCCCTGTTGCCTCCTCCTGCTGCTTTCTACTCCCTTCCCACTGGCTCCCCAGCAACAAGTGTGCTTTACCAGTATGGGGTTTTCAAAGTTAAAGTAGAGGCAAGGGGAAAAGGTGACATAAAATATATCTTAGCTAAGCACGGTAATCGGGAGTAATTTAGGTTGGATTCCAGAAAAACTACAGAATGCTACCCAGGGAGGGTATGGCACAGTCCTTCAAAGATATGTGCCAGGTGGTGTACTCCAAAAATAAATTCTTAAACACTGTGAACCAAGGATAAAAGTTTACAAGTTTAATTCCACATCCCCGCAAAGGATTTCTGGCAATTCAGTGTATTCATCTCACAGACATCTCGCATCAGCCTCTTGCAGGTGCAGCATGCCTTCTACCCCAGGCTCTGCCTGGCAGAGACCTGCAGAAATGTGCTGGGTGGGTTTGATTTGTAGAGAGCCTATAATTTGCTTCCTATCTCTTTTTAAACCCATTACATCCCTAACAATGGAAGCTGTCAGCTGAAGTGATTTTGTCAGCCAAATTTGAGAGACTGCACATTTTATGACCATTAAAGTTTCCTGTAACTTCTCACTTGAATTTTTCCACGTCTAAGAACATGAGGTTTTTTCATTTGTCAAATTCCAAAATAAGCATCAGCAGTGATAAGAACTTGTCAGCTCAACAGGAAAAGAACTGCAGATTTGTCCCCTGGGTAATTTCTATTCTTTTAATCTAATGAATGTTTAGTATAAAAAGTATAGACAATCTACGTCATTAAGTTACGCTCACACTGTCTCTTATGGCACCAGGGGTTTGGTTTGCATTACCCACAGAGGCAGTTCTTCAGCAGTAGGAGGAGAAATATGTTCCCCAAAGGTTAATTTCACCCTAGCAGTTATGGTACTTCTCTGGATCATGTCAGGTGCTCACTGGTTTCAGGCCGAGAGGGTGCAGATCCTCAAACTCCCCTAAGGCAGAGTCTCACCTTCAGCAGAAAATGCCCAGCTGGGTCGAAGTGGGGAGCAGGCTTACGGCAGCCTGAAGCTGCTGTGTCAGCTTTCGCTACCCATACATGATTTAAGTAGACATATCCACACGTTTATGCTCGCCCAATACAGTGCTGTGCTGGCAGGTAGGTAGTTCACCCACCAAGCAGGGAGAGGAGCCAGATAACATGTATCTTGAGGTCCAGCCTGACAGATGGAATCCCAAGTAATTTCTTTTCAGTAAATTCATAATTTCTTCTGAAATTCACTCTTAGTTGGACACTTCCCTGCCATTTGTGGTTTTTTAAATTGCTGTCAGTAGCTAACCATGAAGGGCAGCAGCCTGTCCTTCTCCTCTGTGCTAAGTAGAGCACATAGCAAAGACTTGGCCAAGAAGCACTGTGCTCCCTAATTATTCTGCTGGGGCACCCTAGGGTAACTCACTGGACCTTTGGGGCAACACACACTAACTCTTTTTAGCATTGTTTCTAAATCAGTTTTGTGAGTCTCTTTCTGCATGTGTCCTTTCCCTTTACTTTTGTGAAGGTTTTTTCTGTCCTATTTTATATCAGTACAGAAATACAGTATCAGAACTCTGCTTATATATACTTTGTTTCTTGTTCTATGCTGATATAACAGGAAAAGAATTGAATGACTATGATGACTTAGTCTCTGTTCTGGTTCTGAAGATGTTAAGAAATGTAGGAGACTGTATTTTGGAATGCATTTCTCATACTTTGATCTCTACCCTACTGTCCATAAAAGACTTTCTGGATGAAAGGTGAAACCCTGCATTCCCTGCTTCAAATGCTGCTATTTACCTTTCATAATTACATGAAACAACAAGTTGAATAAATATTTTTCCATGAGGAAGGGATGAGAGAAAGATGGAAAGAACAACATGTGACAGGTCTCAGTGAGTTCACTTGATGTATTACTGGAGGGCATTCAAATACTTCAGTAAGAAAAGCAGGCCAAGAGGAGACAAGGACGGAGGTAAGAAGCGTTGAGTGTTCATGACAGAAAGAGCTTTTTTGAAATTCCTAGAAAGACTGAAGTGACCTCTTGATTTTGTGGGGTATTTTGTGGGTACGGCTACTTAAAATAGGGTTTGACAGGATCCAGTCTTCAGTTAAACATCAGTGTAGCTGTATGCTAAGATGCCGTATTGCAAGTGTAGATAGTTTCTCATCAAAATGTCCTGTTAAAAAACCAAAATAGATAAGAGACTATTTTGTGCCTAATGCAGCTGAGGAACCTGATCCTACAGGAAGGCAGCCACTCTGCAGGATAATGCACAGTTCAGTCATTTGTCATTTTAAAAAAAAATCAAATTCTCTGAGACTACTGCCATGTTTCTGACTTACTTTGTGCCTTATGGCAGAGCGGTACGTTGCCCTCCTTTCAGATGCTAGGCCTGTGACCCCTCCTGCCTCCCAGATTTAACCACTCCATCAGCTGCACCCCCGGACTGCAAGCTGCATGCACACTGGGATGAGCTGATGCAAGCAGAATACACATATTTGTTTTGAGGAAATTTCCTCATCCCTTTAGAAAGCTGAAGAAAAAAAATTTGATTAAAACAGCTTTTTTTTTGTTTTGGGCAGGGAGAAAACAG
>KZ506317.1:0-118346 GCA_002844005.1 Limosa lapponica baueri | reverse complement strand
AAAAAAAAATGGGAAAATCTCTCAGTAGTATTTGCAACTTAGAAAGAGAGAAGAGAAAGACAACGGTCCCCTGAATGAAGGTAGAGCAAGGCACAGACAAAGCTCTCTCTGCCATCTCGCTCCCAGAAACCAGTATGGTCAGTGAGCTAAATGGTGACAGATACTGGAAAGGACATGTGGGGCTTAACTGTGTAAGCTTCAAGGGTCAGGGAACTTACAGATCACCAAAACCAAATGCCGATGTGCAGACTAGTGATCTCCTTTTTAACAAGCTTGGCTACAGGAGCAGATGAAGAATAGAGCAGCCTGCAGTATTTTGGAGAGTTTTTTCCAGTGTGATTTAGTTATTCTTAGTATTAACATGTAAATGGAAAAAAATACACATATGTGCAAACAGCAACAAAGGCCTAAGGGTGCTCTTTAGCATCCCGATAGTGTTAGCAGCAATAGTTTATAAACTGCAAAATTGAATTTTTTTCCAAAGAACAATTCTGAAATTCTAGATACAGGTCTTCAGCAAACTGAAAGACACAGAGATAGCTTTAGAAGTAATGAATTTCCCTCAGCAGCAGCAGAAGGTATCTCAGTGTGCAAACAGCATCATGGTCAGAGCCTGACCCTTGAAAGAAACAACAGGCTCAACAACAGAAGAGTGGCTGAAAGTTATATGCAGTGGCTTATGCACAATCCAAATATTCTCACATTTGCATGCACAATCCAAACCTCACATTTATTGAACAGATTTGTGCAATTGTAAAGGAAAATTCTGAAAATTAATGTATTTTTATATATATATCTCAATATATTCAGTTAAACAAATTTATGATCTGTTATGGAAAAAAGAAAAAAAATGGGTTTAATTGGCTTTCTTGTTAGAAAATGTAATTTTGGAGCACTGATGCACAGAGGCATGGATGTGTACTTTAGTGTAGAATTCACTGTAAATGTGTAAATAATCTTAAAAAATTGGTGCTGAAAGAGTTTTAGTTTGAAAATCATTTTTATGATGGTATGAATATAGAGGTGGTTAGGGTCTTATATTAGAGCACAAAATAAGTACTTTTTTTTAAAAAAAAGCAAAAAGCCATGAGTTCATGCATACAAGGCCCACCAGCTAACTCCCTGTGTGCAGAGAGACAGAGAAGACCTTTGCTTGATCAGCTTACACCAAATGGCCAAAAGAGAAGTGTCCTTGACAGCTGTACAAATATATGTACAGAACTGTGCCTATATAATCCAAGTCACTCATTCACTGGTCACCACAGGTGAAGAAAAGTAATAATTGAGATGCGAGACATAATCTTGCTGTAGGGGTTCTGGCTGTTCATTATCTTGTAAAATCTACACTGGCTTCATGAAAATACCAGATTTTTATTTAAACAGCTGATTAGAATTGTTTCAGCTTTCCAGTATCTGAAAGGGCACCTACAAGAAAGCTGGAGAGGGACTATTTGCAAGGACTTGTAGAGATAGGACAAGGGATAATGGCGTCAAACTAGAAGACGGTAGATTTAGATTAGATATCAGGAAGAAATTTTTCACTATGAGGGTGGTGAGACACTGGCACAGGTTGCCCACAGAAGCTGTGGATGCCCTATCACGGCTGCCCATGCCAGGGGGGTTGGAAAGAGACGATCTTTAAGGTCCCTTGCAATTCCATCCATTCTGTGATTCTACGGTTCTACGATTCTACATGCAGACAGCATCTGACTTTTAACCTATAAGGGGTTGACTCGTGTACTAAGAAGAAGACGTGACACAGTTTGTTCGAGCTGCTGCACAAACTCTCTATCCTATAAACGCCCTTGGGGTGTTGTCCCCGCGACCGGCCGCGAACCCCCGAAGCACCGCGGCACCGCGCGGCGGCTGCACAGCGCCCTCTGGCGGCCGCCGCCGCCTCAGCCTCCGCCCGGGGCTGGGGGGACAAGGAGCTGGAGGTGCTGCAGCCGCTCTTCCCGAAGCTTGTTTTCTGAAAAGAGGTGGTAAATTGTGCCGGTGAACGATCACCCGCCGATCACTGACTGTGCGCTGCCACGAACCGGCTGGCACTGCTTGCTGAAGGACGCCACTTTTAAAATAAGCCCAAAGGGCTCCGAGGGAGCCTGCAAATGCCCGCTGGCCGGCTCAGACTCTTCGCTAAGCGACTCGCCTCAATCAGGTCTAAAAATCTCATGGGTTTGGCCCCAGTCCAGTCGCCCATCCCTATTCAAGTAAGTCACGTCAGCCCCTGCTAACTTCCTCGTCGCCGGTAACGATTTCCCGTACTCCAGTGCTCCCCGTCCAGAATTTGGCTGTGTGCAGTCCTGCTGGGCATCACTCACTGTTCCAGCAAAAACAAGCAGAAAGGAAAACAGGAACTGTGATGGAGAGACAACTTAGTAAAGGGTATAGCATAGGCAATCAGCTGCCAGTTTGCTGGGGTAGTTTATCTCATGTCTCAGATTAGTGTCCCTTCACTAATGCCAAACAGGTACATCCATATTCATCCATGAATGAACAGAGAAGCATAAAATCTGTTCTGCCAGAAATCAAGGAAGATATGAAACTGTGTTTTCTCTTTCACACAGTTTGCATTTATCTGACCAAATTCAGAGTCTGTTCTGTGTAGGTCTGTGAATACCGTGTGTTTAAACTTTTGTTTTCATCGGTTACAATTTACTGAGCTATTTATCAAATATTTGCATGTGCTGAAGCAACCTAAGCCATAGAAGTGGTTCTTCAGAAGTACATCTTGGAAGTGGATCCTTCAGGTAACAGAGCACGCTCTGCAGTGTACCAACACTATCAATCCCAATGAAAAATCCATGGACTGACCAGGTCTGGGTCAAGCCCTTGAGGTATATTTTATAAACACACTAGTCTGGCCATCTGTGTTAGCATAGCAACCAGTGGTACTTGAGTTGGGAACAGGGCTGCATTATGTTGGAGGCTGAATAACCTTTCAATATGCATGAACTTTCTCCTTAAGACTGTTGACAAATTGAAATCAAAGTGTGAGTAGCGTGTGAAACTAACGCATCCTACAGACTATAGAATGAGAAATGAAACAGTAATAACCCCACAGTTTAATGGAACTGCCATAACAATCCCATAGCAGACCTGTATTATCTGGATCTAGAACCAGACCACAGCTAAAGTTTCATCTCAGCCAACAGTCCCCATTTGTGATGTCTCCTAAACTGTTGTGAGAGATCTTCTAGTTCTTATCGCTGTCTAGGAAAACAACTTCAATGCACCGTCCCCGTTCCCAGCCTCAGGGCTGGAAGGTGTGTGAAGCATGCTGCCCACCCCTAAAACATGGGAGTGAAACTTGGTGGGAACTAGAAGGATAGGTCTTGTTCAATAACATGCCAATAACAGTGTGCTGACATCTGCTTTGCCCATCACAGGTTGACTGATAGTAAACTTTTTTTGCTCCCAATAGTTCTGCCAAGCCATTCCTGACAATCCTGTACACTGTATACACTGAATCATATAGGTTGAGTAGTCACACAATGAACAAAACATGAATATTTGAATGGTTTTCCATTTAATTTCCAATTTTGTTTCTACATTGGAGGCTGAATATGCCAAACAGATCTCTGTAAATTCTTTCATGCTTATAAAAATTATTCAAAATTCAAGTTCCTGAAGCTGAAGAGCTTCAGCCAAAGTTGTGCAGCAGTATTCTGGACACTTACTCTGCCCGAAGAATTTTTCCAGAGATTTCTTTCATATGGTCCTCATTTTTCCCCTGCACTTTTAATAACAAGCAATTTTTAATGGTTTCAGCTCATGAGTCTTGATGTATTTATACAACAACATAAAAGAGCTGCTCATCATCCAGTTTTGTTAGTGTCTCAGAGCTCTAATCTTGACCTAGTTTGTGAACGTTTTATTTATTGACAGCAGGCTACGCAAACAGCCTCATCTCAAAGGAATTCCAAACACAGGCTCAGTCCAAGAGGACGCAACTTCTTCAGGGCATCCCTACCTCGCCATTTACATTTCTGTCAGCTACTCCCTTCCTCCTGAAAAGTCTTTCAAGCCTCATTTTTCCTTGACAGTATTTCTGTCTTTCTTTCATCGAGAAACACTGCCAATGACATATACTTACAATCAGTTCCTCCTTTCTCCTATGAACTATGACTACAAATCACGCATACAAATCTTGCAGTGCTATTGGGAAGTGTCCATGATGGTATTACTCATTTCTCAGCTGAGATTGCAAATGCTTTGCAAGCTGGGGGTTTGCATTTTTCTCATCTTTCAATAAAAATAATCTAGGAAAAGAGACAGTCTGGAGCATCAAGGAAGGAGGATTGACAGAAACCCTGAAAGTAAGTTGAGCACATATCACTAGCTTCATCAAGATCCGCACATAACAATGTAAATTTGTTGCTCTGGCACTTCTAGTTTAAAGAACAGACAGTATTAAACTCTTAATGTCAACATCTGAGAACATCCTTCAGCCAAAAGACCAAAAAAACCCCAAACCAAGCAGAAGGAAAAAAACCATGTAGAGCCACAGAAGGGTTTTTCCCCATTTAGTTCTAAAACATAACATGATGTTTCATAGAATCATAGTTGCATATAGAAAGAAACTAGCCATTTATACCCTCTACGTCTTGCTATACCTTTACAAGAAGCTCAGCTAGAGGGGTTTCCAGCAAATTCTGAATCTACTTGGCCAGAAGGTGTCTGCTTTCAAGATAGATAGCTGTAATGCTGTTTGCAATATCAGAGTAATGTTGTACCAAACAGCCTGAGAAAACCAACATCAAATAGAGAGCAAATAGAGACTTCTGCTGCAGGAGAAGTTATTTCAAGAACAAAAATAACAGGCTTTAAACAAAGCAAATTGATTCAGGAGAAGTGAAATACTCCTCTCTGGAACATGGCACAGGCGTCCACAAGAGAGCTATGAAGTCCTGCGGACTCCCTGGGGAGGCTTGGGTCACCACCCTGAGACCCCAGGAGAGGCTCAACCCCAGTGGCGCCCCAGAGCTGTTTCAGCTCTGAAAAACTTCCAGCAAGATACCACAGCTGCTACAAATTCCCGCAAGAAAAAAGAACCATGTCATCAAATGGGCAGAGCTTGGGGGCGAGAGTGGAAAAAAGAAGATAGCTCCTAACCTCTCTACCCATCTCTCTAGCCAGCCATGGTTATTTTGACTCTTGGCTTACCATGCAGTCTCAGAGCAGGTGCTGCCTCCCTTTGCCCACAATATATTTACAGATTGAATTTACTTTATTATTTTCTCGTCATGTGCCCAAGGTCCACCTTCTGCCCAGCTCTTTGTCTCTGCCTCTCCCCCAGCTGTTACCTTCTTAGCATCTCATCAACATACACTTTTAATTCCCTTTGAGACTATTTATAAAGTTGTAAAGGAACATAAATTCACATTTTTTCCTCAAAATATATTAGTGATCTGACTACTTTGCAACTTACTGAAACTGGACTCATACAAAGAGGCTTTGAAAAGGTCAAATTCTGTGAATATCCAGTTTCTAACTACATTATATTCAGCTGTGCTTATACTCTTTTTGTGTTCGTTTTGTCAGGCTATACTAATAAATGAGTTTGCTGATATTATTTATGGGATAGTAAATCTTACGTGCAAGAACATAAAGTTCATACTAATGAGCAGAAATCCATCACTGATCTCCATGTTCAGTCAAAACAAAAATAAATATCTGAGACTGTGAATACCAAATTCTTAATAAGTCCTGAAGATACACAATTTGAAGATTAAATTATTCATAAAATTTCCACTGACTTCAAATAATAAGTGTATTTGACAAATTCATAACTCATTTGCAGTTAATTTGTAAATGGGAAAAGGTAAAAATTGCCATAAATGTGATTCTTGCAATTTATTTCAAATAATAACCTCCTAATTTTAATCAATTTAGACTCCTGAAAGTTTCCTAATGAAGCCCACTTCGATTCGTTTCAAGAAGATTTTATCACATTCCAAATTGATTTACACTGATATGATTTCCCTGCAGTCAGTGGAGCTAAAGTGATTTATTCCTGATGAAGGTCTGGCCTGCAACAGGGTACTAAAACCCAAGAGATGGGTTGCACAGGAAGGGCTCACAGCTGGTGGTGCCTGTGGTGGCGCTGCTGGGGCAGGGGAGCTCTGGCTGGTCCTGCAGTTATTTCCGTCACACCCTAGGTCGCTGCTCCTCTGCACACCCAGTGAAAGAAGGGGTTGTTGGGTGTAATCCCGACATGGCATGGAGGTGACACAGTAGAATTCATTGCACCCATCTCTCATTTTGTTTTGAGCATGTGAGGGTCACAGGATGGGAATCTGTGGATTTCTCTGTGCTCCATCCCTTCAGAACAGTGAGATCTTGACCTTTGCAATGAAGATGTGACTCCTGTAATACATCCAACATGTGCTAACATGTAATTTCTTCTTATCAGGCATTCAGTGAGGGAAGCTTTATTTTTATATAAAACTTTTTACAAAATCTTTACAATATCATCAAATTAATGGAATTGGAAAGAGAGAGGGAAAAGTGAAGAACAGAAAGCAAAACCGGAAAGAGAAATGAAGAAATCAAATCCAGGGGAAAAATAACAGAGGAAAAGGAGACAATTAATAAATATAATTAAGTATGACTTGAAGATCTTAATGAATATAGTGGTACTGTGGTCATCAGCAGAAGACTATAGCATTCAATTCAATAGAGATTGCCAGCTTTTGTGATTAAAGTCTCCTAGAAAAGAGTTTGTCATTAGATGTCTGCCCTTGTTCTGCCCCTACATCATCTTCTTTCTTATCCTCACAGCCCTCAGCCATGCTACCATTCAGTTCTCTGGGGGTTTTTGTCCCCTCTTCTTTTCTGCTCTCTCCAGCCACGTTTTTGCTTCTTTTACTGTCCCTATGGCTTGTGCATAGGTATAGCTTGCCCAGCCAGGCCTCCTGCACCCCACAGCAGGAGGAGGTTTGCTTCTCTGGTACTCACAGGTGATACTAAAGAGAGCAGAAGGATGGCTGTAACACCCTCCCCACTTCCCCAGTTCTGCATAAACAGACCTCCAAAGGAGAGGGAATGAATTTCTTCCGTTTCCCGCAGTTTCCCCTGTTGGCTGCAACCCTTTCAGAGGCGAATGTGGGGACAGTAGTCAGGCACACAGCGCTCCCCACCACACCATGCTGGGAAATTGTGTGAATCCCTTAGGCGTATACCCAGGAACCACTTCAGCCTGTCACACTTGCTCTTTGTCTTGGAATTTATATAATTTTATATAAATTTTATTTATAATTTTGTATTAGTTTTATATAAATAATAATTTGTGCTGTAAGAAATCCTGAGAGATTGAAACCTCCTTTTAACCACGTGCTATGTCCCTCCACCCTCAATCTAAATACACAAAATAAGGAGGGGGCCAGGAAGCACTGGCAGCTGGGGTGGTCTGTGCAGCGGAGATCAGTGGTGGTGGCAGAAGCAGAATGCAGTTCTCCTGCCCTCCGCTGTCTATTTACTGAGATTGTCCCCCAGTAAAGCAAATAATTTATAGCTCTGCATATTGCTAAGCCATTACAGCTCTGGGCTTTTGCTTTGAATCATGAAAGTACCTCAGAGGGTTGAATCGATTCTATTAAATGACATATCATCAGACGTCTTTTGTGCCAACGTTCTCTTCTCCCCAACTCTCAGTCCCAGACTCCTGCCAATGACTCACTGATTTCAGAATAAGGGAGATAAAAAGAATGAGAATGGAATAGTAACATTGCTTCTTTAGGTCCTGATTACTAATGCAGACCTTGGATTTGTCTTATGGGTGGTGTTTGGCTTCTAGCAAAGTTAGTGAGTACTACTGCTCTGCATCTATGTGGGGGGAATCAGATTGACTGAACAGATCAATGGCTCAGACACAAGAGCCTTCTGCATGCAGGCTAAACAAAGATCTGTTGAAACAAGCTGTATAATCCATGTTCAGAGGGCTAAAATTCTCAGAAACAAACTAGTATTTAAACCAGACCCTCGGTGTGAATAAATCTTGGTATCTTCTGCTGGAACTGACAGAAAAGATCTAGTGGATTTCCTAGAAAAATGTCAGTCTGCTACTCGGGAGCTGCCAGAGAATGAGGATGTTTCCTGTATTGATTGATGCTGTAAAATACTCACCCACAACCAACTCAAGGGTACTCCTTCCAAGAACACAATGCTTGTGACTTCAGTGGAAATGAGAGATAAGGAGAAGATCCTTCAGGCAGCCTGGAAAGAGAGAAGCATTGAATTCCAAGGGCAAGTGATAACAATTTCTCCAGACTTCAGCCAAAAGATACAAGAAAGAAGGAATTGGTAGAACTTTAAAAAAACCTTTGTAGATTTTAAATCCAAGGCTGTCATCTCTTCTGAAACTGGGAGTTCTACATGAAAATAAAGATTACCTCCTCTGGGATGCAGATGGAGGGAAACAGTTAGTAACAGATATTACTCTGGTTGTTGCCCCGGGGCGTTCAGATGGATTAATTCCTTGCGTTTTGCTGGCAGAGCCCAGGTAGCGAGTCCCGGCGACATACACTCTGTGCAGAGGGACCCGTGGGAGTTACAAACAGCCCACCAAGTCTACTCCATCACGAGGACTGAGACAGATGGTACAGCTGCCAAAGCTGGCGGGGCCCAGCATCTGGTAAATGTGTTGATTTAAAGCAGTTCTCAAGCAGCGGCCGCTGCTGTGGCTGAGACGAGCACAGTTCAGAGCAGCTTCCCTGGCCGGAGCCCAGGGGGGAGCCGGGGCGGGACTGCCACAGCCTCTTCTTGGAAGCGAGTACGTACCAAATGTTTTGGAAGATGAAGAAAAGCAGTCTCCCTTCTGGGCAACCTGTCAGGGATTGCTGATATCGGGGAGGGAGTCAGTGTTGTGGAAGGTTACTGCTACCACTATTTCACAATGATATTTAGATTCCTCCAGGAAGGCTCTGGTCAGGCTTTTATTTTATTTCTTGGCTCTGTCAGTATCTTCTGTCTCTCCCTTTCTTTTGAATAAACAATGTCTGGTTTAAATATAACTATAGTTTAGCTTCTGACTATTCATAGCTAGAGATGAGTAACGATTTCCCTGGGGTACAAAGAGCACACAGGGAGAGCTTACCAGCCCAAAGCTGAGACTACGGCTTTTGTGGCTGCACCTGAGCTAGTTTTAGACTGGCAGTGTGCAGGGCTGGACATGTCATTCTCTGTTTTAATTTGGAGTCTGAGACAGCTTTTGTCCCCATTTGTCTATAATTGCGTTGGTACCAAGTGATAGCACACTGCTTAAGGGTCACATAAATATAACCTTAATGATACCAAGTCCTCAGAAGAAGACTGGTGGGAGGGGACTGAGGAAGATTACAGGCTTGCAAGAAGTACTGCAGTTTTTTAATCTGCATGGACAGCCCCAGAAAATGCCATGAGCCTACTATTAAATACTGCTGTAGTGCCCAAGAAAGAGAGCACCCATGACCTATGAGGCCATATTAGCCCAAATACCAAAGCAATTCCCACAAATGCAATGGGAGGCTGCCCCTCAAGTCCATAGATACTATTGAAAAGTACACTGCACCACTCTGGAGATGTAATTATTTATAAGAGGAATTAATTTAAGTAGAAAACAAATACTTCTTGTGTGTGTCACACCCAGGATGCTAGAAAACTACTGTTGACAATGCTGTCAGGAAAACTCTCCCAGTACACCTCACGTGAAAGGCTAAGGGGGACAGTATGCTTGGTGGTCAGATACTAAGGATGCTGGAGAATCAATTTATTCATTTTTTACAGCTGAAAGCTTCTTCTTCACCAAGAAATCCCTGCGAAGTGGCCAGCCTGCCAACAGCAGTGAGATCACTCTGCTTCTGCCAGCCCTTTCTTGGATAAAAACTTTGCAAATGAGGCCAGAGTTTGTCTATCCCTTTTAGTCACAGTCTCCTCCACCCTACAGGTCCCTTCATTTCTGTGGCTTTTGGTTTACCTAAAGAATTAATGCTTGATATAGTAGGGCCTGGTTTACACCTTAAGAACTGAGGAAATTTTAACACATTGATAAAATTTGACATGTTTTATCTGTGCCCTGCCATCAGAGTGCTAATGGGAATCCAAATGTTTTTAGAACTTTTTAACTGCCACACAAACCGTCAGGAGAGATACCCTATCTTTAAATCAGAAAATAGCTTCTTTCTTGCTATCTTATCAAACAGCACCACATAGTCCTACAAAATGTATCCTGGCCAAACTACTAATGGGGAGATGTTTACATACCAGATGGGAAGCTATGAGACCTGATTTGGGTAATCATAGGAAATGAGGAAAGCAAAGTTTGATGGAGAAGGAATTCCAGAAATGATCTGAAGACGAAAGAAATTTGGATATGAAGGCTCCTCTTAAAAGCACCATGAGCACAGATAACAAGGCTTGATGAATATTGGTGGAAGAGATGTAGTGATCACTGAGAAAGGGATTATTTCACCGGTATACAGAAGATCATGAGAAATTTGTTAATATTAATTTTGTCAGTTTGCCATTTCCCCATCATTTGTGTAAACAAAATATTTAACAGTTCATGTAAGAGCAGACAAAGAAAAGTTAAGGATTTGTGAATTAAAGGAAGACATGCACTGTATATATTTATATGCAATAAACTACTTTACCTGGAGACAGAACAATGGGAAAAGTCAACAGATTTTATTTAAAAATATAAAAGAAATGTGAATGTTTTAGAGATATTTATGCTTCTAACAATCCCAGAATATAGGCATATAAAATATAATTATATATGAATTTATAATTTTCCTGTTACTCTTTAAAAAGTGTAGTTGATTTTTCTTTGAAAAAGAAATAATAGTATTAATGATAGCAAAAAGTGTAGCTCTGACCCTCAGCCCTTGATGTTTTAGTAATCTCATAGAGGAAGAAAGACACTGCTCTGTCTCATAAAGTGCATTGGCCACACTAGGCTGATGGGACTTTACCTCCCTCACTTCCTTTTTTTCCTGTGTTTTTCTCACTTCAGCTGTCAGGCACTTGTCCTTCTTCTTATCCTCCACATCTTGCTTTGGTTTTGACATGGTCAATTCCCACCTCCATCCACCCTGTGAGTGCCAGCTGTTACTGCCTAATTTTTACCCTTTGCCAGAAGCATCTTCCGTCTTTTTCCTATGCTGCCCCCAGACTTAGGAGATATCTGAGAGAATGGTTTCCTTAACCTCCATCCCTAAATTCCCTTTGTCTTGGTGTCTACAGGACAATCTGACACTGTAGAGATGACTTTGTCCATCACCTACAATAATTGTCGTTTTCTTTCAAGCCTGTTTATATCCTTCTAACTAATAGGGCTTGTGCACTTCACTCCTATAAATTCTTTTTCATTTGTGCAGCTCCTGGGACAAGCCTCTGACCAGAGCTGGGAGGCATTGCCTCAGTAGTCTACATATTGCAGCAGAAGTATGTGGTCTTTGTGTGTAAGAAAGCCCACTCCTGATCTGAAAGTTTAAATATAGAAAAGACAGAGTGTTTTATCCTTGCCTTACAGAATATCCACTTGGATTTAGGAGCCAGCTTAGAGAGCCCTGTTCACTTGCTGAGTTCAGCATGGCTGTAATGTGCTTAGTTACAGTCCTGCTCTGGAAAAATTGATTCCACTTTCAGAAATATTACTGATTCTAGGGGCATTCACCACTGTAAATTTAAGGAATATTGCAAAAACTTGGGAACCTCAATGATCTTAAGCATCCTTTCCAGCCTAAATATTTCTATGTTTCTATGAAATCATGAAAACCATGGTCAGCTTTATAAACGTGCTCATCAAATATTCTAGTTCACCTTAAGGGAAGGAGCACAAGCCCAAGACATCTGCAGGCTCATTTCATCCAGACTGCTCTAGTCCAGGTATATCTCAGGAGAAGAAATTTTCTTACAAATTTTTGTATACTTGTTACCAACCTGTTGGAAACAATATTAAAAAACAACCTTTCTCAGCAGCTGAGCCTTTTCTGGTTTGTTTTTAAGTATGGCTGGTATCCCATAATGCTCTTCCTCCTTCTCCTGAGTTGATTATGGCCAGCACTGAAGATACATCCAGAATTTCACACCTGAGGGAGAGAGACTCTGAGCCACATAACCATCAAGGCACTATGTCCCCTGAGGTCCCTTCATCCAGGACCATGAAATGGAAGGGTAACAACCCTGTGTGTCCCTTGATAAACAAGCCTTTGTAGGATTCTACATGGCAGTCAGGAGGTGTGGGCCAGCACTTCTGGATCTACCTGAGCTAGTACTGGCCTTGAGCAGTCAAGGGGAGAGTGCCTCTTTCCTGTGCACAGTCATGCTGAAGTCCTTGCTGCTGTTTCTTCCCACGTTGCTAGCTAAAGGCTGCTGGCTGAGAGGTATGTGCTGCATACTGTGAAAAGATATTTAAAATCCCATCCATTGTTCTACCCAAACTATAGGAAGCATAGAGGAGTAGAACAAGAATGAGGGGGAAAGGAAGAAATCCCTCCCTTCAACTTTAATCAGTCTATTTAAAGTCTGGTTTTAGTGTGTATGATAAGTTTGGATTAAATATTAGGGTTTTTTATTTGCCTGATTTTTTTTTCTGTGTTGCTGTCAATTGCAAGATCCCATGTGGGGGCATCCCATGACCATCATACCCTGTGTCAGGATGGTTGTTTCTATGGGAAAGGAATGTGTCAGGTCCAAATGGTAGTGATGGAACCCAGGAGCTTCTCAAACCATGGTACCTGCTGCTGTGAGCACTCAGCACTTTATACTCGTCTTGCTTTTTATGGTAAAAATTCAGAACAATTTGTGCATATGCACTAACAACGACAACAGAATGCAATTAACAGGAACTCAGTTGGACTTATAAGCCACTCTTCCCTGCAATATAGCTTAGTTAAACATGTCCCTAAATAGAATTTGCAACTAAAGAGAAGACAGGAGAAAATTACATGGCATATGTTAGTCATATCACTTTGTGTACTCCTTAAAGGGTCTCATAAGCATCCTCATCCTCCTGCCCTCATAAGCAGGCGAGGAGGGAAGTATAAGGACATGAATAGAATAGAATAGAATAGAATAGAATAGAATAGAATAGAATAGAAGCAAAGTGACTCGTGAGGTAAAGAAAACAAACCAGTGGCCATAAAATGAAATATGTCCATGTCTAGACCATGGTATACCATAAAATAAAGAGACCTAAAATCTTAGAGAAAGAAATCTTCTATTTGTTTGTTTGTTTGTTGGTTGGTTGTTGGTTTTTTTTTAATTTAAAATACCATTTTTTAAAAGGTTCTGTTAATCTTCATCTGGACGCTAGATGGGGATCTTGAGTCAGCCATGCCAGAGACTGCTTTATCCTGCTTTTTCTTTATTTTAATCTGTTTTATCATGGACAAAGTACATGCAACGCAAGTTTACTCTCCAGGCATTTATATTTTTACTAAGGTTTTTTTGGGGAAGGGAAATCTACAGTAAATAAATATTTACTTTTAAACATACAAGTTTAATTAAGGTTACACTGCATCTTTCAAAGGAGAAGGGAATGCATCTGGAACTGTAGAGCACATGCTTTTCTTCGTCCTAATTATTTGTTTAATTCCAATGGCACATTGCAATTGTTTTCTCACTTTTCAGAGCAGGATGCAGTTTACAGTGACAATTGTCTTACGCCGCGTAGCACAGATTATGACAAGGGGAAAGACGGCAGTCGCTCACTTGCGGCAGTACTAATGACCCAAGCATTGTTATTTCCATAAATGGGATCTTTGTGTGTTAACTAAACCTGAGCAATACAACTGTGAAAGCGGCTTTCCTTCAATCTTCCCCAAATCTCCATATGACTCGTACACACGATAATAAATTAATCTCTCTTGTTAACATGTTGCTGTTTGTTTAGTAAGTACCTCTTTCTTTCATGCGATGTCAAGCTCAGCCATAAAATAGGAATCATATTTTGAGCCATTGTCTTAAATAGTTCCTTTCTTGATGGATTCTTTCTTCTCCCTTCAGTAAACTGGCCTTTTGCAGATTGCTTTGCAGAGTGGCACATAGGGCACTGACCTCAGGCCTTCGGATGCTGCTATGGACTGGCCTTAACTAAAATGAGCTTGGCTATCTCAGCTCATTTTGTAGGGACACGACAGCCCACATCATATAACACACAGTTTGGGATTATTGCCAGTCTCTGTCTTCTGTCTCAGAAGACACCCAGAAATGAATTGGTGAAAGGACTGAATGACTTCTTGCTGCATCTCTAGAGACAGGGTATATCCAAGGTGAGATGGGATCATTCCCCAGGCAGTAGAAAGGAGAGACAGTGAAAAAAACTACCCTGCAGTGGGCCTGTTGTTCTCAGCGTCTCATGCCATTACTGTTGGAACACTCGGTACTGAAACATGCCGGTGGAGGAATAATTTGTGCTGCAGAGAAACAAGCTGAACACCAAATCAGTTCTTTTAAAAGGATCAATTTTTAGAATGCATTATAAATAAACAATTGTTTCTTGATATGGGGAATGATTTTATTTGATGGCACACAGTGCTGCTTCTGCAGAGCAGATTGCTCTGTCAGAGCAAACGGAAAAAATAATATATTAAAGACATGAGATGCATGAAAAATGTCATTAAGTAAGTCTTTACTGGCCTTGAAATGGGGATGGTTTGCATAATTGATTAATCATAAGGGGACATTTTTGGTCACAGAAATTATCATTAGTAGAGCTCCAAAGTTAAATAATCTTTATACTAATAAAAAATGCCATTTTCCCCTCAGATCTTTCCAAGATCTCTTCTTTCTTTTAGTCTCTCTGACTTTTACAGGCCTTAATAATTGAACGATATTTAACTAGAAGTGTGGGTGATGAAACCGTTGAGAGCAAATTTATTCCCACAGCTCTCTGCAAGAGCAGTAGCACACTTGGGCCTCGTCCTGCCAGCTTGGCCGTGGTGCTCCACCTGCCTGCACCACGGTTTGGATCTGGGCTTTTCTCTCCAAACTCCATGCAATGGGAGCTGCCTGAATCTCCTTCCAGTAAAAGAAAAATACAGACATGCCAAGCAGCATCTTTAGGCACCCTTTTTCATCTCGGTGGAAAAAGGCAACTCTCCTGATTGTTCTGAAAATTATTCTGACAGATAATTTCACCTTCTTGTGAAACTGTGAGCATGACAAACACGTACACACGCTGTATGAGACAGTTCGCAGTCCTTTAGGATGAATGTCACTGCATCTAATTCAGAGATATAATAACAAGTATTTTTTTATTCCCAATAATTTAATTAAGGGAAACAGCTTTAGATACACACTTCTCCGAAGGATTTTCTTTAGCCTGCTTTCTTTAAGGTTGTTTTATATTGAATAAAACAGGGATTGCCTGCAGCAAGAATGGGTTAAACAAGGCTTGCCATACCTGATTTCAGTCATGAAATAAACGGAGTGTAGGTCCTAGCCTGTTCCTGCACAATGAAGTGGCCATCTTCTCTGCTTCTCATTTACTGTAAATCCTTCAGGAGGTTCAAATGGTTGGGAATCACATCCATGGCAAAAGGAGGAATGCAGATGTTTGGCATCATACAAAAGATTTTCCTTTTTGCTATTTTGCTATGGCCAGTTTAATTTGGTTTATTTAACTGGGAAATGATCCTTAAATTAAGACATATAGTGCCTTCTTATCACAAATGTCCTTCTCAGGAGATCTCTAATCAAGTGTTGCAGTACACCGCAGACAGGAAAGTGTGGTCAAAAGCTCATTTATTACTCCAATTTTTTAATGTGAAAATAGGGAAGTATTCATATACCTTAGTAACATATTGTAATGGCTTCCAAACATGAGCATAAAATTGGGGAAGAATTAATCCTAGTCTGTAAAACTTTCTGATTTGTGTTTGTGTATTTATATACAGAACAGAATAGTAAACACAAGCTCAGTATTCATACTAGCTTATATATGGACTGAACTTAATTACATAGAATTGAATATTGATACATATGGGAAATACATTGTGTAAATATTTGAAGGACAATGCAACAAACTTACTTAAGAGAGAATTTCAATTATTTAGATATTAATTGTTGTACAAAATCAAGATTTCCTTCATGAATAATAGTGGTCATTTTCATAACTGTATTGCAATGTGAGGAACTGTTTTCTAAATCCGTAGTTATAGTTAACCAAATTCTAAGCGGAGTCTGAGGCTTTTGAAGCAAACCAAATTTTCAGTTTCTTACCAGTTGTTTTTAGTAGAGTGGAATCAGACCAATGCAGAGATTTACATCTTTTGAGATTCCATAAGGCAAATTTATATATGCCTTTGACTGTAAAGAACAAAAATGGTGATTGCTAAATACCATAACTAGTACCTAAAAAGCCCTTACTATTCTCCTCCAAATTTGCTTCTATTCTATCTCTATTTTGTTAGTTCAATTTCTCAATCTGTTTTTTATATATATATAATTTCTTGAGATTTGTATCATTATCTTGTAGGTATGTAAAGCAAGTGTATTTTAATCCTATATATGTTTTAAAAGATTCCTTTTGTTGGCAGAGATTTGCAACTTAGGCAAAATTTTTTGTGTCCTTTTTTTTTACCAAGCTTTAATGGTGGCTGTGTTGAACTTCATCACTTTCTGACTCTGTTTTGGTACTCTCTTTTTCTGCCACAGCCTGCATTGGCTGTTCACTATTATCAAATATTTGTATGAATGGGAACACAGTACAATGCTGCAATATGCTCAGCCAGTGTGACATATATTTATTTTGCATTTTGCATCTGAGGTTCTGCAGTAATTTAGACTTAAGACCCACAGCTGAGATTTACTAACATAGTATGACTGTATTAGAGGAGCAGAGACACCCCTCCCTTCTGAATCCACCTGCCAGTATATTTTTTAATAGCATTCCTAACATCTCATTGAATGCTGTGATTATTTTTTTTTCCCAAAGAAGTTGTTCAACAGATACATCCTTTCTTCCACTTCATCTTTTCCTTTCCTTTTCTGGTTCAAGAAAGCTTCCCACCTTCTGTATTTAGGCAAGCTCCAAAAAGCATACTTTAATTTTGACAAGCTTAAGCATTTTTCTGAACTTGGTGTGAATATTCCCAGGAATTGACTCATTATTTAATATTTACATTATGAATGCATGACAGCATGCATACTGTCATGACATTTAAAAGAATGACGTATTTATAAACACAGTAGTCATTTTTGGCCAGCCCTGGAAGAAACCAGAGGTCATCTGGTGTTAGGGGGAATACTTTCTCTTAAAAATATGAGGTTATCATGGTCTCAATCCATGTAAGCTACTAAAAATCCATTGGCTAGCAATGACTTTCAATCACAAAAAACCAGGTTGCCTTCAGACTAGTGACCTAGATAAGATGGGATCTGTATTCTATTATCACTCCCTAAACTACCTAGTCATGCATGGCACTTTATCACCTTCTTATCCCGGTGTGTTATAATATGCTGCTAGATCATATAGCACAGGATACTGCAGCTTAACGTGCTAATTCTGTATTTATTATGCTTTATATTTACTATGCCTTTATGAAAGAGATGTCTAGCCTACTGGTCTTGTGGCAAACTATAAGAAAAATAATAATAAAATAAAAGGGAATTTTCCTGAGACAGTACAATTAAACGCCCAAGAGAGTGAAATTTCTCTCCTTGACACATGGAGCTCCATGTAGGCAGACAGGACTGACTCCCATCTACCTCATCATGCACATTCTCCTGATGTGTATTAAATGTACACTGATTCACTCAGCTGCTAATTCAGGAGACCGAGTGAATTGTCCAGGGAGGCAACAAAATATCTCTACCTGGAAAGACCAGTGTTGTACACAACCTACTAGGTTAACCTAATCATAGAAAGCCCACGTTATTTCTGGCACAATTCTGTTCAATACAGATGCTTTTCATGGAAAATCTGTTTCCAGTATTGTGCACATGCCACTATCCCCTCTCTTGTCATAGTTGAATGCTGACATAAATCTTTTTCTAATAAAATGAACTATTCAAATTATTTCTTTACTGAATGATGTCTGAAACAGATGTATTTTAATCTGCTGGGCATAGAAAATGAAATTTACATGTCAGTGAGGTCTTTCTGGTTAATAAATGTTTTAAAAGAGAGAAAGCAGGAAGCTAAATATATGTAAAACTGCACTGCTTTGCATACGGTGTTTTTAGCAGAAAATACAATATTCTAATACTAAATTATGTCTTATTTATGAGACAAAAAGTATACATATTTTTTGATAACAAATATCATCCCTGTAGGGGTATCATATAAAATGCTGGAAAGCATTCTGATCTCACCAGCAATATTTTCCTTGTGCTACTCCCAGTATTTTTTTTTTCCATGTGGGAACAACATCTGCACAAAGCATTTTGTTTATTATCTGTGTGTGTGTAATTTTGAACTCATTATGTTTTCCTAATATTTTAGCTGTTTACATAGCACCAATTTTAGTACATTACTGCAGCTTTCTCTTACTTAGAGAGAGCTGAATCCAAAGCCCACTGAAATCAGTGGAGGGACCCCGTTAGTTGAAGTTGATTTGCCACTGAGGATGGAGGTTAAGACAATGAAGAGTTGGCTTCAGTGTACCCTGAAGATTGAGAGGGGTTTCCAAATAATCATAACACTTCTAAAAATAGCAGGATATGTTGTTGAAAGTTTAAGTTCCTCATCATAATAGTGTTACTCATTTTGTAGCATTATTTGGAAGTCAGGCAAAGAGCATAACTATTAAAAATGAAGCTTTAAACCTGATATACTTTACTGTCTGAACTGCTGCCAAATTTGATAAAGGTGCAATGGCAGAGTTAGCCTAAATTGCTTGTATGGAAAACCCACAGACAGCCCCGCAAAAGGAAGGCTGCCTGGCTGGGCTCTGCCACATGCCGATATCCTCAACCAGGTCATTCTCCCAGCCCCTTCCTCCCTCTCTCTTCTCCCTCTCTGGTCCCCGCCACTGTCTTCCCAATAATAATTAATAATAATATCAACAACAATAATTAATTATAATGTAATAATAATAATATAATTAAATAAGAATATAAAATAATGCCCAATTGCTCAATACCCAGGGGATTAAGTCCCAGGAAATAAAGTGGTAGCTGAGGTAATGTGAATTGTACCTAAAGCAGGACAATGCTGTGAGAGTCTATTTTCATCAGTCAATGGTCAGACAGTGTGGGAATTCTCTCCTGAACATTCTCTCCTCTTCTCCTGTAAAAAATGGGACTTAAATACCACAGTAAAAATTATTCCCCAGATGTCTCAATGAAGAGCTCAGTTGTGATCTCATCCTGATTAAAAATTACTTGAGTTTATATAAGTTTTCAGCCAGAGAAACTCAGCAATGATGTCCAGGTTCATTTTTTAACAATTAGCAACTCTGAGCCTCAGACTGACAGATTACCGCCGTTTGGCAGTATCACCAATAGACAGGGAGTTGTGAAATTGTAAGACATTATTGTATTGTTGGTAGCCTGAGTAAATCTAAATCTTTTCAAGCTTTGCTTCAGTGGGTTAATTCCAGGACCTGAATTACAAGTGCAATTTGAATTACATTGCGAAGACTGAACTTACTTCACTTTAGCAAAGTCCTTTTTCTTAAGACTTATGAATTCCAGTTATTTTGAAATCCTGAAATGTGGAAATCTTTTGATACCTTTCTTATTATTTGCAAGGGAAGACGGGTAAAGGTTTTCACTGACTTTCCCTGCCAGCACCTCTTTATTTAGGTAAGTGTGTTTCTTTGACTCTACCTTTATTTTGTGGTATCTCAGCTGCTGCTACACACTGTGTACATCCACAGGGGCTTTTTATTCTCCCAGTCCTAAGCTCGAGATACTAAAATAGCAGAAGGAAAAAAACCCACCTTGCCAGAATCAGAAAATAATAAAAAGAATATGACCCAAATATATGTTCTGTGTATATATAGGGCAATTGAAGACACCTGCAAAAAACAAGGATGATTTCAGTTTGTCTCTACATATTTGACCTGGGAATTTTAAAGCACTCAACTGACTCTAACTAATTAAGTCTCAAAGCCTGATGCTGAGCTACATGAGGCAGGGCAGAGGACATCACCCATTTTGTAGGGGAATGAAGTGAGACGTTATTACATGATTTTCTGGGTACAAAAGATTATTAAATATTGGATTTGAGAATAAAGATACATATTCCAGTTAGAGTTTAACCATTAGGATTGATTTTTTTACCAAATAACAACAGCAGTGACAATAGAGAAAAAAGATTCCACAATGAAATGTCTTATAAAATAATTTGTTTCAATATCTTGTTGTTGGAAGAAACCCGTATCTGACAATCACACATATAAAATTTTATTTAGAGTAGAAAGGCTATTATTGAGTACTGGCTTGAAACTATAGTTTTTCAGGTTACCAAAGTATTTATTATACATTCTCCACAATAGGAATACTGACTGAATAACTGTTGCAGAAGGCAAAAAATTCAAGTTAATGTTCGCAGTTCAAAAGCTCAACAAATTTTTTAAAAGAAACACCTGAATGGGGCTGCAGCCCTGCAGTTGTATGTCCCTGCAGTTTGCCATAATCAAGGACTTTCAAGAAGCAAGTCCTTATTCAGTTTCTCACAACTGTGTGGAACTGAATAATCAGACTAGAAACTGTGTACATATCATTTCATGTTTCAGCTTGGTTTCTGAGAGCTTTGGTTTTCTCCAATGTAGCACTGGGATTTTCAAAACCGCATCAGATAAATTCTGTCCATGGAAGACAACACGATGCTGTGATGATACGTAAATCTGTGTCTCTGTATTTCTTATGTTAATAAAAAAAAAAACAGAATGTGAGACAGACAAGATCCATTGCTAGAAATGTTTAGTCACCCACATCTACTAATTGTAATTTTTGCCTTCCAATGTGTATTTGTGTTTTCCTTAATCCAGTCTTAAGAGACTGAGGTGATGGAGCTTCCTACTTCTATTCAGAGAGCACTACAAAGTATAATACACACCACTGTTCAATATTTTTCATGACATTCTGTTTATGTTCAGCTTTTTATGTGAATTCTATAAATCTGATATACAATTTCTTATTTGTAAGTACCCCTCATTATGCTGGAAAAATATATGCTATTAATATTTCCAGCCAGTTATGCTAGCATCCCTTAATTGTTCCTGCTGAGATATATTTCCAATGATTTTAGAACAGTTTAATGCTAGAAAAATGTGTCTGCAAAACAAAATTTTGGTCAAAATATCTGAGGAGACTATTTTTACCTTATTCTGTCTGGAGATAGATTTAAGACTTGGCTCAAATTGAATTATGGGTGCCTTATGTGAATTTGCAGGTTGTGTGCCCCTGTGATATTTTGTCTGTTTTTCTGTGCTGTTCTCTTCAGGTTCTCAGATTTCTCTTGCAGTAAATTCCTGGGCATTTTGGGATATAATACAAACAGGAGTATTAATAGAGGAAAACAAGATTCAAATTCACTAAAATTTGCTTTATGTTGTTCAGAATCCATAATGTTTCAATATCTATAGCTCTATATGCACTGTGTCCCTTATTTATTTGCAAATTCACTTGCTCCCCTGCTCCCTTCTTGTTATATTCTGTGCCTTAAATCTCTCGGGGTAGTGCACTGCAGCCACTGACGTACTGCAAGAAATGCCTCATGCAGACTCTGAAGAATGTATTAGAATTGGCTCATAATTACATTCAAAAATATGTTACTAGATCTCCCTCTGATTACATTTAAATTGTCTCCTGTAACGATTTGAATCTGTGAAGCTGGAAGGGGAAGGCTGCAGCATTCACTGATTCCAGTGGGACTTAGATTTCCAAAAACCTAATATGTCCCATATGTGAAAGGAGGGAGGCTCTGACCAGGACTGGTGAGTGGCGTGCCTTGCTGACAGCCACATTACATCATAACTACCCAGAACGAGGGAATGTGCATCAGACAAGACACCTCACTGGGGGGAAGGGAGAATGAAATGGAAGGTCTTTCTGGGATTCAGGGTCCACAATGCTACAGGAATGCTTAATGTCCATAAAATACATCCTGGAGACAGCAGCAAGCTATTTTTTTATGTTTCCCTCAACACAAGCAAGGTTTTTTCAGAGGTTGTTTCAGAATCTGTTTTTCTCATTAAGGTTTTAAATCTATGGCTTCTTACTTTGATCTCATTGGTTGACATTAATCCTTATTTTAACCTTTTCTCTGTTTTTTTTTGGGGGGGAAGGTGTGGGGAGTGATGTGTGTGTTGTTTCCTGCCCCCCCTCCCCTCAATTCAAGACATCCATCAGTGTTGCATCTGAGAAAACAAGCAACTGTTTCCCAGGTGAAGGGACAGGTAGTTCTGCTTTCCTCCAGGCAGAGGGGAAGGAAACCTCAAAACCAGAATGAGTTAGACACCACTGCTGACACCTGGATGCAACCCTTTGCTCATGTATTTTCTGCACTGCATCTGGATCTTTGAAAATTGATTTACACGTAATACTGTGAGCGAAGAAGCTCTCTGAACTGCCCAAGCCACCCTTTCTTTGGTTGGCTCCACTCAGCACGGCAGTATGCGGATGGGTTTGGAAGAGAAAGAGAAAGGAACCTTCTCCCAATTAGGTGGGCTTTGACTGTTGAGTTTTGCATGTGAATGTCATTTCATGGCAGGTCATCTGTGAGGCCTATTTGGTGTAGCCCAGGCAAAAGAGAAGTATGGCTGAGAATGGTGACATCTGCCTCTGTCATAACTGCATAACAGAAACACGTATATGGATGTTTTTTCTTTGGGAAACCAAAAGTGCAATGAATTTAGCATGACCACGTATCTGCACAGCACCTTATAAATGTGCAGGAAGACACTCTTCCTAGATGGAGTGGTTGTAAGTTTTCCTCATTTGCTACTAGGCTTGCCTTTGCCAGCATTGCCTCCATGCCAGCAAGACCTTTACCTGGCAGAATTTAATTCAGGGCCAGAATCTGGTAAAATAGGAGGCCAAATGGAAAATCATCAGCTTTACATTTGCAAATTTGGCCAGTTTTGCTCAAATGACTTTCCTGCTTCCGCTTCCTAGTTTGTCTTCCCCTTAGCACAGAAAAAAAAAGGATTAAGGCTGTCAGGACTGTACTTCAGAGGCAAACCCAGCAAAGCCCCTGCAGAGGAAAAGCAAATAATCACAACCCATTAGGATCCTCTCCAGCATAAGAAAGGATAAACTAATTTTTTTAGCCCTCGTCAGGTTCCACAGTCAAATAAACAGCACCTGATAGTCTCTGGCATTGAAGATAGAAGGTCACTAAGACCTGGAGTTATTAGTAAGGACACTGAACATTGTCCCATTGCCCTAGGGAGATTTTTAGTCACTGAAACTGATGCCCTTCAGATGCCATGTCAAGGTCTGAAGCCTGACTGATTGGTGGCTAAAAATTAAGAGCAGATGCTGCTAGACACTATTTGCTATCTATCATCTCTTCAATAATCTTGCCCAGAAATGGGAGGTTTAGCAATCAGACTACAGTTGGCAAGAAAATTAATGTCAGGAGAGGATTTATTGAGTAAGGACCCAATAAACACATACTTGAATGCTTCTGGCACTCTGCCTTTTCTTAAGCAAAAATTACCAATAGTAGGTATTTTTCTCAAATTTTCAGCATGGGAAACATACTTCTCATCTGTGGAGTGCTTAAGAAATTTTTCTTAGAGTATCTAGGACCTCTAATTGAAACAGGGCAAAACTGAGTTAATTGAATTATCTGGTATCTTTATTCCTTTCTGGTAATTTTATACTGACAAATTCACACCCAGCATTCAAATATAATGACAGTTTTATGCAGCATGAAATAGTACAAGCTAAAAACAGTTGGACGTAATCTTGGGTAATCAGATAGACTAACATTCATAATAGTTTACTGAGTTTTTAAGATTGCTTGATATTTGCAATGTTAAGTCTGGTCAGGACTGGATTTTTATTAGAAGCACACGCTATCCAAATGCTGTGGTCTCTGCCCTGAAAACTTGCTGTTCATTGTAAGGCCAATGTAATATACAGTAGGAGAAAATGAATGTGCGTAACGATAAAGAGGTCACATCCTTAATATGATGATCATCATTTGCTGATTCAGAATTATTTACAACTTCTGGCTCATTGGAGGACAAAAAATACTTGTGAAGAAGGTACAGATAAAGTTCGGAAAGCTGGACTTTGCATTCATTAGACTTCATAGAAAAGAGATTTCTCTTTTTTGTCAGAATTGTGACATCTTCTATATGTGAGACAACCAGATGAAGTATTTTCTATTAGGTGCTTTAAGTACATTTTATCTGAATGTGATAACCCTAGTTAGAGATCTACCTACGAAATATAGCCCTTGATCGTCATTTGGGAGAAGGTAATGCAAAGTTTTTAAGTCTAATTCCAAGCATTTTAAGTCCTACAGATTTATTCAGTCTTAATTCATCCTGTTTAGATGAGAACCAACAATGCTATTTGAATACAGAGTAAAACAAGAACTCTAAATCTAAGTATCTTCAGGCTTATTTTTTTATCCACTCCCTGTAGAACACAAACACAGGCTCAGCCCTATGGAGTTTTAAAGGAGTCAGAAGAGCTTAAAATTAGCTTAAAGAGAGAGCACCTGTAAGTTACTTATTAGAAAGACTTTATCTCTGTGTCAAATTCTGTACTTACTTTGTTGCAGCAGTAGCAGTTCTTTCCACTACCTTTCTTCTGCTACTCTACTTTAGGCGTCCGAGCTTTGTTCTCTCTCATCTAAGTGACATTTATTTCTGGGATTGCCAATAAAGCATGTATTCTCCAGGCAAAGAATTTTTTGTCAGAATATCTATATTGGAGTTCAAAGACAAAAGCCCTGTTACTCTTATTTCTGTTCTGAATTGTGAAATGCCATTACCATTTCTCAGTTCTCAGTTTCAAAAGGATATGTGCATCTTGACTTACTACTTAAGAAGTCCAATTATTAGTCCTCAAAATAGTCTTTGCAGTGACCTACCTAGAGTTCACCAAAAAATAATGGCTCTTCTTGACGTTAGGTGGCCTTGCCTTTCCCTTATGTAAAACAAGCATAAAGATGGATCCAACCTACACTGTCTTGGGTACGATGGGGGCCAACAAGAGCAGACTCACCTGCATAGTTACAAGAAACAGTCCAAAAGGATAGAGATTAAACAACGGAGCTGGAATCAAGCCGACATATTACAAAATAAAACAGTGGAAGATTTCATCAATACAGGAGTAGAACAGCCTCTTGGACCAAAGAGAAAAGATGTATTTTGCTCAAATAGCAATCTGCTCATAGTTTCTCCTAACGTGCCTCTTCAGTAGCTCAAGACTGCAATCCCTGCTTTACAAAATGCATTTGAAACAATGATATTAAATGTATTTTTTGAATAATACATGATTATTTTTAAGCCTCCTGTGTAAAGAACAATGGTTCTTCAACAGCTAAGGAAGGCTTGATTCTCTCCCATTTTCACTTGTTTCACAACTGTGTAACTTTGTAGATTTCATGGTTGTTCTTTTTTATTCATGCCCATGTAAGGGCATGTCTCATCCAAAGCCTACTGTATCATTGGAAAATTTTTGATTAACTTCCACAGAGTTTAGGTAAGGGCATAAATGAAAGACGAACTCCGAATCATTGTGCTTTGTTATTTCTATTACAATTATGGCCTTGATCGTGCTGCTTCTGACATAGGGCATAAAAAGAAGGACACATCCTCCAAAAATTTATTCATATGAAAGCAATTTGCAGTAAGAGTATTTAAAAAAGAATATCAGACCTCAAATATTCCCGATCCATGTATTCATTTATCCATTAAATTAATTTCCTTAAATTCATATAGGTGTGGATGAGGATTTTCCTTGGTTTTGTTCTACGCCTCCTGAAACACTGGAGAGTCTTGGCTGACATTTCAAGCAAAATACCAAAGATAGGATCATCTTACTTGGTGTTGTATTCTGCCAAATTGCATTTGTATTTCAGAGTAGATATTCACTTTTTACAAGACACACAGGGAATTAGAAGTATTTTCTACTTATAGAAAGTGACTACAGCTGAAGACATGCAAGTTGTCAATTTATCTCATGCAACGTATATTGCGGTACATCATAAATTATGCTCTTCTTGGAGGAAAGGGCCTCTTTTAAACTTAGAAACTAATGTACAAGACTCACAAAACCTTTCAATTATACCTATTAGAGGAGCTGAGTCTACAAATCAATAATAAAAAGTGAATTTCTAGTGATAGTCAAATGTAATGGTGAAGAAGGAATTTTGTAGAATCTGCTAAATATGCAGATTCCGTAAGCTAAATGTCAGCATAAATCTTCCCTGGGCCAGGGAACAGGAACAAAAAAGGTTGTGTTTTTATTTTTCCTGTTGATTGCTTTGCTATGTATGTATAAATGAATATGCTATAGTTTTCTATGTATGCCATTGTAACATATGTTGCAATATTTAATTTTTTACTTTTACTGAATAGGAAAGTTTCAGTTTTGTATTTGAGCATGTATTGCAAGAAGAAATTAATTAAAAGGTAAAATCATGGTTACTTTTGCAGACATATATAAGCCGTTTAAGATGTATTGTTTGGAAGCTGGTGAACCAAGCAGCACTCAGCTGAGGAATGTACCCCTGCCTCTGAAGGCTCTTCCCTCAACCTGGTCTATGGTGCATCTGCTCTTTGATGGCAACCTATACTGGGACTTCGTTGTGTTGTCTTCCAAGAGAACATAATTTTGTTCCATAACATACTTATTGGTACAGAATGAGCCAGTGAAAACATGGTACAATTCTTTACTTTATTCAGCAACAGAAGGGTACAATGTTTTGATTTTGGCCAGTTCTGGAAACTAGTATTTAGTCCCAAAGAACTGGCATTGGGGTTCCTAGGCTGGTGACATTCGTGGACTGCTAGGTAGAAATCAGAAGTGAACTTCTACGAAAAAGCTAGCTGCAGCATTTGACAGCAGGCAAGCTTGTATACAGATTCTCTGAAGTTGCCAAATGGGAACACAAGTTTCTTCTGCAACGATAAATGCAGAGTGGCCTTTGTTGTGGCACATTTGTGTTGCTGTGCAAATGTCTTGCAAGTTTTGAAGCCTTGCACTTCAGTTTTGTTAGCCTGTTGGAAGAAATCTCATTTAACTGGCATTTTTACATCTACATTAATTCTTTTAAAACACTGAAGTGAGTGTTCTACAGCTATGTAAAGAAACGCATTATCAAAGCATTAAGATATGATTAAACTGACATTTTCTTAAGAAAACGAAAGGAGCAGGAAAAAGCCATTCTAAAAGGACTGAGTGCTACATACTCCAGATATTATCTTCAGTGCTTACTCAGGGATCTTTAAAGAAGCTTATTACCAAGTACCCTAAGAAGACAAGTGTGGATGTGTACAGATCAGAGGAATGCAAGTTAATGCACCTGCCAGATTTTACTATCGTACAAAGCATGTCAATCAGCACTCAGACCTTGCGTTTAAAAATGTGTTCCCTCAGATTTTTTTCAGTGCTGTATCTCACATAGCTAGGATTTCCTAGTCGGTAGCCATCCAGTGTTGCAAATGTCATAAATTATGCTACTGAATATATATCACGGAAATTAATGTGAATAGCCCTTCGTTAGCCTTGGTAACGGCTTATACAAATACTAGCAGATATGGTTGCTGTGAGTAGATATGATTAAGTCTTTCTGCTATTCTCAAAAGGACAGAAAAATAATATTTGTAAAGTAAAAAAAAATAAATCTATTTAAAATATATTTTCTTTAAGAAAAATAAATTAAAATGCATGGTGAGTTGAATAGATTGGGCAGTTTATAACACATGAAAGTAAAGTTGTTTGAAGCACAGCTACTTGATAGTTACCTACAGTTCATATCCCACAGGGCCATTTCTGAAGTGATGCATCAGTTTCAGCTTGGTCTTCATTAGGAAAAATATGATCAGAAACCCCCCCTGAGACCTGAGGTCAGCAGCTGGAAATGCCTGTAGCACAGGAGGGCCTGGTATACCAGACCATCTCAGGGTGGCTGCAGGCTGCTGTGATGGTCTATGCATGAAGACAAATACAGAAGAGAAGTTGTAAGAGATAAAAGTTATTAGGACGATCACACACTATGCTAATAAGGTCTCCTTTGTAGCTCTGTACAAAATTCTGGCATTGGTATCTTAAAAAAAAATAATCCAAACTGGAAGAGGTGCAAAAAGGGTTACTATTAGCATGTGGGGAAAAGAAACTCTTTCAGAACAGAAAAAGCTTCTTTTGCTTTGTCTACAGTATTTAGGAAAGATATGTCTACTGCTTATAAATGGCATCAGAGAGAGGAGCCATACAGTCTAAATGGCAATGATTGCACAAGAAAAAACAGAGCAGACGAGTGAAAAATCTGGTGGCAGCAGGTGGCTGGGCTTTGTTGCCCAGCAGGGACCTCGGGCTTAGGTTCTCCACTGAAATCAGGAGCCTGAACATTGGGAGGTTCTGTGGTCACCCTCATGTGTTATTAAGAATTGGAATGGGCTGCCCAGGGAAGTGGTTGAGGCACCATCCCTGAAGGTATTTAAAAGACGGGTTGACATAGTGCTTAGTCACATGGTTTAGTGATGGTTTTCTTATCAGAGTTGGGTTGATGGTTGGAATAGATTATCTTAAAGGTCCCTTCCAACTTAGACAATTCTATGATTCTGTGTGCTCATGCTCTCTTGTAGTTCTCACTGACACAGAGTGAAGGGTGTTCCAACTGTGCAGAAGAGCTCAGCACCTTGCAAACCTGTCTCTACTCACAGTTTTAACTGGTTTCAGGATTTAGCCCAAATAATAGTTTATTGAGTGAGAACTCAGTATTTACTGAGTTAGGACATCAGGTTCAGTCTTAGATGGAAGTCACTTTATAAAGAAACTAGAATAAACATAAAGTGACTGAAGATATTCAAGTGACACCGTTGTACTGAAAATATAGTCATATAAATGAATGGGCTTTATCAGTTTGCTGGTACCTCCAGCAATGTTGACATTTGCATTCTGCTCTCCTACCTCTGTCAAACTTTAGTTCTATTAAAATAATGAATTCTCATACTGATATTCGCCTCTTAGCATGAGGCATTTAGAACAAGTCAACACATTTTCAGGGACGAATTTTGGAAGTCTATTAAGATGCACAGATCTAAAAAGGAGAAATCTGTACAGATGTCATGTGTTAGCAATTTCTCTTTTATCAGTTCTCATAAAACATGTCCATATATGCTGATTTTTCCAATAGGAAAATGAAGCACAAATCCTATTGGGATCACCAGCAGGGTCTAATGTCCAAAGGCAGATATTTTATTTAAATGATCTTATACTGCTCAGTAGGAAATACCATTTTCATTGTGTTTACAAACATGTTAGCATTCATTAAAATGTTTTTGTGCTGCCCGTAAGATATGTATTTTAAAAGGCATATTTCTGAAAAGCTGTAGAGAAGTAGAATTTTTTTAAGACTGATCATTTGACAGGTGTTACTTCACATTGGAGCTCTCATTGCAGAGGACTTAGAAGCCAGCTGTTCAGACAGCTTCAACACCAGAGATCAACTGGACTATAATGTACTTCAAAATAGTTGTTGCTTTATGACTTTGTGACTACTTTTGGGGTCAGTATGATGGTGTCTGCCTGGGATATGATATACTGCAGTACAGTCTAAGCCAGTGGTTTCCTCAGTCAACCCCATGCTCTGCTTGTACTTCTCAGCATCACAACACCATCATTTCCTTTTGATGAATTCTGCATACATAACTTCAAATGCAAACAGCTACTGGCTATTTTTAACATCACCAGTTTTTGTACAATTATTTAGTAAGCCCTTTGATAAACTCTATATATGTCATGGTCTGGAGACTGTTCATCCTCCCAACATTTTCTATGGGGCAAAGACACATATTGTGAAGACAGAGGAATGATTTTAAATGCACAAAAAAGGAAGGATCCCACTCCCATCTTGAGACATTCCGGCCTATTCAAAATTTATCCTCTTCACTTACCTGGCTTTTAACATAACCATATCTTCACTAAGTGTTCACCAGATGGAAAGTCAGTAGTGCAGGGGAACAGTGATGCTATAATTGGTGTGGTAAAAGAAAGCAGGGAGTGAATAGGAATAAAGGGGCGAGGCTCATATTGAATGTGGGGAAAAAAACCCTAGATGGTAGGTTATTCACCTTCAGTCCCTCAGAAAATATTACTGAGTATTGATTATTTGTATTGTACTCCTGCCTGCAGGCACTAGTCATTGTTTTCAAGGAAGAGAGGACAGAGTTTACATGCTACAGGGGACCAGAGTGGTCATCTTAAAGCATTTTTCACCAATGTTTTTTCATTAAATATTTTTAGTGAAATGAGCATCTGAGACACAAAAACTTTGTCATATTTCTTATGATCAATTCAGTCTTAATTTAAAAATTTCAAGCCTCAAAAACAGATCCAATTTTAATATATTCTTAAGACACTGCAGGCCCTCCTTTAGAGGATTTAGGAAGCCAACTTAAGTCACTGATAAGTCCGTTTTTCAAGAAGTGGATATCCAGTTCTTTGACACTTCCATAATAAGATCACTGGGATTCTCTACAGTGATATGCAATTTCTTTTCAGACCTACCCCAAAGCCATTTATTGAGTCAAGGAGGGAATGGTGCCAGGTAGGGAGTAGGGGGTGGGGTTCCTTTCTATTCCAAAAGTGATACCTTAATATAAGTTTTCACACCCAGCCCAAAAAGCCAGAAGACTTCTAACAGAGGTAGGAGGCTGCTTGTATAGCATCGCTGAGAAAATTTTTTAAAGAGCAGGAACGGTCACTTCGTATTCCTCCTCTTCAGGTGCATGAAAGGATTACTAGAGCTGATATTTCTCTCAGTCTGTAATTGTGGCCCTTTAATCCTCTGGCAGGAATGGTAAAACTTTTTTCTAAAATTACTACCACCAGCGTTGCCTCAATATGGAGAATTTCCACAAGGATTGATTGTTTTTATGGTGTAATACAAAAAATATTTATTACTATCTCCTCTGACTTTGCCTGAAATTAGGGGTCTTGCAGAATATTTCAATCAAGAGAAAATAATTCTAGAGTGTGGGGGTTTTTTTGCCTAATTGTAAAGAATATTAACTTCCATATACCTACCTCATGCGGGAGGCCAGATGACATTACCAATGTGATTTTTTCTGGGAATGCATGAATTAGCCACCTAATTAAAATAACTTTTTAGATATATAAGGCTGCTGAAAAGATTTCAATACTTAATTTACTTTGGAAATGAATATTTAATTTCAATCAATTAATATTGGCCTATAGTATTTCCATTACAGCATGCAGCGCTTTGAATACAATCAGTCTTATTGGTATATACATTTGAAGAGACCTGTGCTCTCAGGTATGATAAGATAGATTTCTTAGCTTAGTATGTGGCAAAGTGTGTACTGTCTAAGCACTATTTTCTACAAGCATATTGCATATTATGAGAGTAATCATTCTGTTGAGTACTTTAAATGTACACCATATTTTCTTACTTTGGATATATAAATTTGATAGGGAAACATTCAAACACAAATACCCCTCATGAAAAATTTTCCATTACGGTTAATAAAGGTATATGATATAGCTTCATTTTTTTATTATCCTGCTAGATTCCTGGGCTAAAACATACGACCTTGAGATACTTTTAAGTAAAAGAGGTGTTTCCAACTGTCAGAGATGCCCAGCTCTACCAAGACCTCACACCATCCAGCAATTACTCCACAACATACTGAAAGGTAATGATTATATCCTGGAGATGCTAAAGGTTTTTTAGCCATTAGGACAAATGGAGAACTTTGTATAAAATACACTTTTTAGACCATAAATCAACTGGAAAACAGTCTGAGTAAGAGTTAATACTTGACCCTCTGTTGGACAATGTTCCTTTGAATTATTTCCTCAAGTCCATAATTATCTCTACTTTCTTTAAATAATTCTGTTTTTTGAAAAGGGCTAATTAATGTGCATGAATAACAATGAATATTCATGACCAGGGAGAAAGCTGCATCACCCTTGTTGATTACTTCAACAAGTAGTAAATTTTTATTTTTTTTTTAACAGTATAACCACGAGATACTGGGAGTTTCCAATTTTCGGTTGGTGCTGGTATGCAGAATCAGAGACTGTAAGCGTGATTATATGTTCCTTGTTGGCAAATAATTATTCCTAAAAGTAGCTCCAGTTGGAACACTACAGTTGTGGGTGTGCAGTGTTCCTCAAAGTAAATTCAATTTACTCATACAACAGAATTTATGTGTCGGCCTGCTCAATGAACCCATTTAACTTCTTGGAGAAATTTAAGAACAGATTATTTTATGTAGACAGATTTCTCCTAAATCTTAAATTGTTTTCCCTCTTACCACCAAGATCTACTCATTATTTACTGGCAAAATTCCAGAATTTTTAAAGTAAATTCTGTAATCCAATTTTTACACAAACCTCTCATCATATCTCTAATTCTAAACTCCTTGAAGATGGGAAAAATCTTTATACATTCCCACAAGTCCCAGATAATAAAGATTTAGCCATAATTTGTTTAGATACAGCTACAAATAAAATAGTATTGTTTTATTTGGCCCGCATATCATTCATTCATGAAGTAAATGCCAACATTCTTCTTTATGAGTAGAAGTTTTCTTCATCTTCCTCACTTCAGCTTCATCAAATTTCATTGTTAGCAAGTGGAAAACTACTTCATTGAATTCTCTAACAGAAACCCAAGGAAACCTTTATATTTAAAACAAAATAACCACAATCCAAAGCAACTGTCCCACAATTCCATTTTTGCTCTAGAGAGAGTGAACCCATGTGGAAAACATAAGTTTAATGTACAACTTGTATAATACTGTGATGTGAGTGATAGAAAAGGTTAGATAAAGGTGATTATCTTTTATTTTCACTGTGTGTACAGAATAAAACTAGATATACTTTAACGTGTTGCATAACATTTTACGAGCCCTAAATAATCTTTGAAACAACACTAATTTATGTACACAGTAACTATTTGCATCCTTCTACTTAGCAGAGAATTAAAAAAGAGATTAGGACCAAGGTTCAGGATGAGGTTGTCTAAAGCTAAGTATTTGATTTTGGCTTTAGGACTATAAATACAAATGGCCTAGTTTTTAGAGCTGCTGAGCACAAATACCTCCAAATCAATCTTGTGATAGCTGTAGCTCTTACACAATGAAGAATCTGTCTGCTCTTTGAAGTGCCTAACATGGGTTCAGGTGTCTGGGTTTATGTGTTTAATTTTGAAAATGTTGGCCTAAGGAGCTTGCCCCAACACAGACTAGGCAGTTAATCAAAAAGAGAAGGAATCCCGCCAGAGGGACAGTGAGCTTCTGCTCCCATACAGCAGGCAAAAAAACTCTGTGGGGCAGAGCAGTACAAGAGCAATAATTAGTGAGGTTGCCCTTCCCTCTGCAATATTCACTGGATTTTAATGGACACCTGCACACCACCATACAATAATATAGAGCAGGCCCACCTAGCAGCTGGGAACTACCCCTGGCATCAGGAGTAATGGTCTTCAACAGCCTCTATATTGCTTCCGAGTCCCAAAGCATTATCTTTTCATAACATATTTCTTTTCTGTGTGGGTACACATCCCAGCTCATACCTAGGATGATCAATGTCATCCTAGGGGATCTACTCCTGGGTTTATTTGTTCTCCTGACCTGAACATATTTAAAAATATCCATTTTCCCCTTGATTTTCTCTGCCTAACTTCAGTCTGTTTCAGATTTGTGAGCTCTTTTCCACATGCCAGTCATGATTGCAACTGCAGTTTGAAGAAATTTATCACACACATGTGTATGAATAAATATTCATAGGTAATGCTCCCCTTACTCAACAGATTTTACTTTTACCATATCCAAGTTGTCATAGGGGTGAGGCAGAATCTAGGTAATGCATCAGTATTTTGTGCATCTGACTTTTTCAGCAGAACTACCATTTGCCCTTCTTTAGCCATTGTCTGTGGCTGCTCTAAACATACAAGCATGGGAGAGGCAGCATTGTCTATCTCCACTTAATGGATCATTCTTAATTTGTTGCAAAATATCCAAGTATGTAGAGGCTAGGGTTTCATTTCCTAAACTGATCTTGTTTTACACTACAGAATGATCTTACTTTGCTGTGTCATTGTAATAACATGTGCATTAAACACAAAATCAGTCACAAGGATGGATTTAAACAGAAGGCATACTATTTCAACTTGATAATGATAGGGATGTTCCCTCACACATCAGGCACTAAATTGGTTCCAGTGAGAGCTGGAAGGTTTTATACCACATAACTGTTAAATAGAGATTTGCTTTTCCCATCCTGTCCCAAAGACACTATTCATTTCTGAGCACTGCCATCTTCTGCCCTGATGGAATAGAGGCAAATGAAAAGGGGCTTCTGATATGCCAAATGTTACCAGCCCTATGTCTCAGTTACCTCTGGCAACTGGCCTCTTTTGTCTTCATCTGCAGGTAACTACAGTAGTAATATGCTCAATATTTCCATGTCTTCTGCTAACACGAACTTCCAATTCATTTAATCCTGACTGGTCCTTCCCTTGTGATCCTTGCCAAATAGACCCATGAAGGGAAAAAAATCTTCCCAATCTCTAGACCACGTCATTCTTCATTATCACCATATACAGGGAGCTCAGATCTGCAGAGCACGGGGTCAGGCCAGTGATGGAAGCAAGAAGACTGTGGATGGCCAGGTAGGAATGGAGGACACAAAGAGGATCAGTCTGCTTCTTGAGGAAGGACTTAGGAAAGTTAAAATCAAAATCCCAAATCCCCCAAGTTTGCATGCTGCAGACTAAGCACTCTTTTTGAATATATACTGAAGTAGTCCTGCAGTTCAGTTACTGCTAGGCAACACTAGAGATCAGAGCTCTCTGTCTTTGACACAGTATTTCACTGTGACCCAGGCAAAGCTATTTGGCCTTGGTTTCCGTGGGAGCCGGGGATCATGCTGCCTCTTCACCTCACACATGTGTGATTCCCTATATCTCAGGGACAGGAGACATCAGCACATGCAGACATACAATGTTGAAAAATTGCCCAGGCTATTCCTGGGGCTGGGTATTTTAACAAAACCCTGTGCAAACAGGGTTGTGACTTCTAGCTGTCACTTGAGGGGTCCAGGAGAGATTTCCCTGGCTTTGTCTTGTTGCAATTCAATAATAATAATCACAGTAGTTAGCACTTCTCTTCTACTGTGCAGTCTGCAGAACACAACATAAATATTAACTAATTAGCCTGCCCCAATCAGGACAATGATTGCCACGTGTTTGTCCAGAAACATACAATGAGGCTGGGATATTGACACAAGCCCGAGGGACTTCCCTGCCCAAATCACACTGCATGTCACGGGGAGGTGGACACTAACTCCCTGAGGTACCCTTGAAAAACCGAGCTTTAATAGATCATGTCTACAGTCATTTTAGCATACAATTAAGCATTTGCACAAAGCAAATAGCACCAGAACTGTTGAAAATGTAATCCTGCCCCCTTGTTAAAACACGCTTGGCTGTTTGGCATTATGCAGAATGACTGTCACCACAGCGCTTTGAAGTCACTATCGCTAATGCAAACACACGCAGGTACAAATAATTCAGCAGCAGAAACACTGATGCTACCCAAGTTTCTTACGCCATGTATGATCCTGAAATCTTCAGGATCATATTCTAGTCTATTTATTCTCCACACAAAAAGTACTTTACAAAATCTGCTATAATAGCTAGGCCTACTTACTGGGTCCCAGGAATATGCCCTGCACACATCTCATCAGACACATCTGTTCCTCCAGCTCTCAGCTCCTCTGTTCTCTTTCACCAGCAGCTGGTCTCTGAATGCATGTCAGAGACTGATCTCTTTGCTTTGCTTAGGCTGTGGGATTGTTTCTCTTCTGGTTTGCAGAGATCTGTCAATATTAGCTTAAATGTAGGTTCTTTTTCCTTGTGAAAAGAAAAGATAATAATTCTTCCTCCTGATGGTGGCTTAGAGCACTTCAGATTATCCCTTGTTATTTCTTTGCAAGAAGAAATGTATATTCCCTTTTCATAAGAATTATACCAGTTAACAATCCTCCGGCCCAAACTTTGTCCCATGAAGAGCTAACATCAATGGGAGTTAGCAATATCTGCTAAGGGTAGAATTAGGATTCTCATAGAAATCTTTAGGTTCAAATAAGACAATATTCACTGGTGTAACCATAGCAGCTCTCATGTCCTACATAGTACTTTTTAAGGATATCTTGGTCAAACACAGCTTTCAAAGTAAAACATTTTTTTCTGACTCTAGGCATGTACTTTTTCTATCTATAGGTCTCCATTACATAGGGCACCAAATTTTCCTTGGATGTCAGGAGTTGTGGGGAATACATCAGCCTGGTTATTTATTTGTTCCTGTTTTGGTCTTGTTTACCAGATTATTTTCCCAGATTCTAATTTAACCATTTAGGGGGGAAAAGAAAAGCTCTATTCAATTATTAATGATTGCATTGTGTGCTGCCTTTGTACAGTTATTAGTTATTTGTTATATGTATAACTACTAGTTATGCAAACAGTATAAAAATTAGTTATAAATATTAGTAATAGTTATTTTTATAATTTGTTTTCCTTTTCACTAGTATTCTCCTTGGCCAACTTTAGATGTCTAAGTCAGGAGGCTGTTTTTTCTCATCTTCCAATATAGCTAATGAAAACAGAGTGTCTCCTCTAGAGGAAACTTTAGGCTGCCAAAGTTGATTTTCTGCCTGAAACATTTGCTGAAGAAACCTTTGTTAGAACCAAAGACTTCCAGTTTAGGCATCTAAAATACCTCAGGTTTGGTGCTAGGAGAGCCTCTTACTTCTTTGTTGCTTTCTGTGTCTCTAAGGGCAGTGGTTCACATACCCCTTTGTCTGGGCCATGTGCCCTGCCTATGCAGACAGAGAAACCCTCTCCACATGACGTACCCTGCCATTTGGGTTTCCTTCTGACCAGAATTACTATTAGGCCAGAAACAATGCACTGAAGTAGGGCCAACACGCCACCTCTGACTCCTGCAGCCAGTGAGCCAGGCTAGGACCTCACCAGGCAATCTAGTTTCCTGTATGGCCAGTAGAAAGGATGTAACATATATAATCCCTCTTTTGTCATTTTTTTTTTTGTCATTTTGTCATCACATTTATTAGTCTATGCTTGGTCAAATTATGAGATTTTTCAGGGTTGAAGAAGCACTTGCTGTACAGATTAATGTTTCTGTAGCATTTTGAGGGCTAATGATGAAACATCAATCAGTACATGTGATTCAAAAAGTGGAGGCACTCAAGTTATTCTATAGCAGGGATTTTGTTTATCTTAAGGAAAATGCATTTCATTTGGGGGAGAGTTCAAGTTGGTATATGGTACCTTGCCGGTGAAACTCAGTATTAAGTTTTAATGCAAGGAGTCTCACTGCCAGGGAGAATGGGATAAATATCCATAAAATAAACAGCACAAAGACTTGGCTGAAATGTCAAAATAGCATGATTGTGAGCAATTAACAGCTTCATCCTTGATCGCTTTACATATCTTCTAGTTTATAGGACCATTTGTCCAGTGTGGGAGTAAAAAGCTGTTCACTAGGTACAGTAACAACTATAGTAGCAAAGGGGAGAAAATAAGCATCAGGGTCAACTTTTCTCCAAAAAAAGATAGTATCGTTAGAATAAATTATAAGTCTTGGGAACTGGCTGAAGATTTTGCCTGTCATCAGTATTTTCTCCTTGATCTATCATTCACGTTACCACGGCAATGGTAACAATTTCTATTTGCTTTTTTTGAAACTTTTTTTTTATTCTTATTTTAGCATGTGAATATCCCAAATATTGTTCCTCTTCTATCATTTAAGTATGTTATATAGCAGCCTGTAGCCTGCCTTGTTGATGCAGAATGTACAGTAAACATTCACAAATGTGTTAAATCTTTACTGCATAAGCCAGAAAAGTGAAGACACCTTTGTATATTTGAAATGTGCCTGAAAGCATCTGGTTATAAAGAATCTATAGGGACACTGTGTGCTTAGGCCATTCTGAGAGCTGAATGCCAGATAGCAATGCACACGCCCTTCCCTCAATGAAGATCTGTAGCAAAAAACAGGTATGCACATGTACAGTACTGTCAAAATGAATAGTTCCCAAAACGTAAGTGCATTTAATTGTGGAGTATATATGTCTTACAGGATCACATTCAGATACATGTGCCTTCCACAATGAAAAATGGATTTGCAATTTTCATTTTCCCTAACTATAAATATTTGTATACCACTTAATTTAAAGATTATACTGACAGATATCGTTTTCGATTAATATGCTGTATTTTACACCGTTTACATTCCATTTCAATATGCTTGCCTTCTATAAAATGTATTTCAAGACTCCCTAAAAAGAGAGAAAATAGGCACACTTTAAGCAGTTTACAAGAGACAGATCATTATCTCCTACAAAGGAAAGGAAACAGGAAAGCTGTAAATAATAAGTTCTGAATAGGAATGACATAAACAGCCTAATCAATGTCTTCCAGAACTGGCAAGTGACACCTCTTTGTTTTTTGCAAATAAAACCCTTCTTAACATCACAATATAAACCATTATCTCTGCAGGCAAGGTATATTTAGAAATGTACAAAATGTACATTTCCTGCCAGCCACTAGATCAGTAGGTGGAGATCTAAAGTCATGCAAATATTACAGTAAATGCAGGCAACCAATTTCTAATTATTCCATATCAGCAGATTTGTGAGGAATATAATTTATTAAAAAAGAACAGTTTATGATCAGCAGACCTTAGTTATGACTGTTTAGGAATTCAGTGCATTTTGATCTAATCACAAAATCAAAATATTCATGAAACACAATGATATCTCCCCAAAGCAGCCGGGCAGCCATTAATTTTGAAATTCGGGTAATTTATTAACACTTATCTGTAGCTGTAAAAGCTTACCTCTGTGTTTGTAATACGGGTAAAAGTGAAAGCAGTTTTAAAACTGATTCCTAATGATTTATAATGGTTTGCTGTAATTTGAGCCAGAAATTCAATTAAAATGTATGTCTAGTTTTGTTTCAAGATCTTTAGTTAAAAATTCTATTAAAATTCTATTTCCTTCTTGCATTAAATGTATCTGTTATCTGCATATATGAGAAATATAAGAAAATTCTATCATTTATTCCCCAGACTCCACAAATGCCTTTAAAAGCATTCATTTTTATTTCATAATTCTGCCAAGGTACTATTTAGAATTTATATATAGTAGAAGAGGAATAAGTGTGCATGCTATTTTCTTTTGAAGAAAACCAGCTTCTCTACTGAGTGCTCATGCAAATATTCAAGTGACATTTATCAGTTCATCAAAGAAAGGAAAAACAAATAACACCGAATTATCAGATGTTTTAAAAGCTTAATTACAATACCAAGGGTATAGCTTCTTTCTGTATATTTCCCATTATAAATCCCTCTTGTAAAGGATATGTAACTTCACTACCAAAATTCCCTTCTGAGATAACACTTCACATTGTTATTTATAAATAATGAGAAGCAAAACTGGTCACTCTCCTGTTTATTTATAGGGGAACAAAAAAAGACACAACTCGTTGCTGATATTGGTGGAGTCACTCCAGGGTAAACCAGAAGTGAAAGAGTGAATATTACTCACTTTTCCTCTGTGATGGTCTTATCTCGGAATACTTCACTACTTGTAAAGGTAAAGAAGGACTGACTTTATAGATGAGCACGTCTGTTAATGTTGATGAGAGTGATGTAGCCAGTCCTAATTCTCTGTGTTGGGAACTGATCTTTTGTAATGCAGTTAATCAGTAGCTTCTGGATGAAGAGGAAAATATTCAGGCACCCAAAGAAATGTCACTTTGTGAAAAATACTTCCTATTTTCAAATTCAGTTATTCAGTATTTGCCATACTCCAGTATAATTGACTTGGAGTAGAGGTGAATCAAGACCATATAACAGCAAACTAAGGATGCAGTTCAGTAGACTAAGTGGCACTAAGAGAGCACTGAGGGCTTTCTTCTTTCTTCTCTTTGATCTGGTTCAGTAGCAGCTACTGACCCTGTGAAAGTGAGTTTTACAGAAGACTAGGACGCTTCATAGTCTCTGCAGTAAAGATAAAGATGAGAGCAAGAAGGTGTAGATCACTCTGTGGAGGATAATTACTACATTGGATTTACAGGAGATCATCCACTAAATTATTTCATCAGCTTTAAGACTCAAGTGTTTCTGACTAGACAGTAAGGCATCTCTGCAAGTGAGGAGCTTCCAAAAAGAAAGCATTTCATAAGAACAAGGAATGCTTGCTCTGGGAGATACGGATTAATAGAGATAGAGAGGCAACTCAAGGGAGGAAATTGCACTATGCAGGCTTTCACAAGAAGAAGAGCAAAAGATTAACTTTTCTGTCTACTATTGGTGAAGTGGTCAAGTTAAGAAGAGAGTATTCATTCATTGTATTTTAACCAGAAGCAAACAAAATCAACAGCCAGTTGGCACTGGCTGTTTAGAGTAGATGAGCAGGGTTTCTGAGAATCTTCATTCCCTAGGTTATCTCACCAATACATGGAACATACTATTGGCATGTTTCTGTCCTTTTAGACCATTGCACTGATAGTCAATGGTTTCTGCCATTAAGTTGTAGATGGCTGTCCATAAGGTGTGGAGATGGTATTTTGAACACACTTGAGTACGTCTGCCATTCTCTCCTGTGGAGGGCAGTGGTACTCTTAATTAGTAGCTCCAGCCTTTAATAATGTACTTAATGATCTCGAGATGAAGCAGCAGCCAGCTTGTTAACAATATTATTGTATACTAAGCTGGCTGAGAGATACTGCAAGAAACAAGAAATTATACAAAGGATCATAGAGAGGTTAGAAACGTGGGCAAGGAAATAACAATATTACTTTATCTTGCAAACAAAATACATTATTTTATAGCTTTCATGCTTGCAATAACAGATCATAACAGACAACAACAGACTTAAGGAGTGGGTGAAACTTGGAGAAACCTGCTATACCAAGAGATATTTAGGGGTGAGAGAACAAGAGACCTCAGAGTGAAAGAACAAGAGATATTGAAGTGATAGCATCAGAGACCTTGCAGTTATAGAATAAGAGATGTAGGAGTGATAGAAGAAAGCAAACTGGATGATACGTGAGATGCACGTAGGCATATGGGACCTGGGATACAGAAAAGACTCTAGAAGCACTAAATGAAGAGTTCCTAGAGCTGAGTAAGTGTATTTCAGCTGCTGGTGGGTGAACAAAGTTTTTACTGTTTTACTGGGTAAAGTCATAATGCTAATAAATAATTTAGGGGGCCTACTGGGATGAAGAAATCCAAATGTGGATAATTTGAAGGGACTGCAAAGAAAATCTTGACTTTCAAACTTAGGGCAGTTAGAAAGTATTTGCAAAGGACCTTGGCAGAGCTTCTTAAGATATTCAAAATCAGCTAGGGTAAAACACTTCTTTTATTAACAACTAGAGGGAAAATTTGGCTCAAGGACTTTTTTTGCCTCTTACTTCTATTATTCTCTTAAGAAAACTGTCTGCATCTCATTGGTGAGGGCACTGCCTCTGCCTGTGCTGGGGTCATCATCTCCTGGCTTCTCTTCCCTCTTGGAGCAGCCTCATGCTTGATGCTCCCTGACACCAAATCCCATTCAAACTATTAGGAGTATCTTCACTAGGCTTCCTTCTTGAGTGAACTGGCTGTTTGCTTTTTCCAGTTAGTAGAAGGACTGACATTTTTCACCAGAGTTAATATGATCTTTTTCTGCTCTTTGGTGGGAAGACACTTTTAAAATAGAAAAATTATATATAAAAAATAGTGAATAAAAAATAGTACAGTTGTGATATTCATTCCCAGGCAAATATTGTTTGTACAACAATTTCAGAACTGAAAACATTTTCACAAATACTAGATGATCATCTGAATACTTGCAAGAAATGAGCACTGTGACCCTATAAATAAATGAAGGATTGAAATCTGTTCATTTAGGAAAAAAAAATGAATCTGTTTTCCATTGTTCCTCAATTCCCAGAAAAGAAACAACAAAGTACAATCAACAGATGCTGACAATTGTGCTTTAGGCTGAGTTGGATTCTTCTGAAGAAGGAATATAACCACCATCTTTAACAGCATGCAGTCCATGAGAAACAGTTTAACTTTTTTATGTAACTAGTAACCTGCCTTCCAACTAGAGAGACATGTCTCTACCCAGAATATATTTGCTAAGTCTAAGTAGAAAGGGTTTCATTAGCTTTTATTTACTGACAACTTTGTGTAATAAACAGCAGGAATACAAGAAAGGATAAGGAAAAGACTCAGAGCCCAGGTCTTCAGTGGCATAATCCCATCTCGGTGGGATCCATAGTAGCCTTCCCTTCACCAGCTCTTGGCTGCTTATTCCTGTAGGAGTAGATGACCTTTAAAGGTTCTTTCCAACACAAACTATTCTATGATTCTATGATAAAGATAAAGGAAATAATTGAGGCTTCGACACATTGGAGGGAAGGGATGCCACCCAGAGGGACTTGGACAGGCTTGAGAAGTGAGCCTATGCAAACTTCATGAATTTCAACCAGGCCAAGTGCAAGGTCCTGCACCAGGGTCACAGCAATTCCAAGCACAAATACTGCCTGGGCAGAGAGTAGATTGAGAGCAGCCCTGAGGAGAAGGACTTGGTGGATGAGAAGCTCAACATTAGCCAGAAATGTGTGCTTGCAGCCCATAAAGCCAACCACATCCTGGGCTGCATCAATAGAAGCAAAGCAGGTCAAGGCAGGTGATTCTACCCCTCTGCTCTGCTCTTGCGAGACCCCAGCTGAAGATCTGTGTCCAGCTTTGGAGTACTCAGCACAGAAAGGACATGGACCTGTTGGAGCGAGTCCAGAGGAGGACCAGAGGAGGACGAAGATGATCAGAGGGCTGGAGCACCTCTCCTATGAAGACAGACTGAGAGAGTTGGGGTTGTTCAGCCTGGAGAAGAGAAGGCTCTGGGGAGACCTTAAAATGGCATTTCAGTACCTGAAGGCGATGTACAGGAGAGATGGAGATGGACTCTTTATCAGGGAGTGTAATGATAGGACAAGTGGTAACAGTTTTAAACTGAAAGAAGGTAGATTTAGACTAGATATTAGGAAGAAATTATTTAATGTGGGCGTGGTGAGACACTGGACCAGGTTGCCCAGAGAAGTTGTGGATACCCTTTCCCTGGAAGTGTTCAAGGCCGGGTTGGATGGGGCTTTGAGCAACCTGGTCTAGTGGGCGGTGTCCCTGCCCTTGGCAGGGGGTTGGAACTAGATGATCTTTAAGGTCCCTTCCAACCCAAACCATTCTATGATTCTATGATATGATTCCATGCCTTTCATAGTTTACATAAGAGAATAGAGGTCTAAAATATTTTGTAGGCAGTCCTTTGGTTTTCAACACCCATGAATGAATGCTGCTGGCCTCATCTCTGAATTAGCCATAACATTTAATAGCATACATATCTATGCTAGGCTCTTGCTTTACCAGCTGCAGTGACTCTTTTTTTCCCTTAAAATGGGACATGGCATTATGTATCAGAAAACTCCATTGTTTTCTCATAGAATTCTATCTTCTTTGTGATGTACTAGCAGCCCTTATGCACTGGACATCATTTTGTATAGTATGTTTCCTAATTACTTATGAATTTACTGCTTTTATTGTTCTATGTCACAGCCCTAACATCCTTTTTAATGTACTTTTGTGTGCAAATTAGAATAGCAAGAGTTAAGAAGTAAGACTTTCTGTACATGGTGGTGGATGTTCAGAGCAATTCAGCATGTCAAGCTGAGGTCAAATGGAGAGGGAATGTCATTACTAAATGGTAACATTTTCTGTGGGTTTTAGAGAAATTCAAATCCTTTTTTAATCTAAATTTATTTTATCTTTTTTTCAGGGTTAAGGGTTGGACTTCAAGTTCCTGTCAGACATTTGTATATTAAAATGACTTTACATTTAATTATTTTCTAAACCAACTTTCAAAATAGTTATTCACAGAATTGCCATACCAGAATGCAATCTATTTCAATGGGACCTTTTATCCTGACTCACATATTTTGTATGATATACTTGCCTACTTGTAAGGCATAGATTCACATATCCTCTAATTATTTTTTTAAATCTCATGCCCAGGAAGTGTCTACTGTCATTGTAGAAAATTCTGGGACATGACTCTGTATCCACTATGTATATTCTTAACAATGCCTAAGTGATGCTTAAAAATCACTGATTTACTCTGAGTAGTTGAGTAAGAAACTTAAGCCACAATATATTGCATTGGAATACCAAAAGTTAAGATGAAGAGCTTCTATCTGTAACACTCATGACACTGGTCGGCTGCCTTATTTTTATTTTTCCCCAGTCCTGTACTCAGTGTGCAGTTAAAATTCCTATTTTCCTTTAATTCTGCAGGGATGCTGGAATGAGTTTGAGATGGGGTAATGTATTCAAAATTATAATGGTTCAGAAAATTACTTTCTATTTTTTTAGCTATTACCACAAAATCCTGTAATACATTATCATGAAAACCAGAAAAGAAAGGACAAGGCATGACAGGTATGCTGTAACTTGGTCATAATTGTACTAATGTGTGTGGGACTCTGTGGCTATAGATTATTCTGTACATCTTTTCCATTATTTCCCATTTTAGCTAGTCAAGGACAACTATCAGCATCAAAACTCTTCTTTCTATACTGAGGAGGATTTCTGATGGCCTTTCCTTTTCCTGCCTACCCAGTTTTCCTCCATTTCAGCCACATGCCCCTTGTTAACCCATGGCCAGCAAGCACTCCTGAAGGCTCTATGAGACTCACCAAACTGCATGTGACACAATGAGGAAATCCAGATTGCTTTCTTTTGGTACAATATGTTACATCATTACACATCTTCCAGTTTTGTTCCCAGCTTCTCCCAGCTTCTCCTGTTCCTGCTTTAAATTCTTATTTCTCAGCAAAGCAAGGTCCAGAAGAGTGCTTATTGACACCTACGTCATGAAAAATGTGCTGGCCCAAGAAGCAGGGGGGGCGAGAGAGAGACCTGAACTGAAAAAGTAATCCTGTCTGTACCACCCTGTCAGTGAGATTCTTCCCCAGCTCAATATGATGCCTGGAGGAAAGCCCTGAAAGCACAGTCCAGCAGAAAAACTAAATAGGTTGAAGACCCAAGGGCAGATGCACATGTATTCCCATGTATATACAGACATTTCCGAAGCTAAGTGAGGTTGCGCTGCTGATGCAAGCTACTCTGAAATGGGTCTGAAGCTTTTTAGAAGACCTCTATGGAGAACTCCATCACTCTTTCTAATGACTTTTCTTTCACAAGGCTTGCGATATTTAATGTGTAGCAGGTTAGCCTTGTAAAAATAAATACATTAATCTGGTCATTTCCCTGTGGGGCCTATACTTTATTGATAATTAGCATTTACTCTATCCATGTAGTAGAAATCCCTTGCTTTGTTACTAGCAGGAAAAAAAGAACAAGTTTATGTTGCTGGCATGTTCAAAAAATATATTTAACAAATTATGTTTTGTGGTTTTCTTTTTCCCATTACAAATTGCCATATAGTTAGAAAAAATGTACCTTTATGGCATTCTGAGACAGTGATTAAATATAAACAATTGCTTTCAAAATAATTGTTCCACTGCAGAAATGATTCACCGAGTATCTACAATATTTTGAAAATACTATGAAGGAACAAAAGGTCTTTTAGTTCTCCCATCTTGATAAGTGGCATTTAAAGAGTGCAGATCAATGTTTACCAGAAAGATAAATCCCGTGATGGGGGGCTGTTTGAAGCCCAGATGTTTCTTATTGTATTCAGCCTGTATTTCTGCACTTCACAACAGTAGCCCAGATCTGTAGCGAGAAGAAGTACTGCTTTGATTTTCTGTAAGAACCCAGCCTGACACTCAGCCTCCAATACTGTCTACTGAGGTGTGATACAGGCGAGAAAAGACTTCAGTTTAAAATAATGAAGATGGCGATGGTGTCATTCTTTAGCTGAAAATTTCTAGTGAAAAAAAAAACACAGGGCAGATTTTGTACTCATCTTCACAGCTGTAAACTTAGACTGACTCCACTTAAGTGAATCCAGATGTGCATTGTACTAATTCTGCAGTTCCCATTAATTGACACATTGTCCCCATTAATTGATTTCTGGAGTGTAAGTATCAAAGACAACACTGAAAATTAAATGTTCACAAAGAAAATGAAAATTTAATTTTTCTACATTTATACAAATTATTAAATTCTTCATACATTCAAACTGAGGACTGATTCCTCTCCCTTGCTGGCAGCTCTAGCCTAATTTAGAGTTGACTCACAGAATAGGAGGTTTTGGACCCAATTCAAGGAGGAAGGAAGAGTAAGTGATATCTTTTAATAGCACAACTGGACACATTATGCAGGACCTTCCAAGCTTTTTAAATCGTGCAGCAGCAGAGGACCCTTTGAAACTCCCAGTGCTACACTGAAGTAGTGAAGCATCTCCCAAGGATCTGCGTGCTATGCTATGACAACACCGTTGGTGAAAGAAAGGGAGATATCACAGCAAAGCTAACTCGGAATCCTCCTGCTCTAAGTTGACTATATGAGATCTAGAAGGAGTAAGAGAGAGACTAAGGAATATCAGTTCTCATGATGTTATACTGTCTTCTCTCTAGCCACAGAGACAAACAATATCCTGAAGGGGTCAAGTCAGAGACTGCTGCACTGAATCGTTCTCTGACACAGACAGTAACTCTATTCACTGTGAGTGAAGTGAGGACAAACTTTTTAGCCTAAATTTTCCTAGGCTTATGCTGATGTTCAAGATTCCTATTGATTAGGCCCCCACAAAATATGATCACCAGTATAAGTAATGATGGTTGGGGTAACATGGTTATAATACTATCTGCATTATGTTACTAGTATAAGGGGTTTTATCCAAATTGTTCTTGAAAAACAAAAAGTATGTAGACCACACAACCTCCCAGAAGGTACTGGCAGGATGCTCTTAGGTGCCTGAAACTGCCCCTTCTCGAGGCTGGAGCAGCCCAGCTCCCCCAGCCCCTCCTTACAGGTCAAGTACTCCCCAGCCTGTCCAGCCTGGGGCCCTATGCCAAACTGGCCCCTGTTTATCACTGTCCTCCTTGCACTGGGGTCTCAAAACTGGATGCAGTGTTTCAGGCATCTCAGTAAGCTTCAGCTCTGTCTGTGTGCTTTGAATAGAAGTCCTTACTGAATGGATAATTGCTTCCCAGCGTATCATCTTCTACGAACGTCTGTCTAATGCAGAGTCTGTTTAGAGAAAGTAACATGAATAATCTGGTAGTATGGACAAGTGGAAAGTCTTTTGTCTGGTTTTAAATCTAGGAATAATTGTTCAAAACAAATTTCCAATTAACAAAGGCTAAGCTAACACTCCAGTTGTTATATCCTTTCCCATTTTGTGAGTTCACCAAACTGAAAAGAATTGCTAGAAAACTGCAGTGGGAAAGAACTAGAAAATCTATGCCACATGGGTGCATTAGAGGAATTACCTGTTCCTTTGTAGAGGAAAGAATGTGTTTTGTTGGGAGTTTCAGTCCTCTGGTTTAATTCTCCATCCTGTTTTGTCTAGCCAGCTCTTTGCACAGGATGCTCTGTGACACCTCTGAAATTCTTTTAGGGTTCTCATTGTGATCTTTTTTTCCCATCTCCATTGTATATTGCATTATTTTTGCAGAAAAAAAAAAGTACCAGAAATTTATACCTGATGGAAGGAAACGTTTTATCTTTAGGAAGAATGTTTTAAAAAACCATTTTGGATCTGGCGGATTATTTTTGAGATGTTCTATTAATTCTTTTTTATTATTATTATTTCTCTCTATTTTAGGAGCATTTGTCATGTTTTGAATTATTTGATTTTATAATTCTATCATCTTAGCTTTCTCTATAAAGTAGAGAAGTGATCCTACCTATTCCATAAGCAAATGTATGTTTCATTTTCCAATAGAGATCATTAGCTTAAAAAAGATATTGAGGTTATTAATTGTATATTTTATGCAAATGAGCATCAATTCTCGCATTTTACAATGCTGTTTAAGTCCCAGATACATTTTCTAGAAAATTTCTTGTGGTTCCAATTTTTTATCCATTACATCAATAATTGCATTATAAGCATGAGTAACAAATTTAGTTATATCAAGTGCATTTAGCATAAAGTATTCTATCCCATTAGTTAAGGGTGGTGTATTCAGATCTCTATGAATGAAAATGACCCAATGCTGTATTTGATAAAAAAAACTGTATTAGGAAGAGAAAATTGGATCTTGAATTGCTTGAAATCTTGAAAGGATTTAAAATAATATGAATCAGAAAGATCACCTATAAAATTAACACCGCTTACCTTCCAATTCTTGAAATCTGAATTACCGTAAAAAAGTGGTGAAAAAGGGTTTTGCCTCAAGGATTCAGGATGCCAAGCTCTTTCACTAGGAAGAAGGATAGCCCTTCTCAGTCTAGGTATTTTTCTGAAGCTAAAAGATGGATTCAGTTCTATGGTGCTAAGTTTGGCCCAGATTACTCCAAGTCTTGTCTTTGGGTTACTACAGTATCTATGGCCAAAATGCTCAGCTTCAGGGGGCAAATTCATATTGCCTCCCTGCTAAAAGTTTTCTGTAGGGAGTGCTGGATCCTTAACCACATTGAAGCACTGAGCATAAAAGCTATGAAGCAGGGGAAAAATGGAGGCACCAGGCACTGCCCGCAGCCCTCACTCTTCTCCACTGTTCTTCACTGGTGGGCCAGTGGGCTGCTCTGGAGAAGGGCTCCTTACAGAGTGGCTTATTTTTCTTTTCAGTGACAGGTACAAATACAACCACAGCAATGAGGAATGCTTAAAATAATTTCTGAAAAAAAAATCTGCTCATTTCATATTCAGAAATGATGTGATTGAACGAGTGCTTCATGCTCCACTAACTTATACCTTTATACTAATGCCCCACTGCATAGAGCAGTCTAGAGGATGCATTTATGAACTGGAACTTCTGAAGATTCAATTTCTGTTGGAGCGTTTCATCACATATACTTTTATTTTAAACTTGAAATAATGGGCTGGCAGCTATGTTTTGTGAGCTTCTTTACACTTGGTTAGAGCAATTTGGGCACTCAGGTGCCTTCATGCGGAGTGAAAGTCCACCACCTGCTTGACAATAAGGGACCTTGTCCTATTCGTTATTGTGTTAACATAACAGTGTTTCATGAATGGCTAAGTAGCTCTCTTTTCAACAGCTTTATAGCTATGGCAGTATGACACTTATTTCCCTAACATTCACCATTTAATGAAAAGTCATGATTAGCTCTTCTCTCCCTGGCCCCTGCTAGGTGTTAACGCTACCCCTCCAGCTCTGGGCTGTCTGCTGTGGCAGGGGTGAGCGCCACAAGGCTGTAGGAAAGCGACACTATTAGTCAGCTCTGTCTTGCCTGACCTTAGCGACCAAGGCTGGAGTTAAAAGCAGGGTAGTTGTGTATAAAGCAAAGTGTTACAGACATGTTAATAGCTTCCTCTCCCCACCCACTGTATCAGCGGAGACGCCACGTTCTCTAATGCTTCAGTGGTAACCTGCTGGCTTTTGATTTTGCTTTGTATGAAATAAAAACCCAAATTAGAGGTTAGTTTAAAGTTAATTTAGTGTCCCTCACAGTAAAGGGAAAGTTCAAACAGGTTTCAAGAAAGGCTGCAACTGTGCTATTGTTGAGAGAGGTGCTCTGGAGATAAGGAAGGGGCTGTGGAGTACAAATATTTCCCATATTTGTGTTTGTGTACATGTGCGTCTGTACCTATATGTGAATATGTATCTAAATGTGACACTCATCTAGGTCTATATGTTTAATATTTGCTTATTAATATGCTGTATATGATTATATGTGATATGAATATCTCCCTTTGCATTTATTCACTGTATTTTCTTATTTTGTGTATGAAGGCTGTGGCATCCAGCTTGCCCTGTCTTCTATCACAGACCATAATGTAGCACAGGAGAAGCCCAAAGTGACTTTTTCCTTCCTTTTTGAAATAACTGCAGTTCTTTCTCCCAGTAGCAATCCTCCTGCTCAATAAAGCTTACTGTGAAAATCCAGAGGTTAAATGCTGCCAGCAGGAGTTTAATGGTAGCAGGATTTCCTTCTTGTTTATTTGCATGCAGTTGAAGTAGAGGATTGAGCATCTAGATTTTGAAGCACGCTAGTCTCTTAGCTTTGTTTGGAGAGGTACGCACATTGTATGCTTTTCTCTGTCTTAGGCCAATGAAAGTAAAACTTATTAAAAAACAGGCTGTTGGTTGTACTTAAGAATTTCAGCTTCTCTTCTGTTTTGTCCAGAGGCTGGTCTTTGACTTGTGCTGTCGCATAAGCCATGTCCAGGCGCTATCACAGGGAAAGCTATGTGGCATGACTGAAAACTTGGCAAGGCAGTGCACGACAATGAAGGAGTGTAGTTTGTATTATAGTGCTCAACACCAGGCTGTCACCATGTTGACCAAGGGAAAGCAGTTCCCCTACATCTGGAAGAAGAGAGAACTGTCTCAAGAACTGGTATTGATTAAGATTTGATTGCAAATATGTATATTTTTCCTTACTTCTTTTCCTCTTTCCTACAAATCTTAAAAAGCTAATGAATCTCTAACAGTTGTTGAGAAAAGCCTGAGAAAAGTTGAGAAAAGCCTGAGAAAAGTTGAGAAAAGCAAACTGGGTGCACACTGCAGGCTCAAAACCCAGAAGGCAAATGAAATGTACCTTGTAAGACACTTTAAAGCCATATTTTAAAGCCAATTTGATGGTTTGTAGGAGCCTGACTTGTGTGTGTTGAGTAATTTATATAGGTATGACAGCATCAGGCATCCCTGTCTGCTGATTTACCAAAATAAGGCTATTCCCCTTTTGAGATTCTCATGGCAGCAGTTCAGCTCTCACTACCACGAACCAATTTCATGTCATAATGCAAAAAAACACTAACCCATACTTAGAGAAAAGCAGTATTTAGTTCACATTCTGGCTCACATCACTCTGACTTTGTTTATACTCAGGCATTCATCTGAACATGGGAAGAACTCTAGTCTCCAAGGTTCAGAAGCTGCAGTGAATTCCTGCCATTGATCAAAGACAGTGATATTGGTCTCAGTTTATATGTTGATTGTTATCACCGACAAAATCACAGAATTTTATGGGTATCTAATTCACTGTAATGAGAAAGGAGGCTACCAACCCAGCAGGCATTGTCTTTATGTTCATTTTAGCCACTTATTGGTTCATAGTTTGACAAGCAGTCACTTTTCTTCTAAGAAACAAAATATTTCCATATTTCATGTTTCCAGGAGAAATGTGTTCATTTCACTTACTTATTGTATCGATGTGTATAAACTCACATTATTTATTATTTGAAGAATAAGCATAGTAGAGACCTTTACTGGGGACATTTGAGCTCTTTAATTTCTGGGACACACAGGACAGTCCACAATACAGTCATACAAATGACTGTCAAGAAGCAGTCTATAGATATATCTCACAGTATCCTTTTGTGTGGCTGTGGAATCAATGCTTCATTGTCATGGGAATCACAGATATATGGGGCTGGAAGGTATCTACAGACATAAGCTAATTCATTCCCTATCCTGACTGTACATAAAACAAACCTGACATATCTTACTTGTTCCTAAAAACCTTCAGTGAAAGAGAATCTGCAACCTGCCTCAGTGAACTATTTCAGCCCTTAACTGCCCTTTCAATTGGAAACCTAGTAGCCTGAATCTCCTTTGCTGCAAATTATACTGCTTTCTTCTTGTTCAAATCCCACTCAGGCCCTGAGAATAATTGATCGCCATACTCTTTCTAACAAGCTCTATATATTTGAAGACGTTATCACACTTCCACTCAGTCTTTCCTTTTCCAGACTAAACAAATCCAACTCCTTCAACCTTTCCTTGTAGGTCACGTTTTCCAAACCTCTTATCATTCCTGTTATTCTCCTCTGGATTCTCTCTACATTGTCTGTATCTTTCCTGAAATGTGGTGACCAAAATGAGAACCATTATTCCAGCTGAGTTCTGAGCAATACCCAAGAAGAACAGAACATCAACTCCAATAGCTTATACACAACATTCCTGGCTTCCGCTCAAGCTCCAGACTTTCTTCCAACACCAAGAAATAATTTAGTTTGTGGCCCACTATGTTTGTTTGTTTTACATTAATATTGCCTATTTATTCCTCATTTACCAATTGCTCATACAACATCACTAAGTTTAGTATTTTGCATGTGTATTGATTGCATTTCATATTCACTTGTGAATGTTTCTCCAGGATTTGATGAAAGACTTGTATTCTGACTGAACTGCCAAAATGCTTTTCAGTTCTTGTTTCATTCCAGTTACTCTTTGGACATTACCCACAAGTATAAAAAATATAACTGTGTCCTCTATCCCACCATCAAGACTGTCAGTGAAAATCATACTAGAACAAAAAGTCACAAGGATAGACTCCTGCAAAATCTTATATGGAATACCCTCCAGACATACTGACAGAGAATCAGTACTAATTATTATGCTGGGTTCTGTTTTACAACCACTTGGTCACATATCTTTTCATGAAATCATCCAGACCCCATTTCTCTCCTTGCTTATGAGAACAGTATGCAGAGCAGTGTTGAAAGCCTTACTGAAGTCAGGATTTATCAAATCTTCTGCCTTCTTCTATGCTGTTATCCAGTCATCCTGTCAAAGAAAGAAACTAAATTGATGTGATCTGTTATTGATAAATCTATGCTGGCTGTTTCTTTTCACCTTGTTATCTTCTTGGTGCTTTCAGCTGGACTGTTTAATAATTTTCTGGTGTGCCTTTCTGGCTGTCTTTAACTGGGCCGTAATTCCAAGGTCCTCTTCTGCTTTTTAAAAACAGTTACTATATTTGTCCTTCTCAGTCCCCTGGAACCTCCCCCATACTTGACAAAATCTTGGACACAATCACTGTTGGTCCAGAGATTACTTCATATAGATTGTTACAGCCTGGTGGCTGGATACCATTTGGCACTGTGAACTTGAATACATGTAACTTGTGTAAATACTGGGTCTTTAACCTGATTTAATTAAGATTTTGTTGGCTTTCTTCTTAATATATTGCTGATACTATCATATGAATATGGTATTTTCATGAAAGAAACGTTTGGTTTTTTTATGGGGTTTATTTTCTGCCATGTTGAAGTATATGTTTGAAAGAACATCTAGAGTCTGTTTATATTTTAAAGAGGCCATATGGTACACGCACTAATTTAGAAAAGATTTGGCTCCCAGGAGTATGTCTATGCTCAAATGATGGTAGTGGTCTAAAACTGGTCAAGAGAAATTGGATTGGAACAGTAACAGGAGGAAAGTAATGGAATTACTCAACTGCGAGGCAGAAAGACACCTCAGGAGATTGTGCAATATAACTACTTTCACAGAAGGAAGATCACAGGGGAATAGACAAGCTCCAGCAGATATTTTATACCCGGCTTTTAAAAACTCCAGTTAATGTAGTTTCCATCAAAGCTTAGTATCTCGCAGTTTTGTTTATTAAATACTTCTGCCAACAACCAATCTATGATTTTTCTGCAAATTAAGGCAGTTTCATCATGTATATAAATACCTGAAGGGAGGGTGCAAAGAAGATGGAGCTGGGGTCTCCTCAGCAGTGCCCAGTGACAGGACAAGAGGCAATGGACACAAACTGAAGCACAGTATTATGTCTGAACATAAGGAAACTCTTTTTTTTCACTGTGAGGGTGACTGAGCACTGTTACAAGTTGCCCAGTGAGACTGCAGAGTCGCCATCCTTTAAGATATAAAAAAACCTCTTTAGACACAGTCCTGAGCAACTGGTTCAAGTTGGCTCTGCTTGAGCCGCTGGCTTGGACCAGACAACCTCCAGAAGCCCCTTCCTACCTCAACCATTCTGTGATTCTATGATCTCATCCTTCTTCTAGCAGTCAAGGAGATCATTTGGATACTTTCACATTTATCCACAAATTAGGCTTGCAATTGAGTTTCTTCTAAATAAACTTGTTTCCTTCATTTTTTTTCTTGTATCTGTAGTTCACTTCTAACCGTCCATAGACTTGGATTACAAAGATAGTTTGGTATCGACATATCTCTATTTTAGGAAGGCTTTAAGCATTGTCTTACATGTAATGTTCGTAAGCAATGAAAATGTAATCATCATTGTTAACTGAAAATTATAATCAGAATTGATCAATTATACATTGCCAAATTGGGAGGTATTCCAACTGAAACACAGTAGGAGTCTTTTCCAGCTCTAGATGTATTCAAAAGTTCCACTCAGGAGTTTCTCTAGTTCTGTCTATCTTCACATCAGCAAAGCAAACAGTGATATCATGCATCCCTGGGGTTTGCGTTCAAGCAAGGTAAGCAGCAGAGAAGATGTACTCTTTGATAGGGAATTCACAAAAGAGTTAAACAAGTAAAAGGGTTTTTAAAAGCAGATGTGAAAAAAAAGAGCTTTATTTTTACAGTAAATCTGATGATATGCCTATAATTAAGTCAAATAGGTTAAAGGCTTGTTATGCTAGGATTAACATATGGTAAATACATCCATTGAATTACACTGAGATTCATGTGATGATTACATATAAAATTCCATGTAATGAGACATATTTATCATCAAAAGGTCTTTGGCCTTTAAGAAAATGTTACAACAATTATCCTGTGAACGTGAAAAGTCAATAGAGGTATAAATGCATGTCTTTATGCCATTATTGTGACTGGATTAATTTCAACAAGACCAGCCCTGCTGACATTAAGCCATCAAGGGGGAAGCCTAGTGTTATTGATACTGCCTCTCAGCATGCCCTCTCGTCTCTCCTTCTCTGCTTGGACAGCCTGAAAGAAATCTTTTCCTCAACACCATCTTTTTAGAACCACAAACATCAAAATGGAGTTTCACAATGAATATTAAAAGGTACACAGTCGTACAGCTCTTCCAAAGTTTTTTTTTCTCTTAGGTCTCCCAAATCTCTCAATGACAAAAGCTGTATTTGACAGCAGCCACTAGACTTCAGTGGTCACTATTATGATTTGCAGTAACATATTACTATTAACCAGCAAGCTCAGCCTCATACTCACTAGGGCAAATAAATTGCAGAGTAATAGCAGAATAACAATTTTCTGCCATCTCTGTGAAAGCGAGGTGCAAAAACAAAGATGGGGTAGGATTCATGGCTATTCATGGGCAAGCAGTAAAGACATTTATCAGATAGACACATACACAGGTAGCCCCTCCTTCCCCCCAACACAGCAAAAACATTCATAGAGAAAAATATGAAACATTGTCTCTGCTTTTTCTACCTTAAGTGCCTTGTTAGTTATTTTCTTCCTGTAATATAACACTTGAGAGAGGAATACTAGTCTATAGGTTGATCCTCTGTGTTCATTCACACCGTATTTTGCATAATGGCATCAAGTGAAGTCTTTTTTTTTCTAAGCTCTGTTGCTTAGTATTTAGACTGATCAATCCCAGGAAGACAGTCTTCAGTCACCAGTACTTAATAACACGTGCATTTGGTTGTTCTGCTAGACTTGAACACAGACACTGCTCTTAAGAAGACTGAAAGCAGATCTGGAGTAGACAGTCCGCCTTGGATCCTGGGAGGGCTGGCATATTGGTTTCAAGGACAGAATCAATCAGATGTAATTCTTATTTATGAAACAATTTTTGTTTTAACATTTGTAACAGCAGCTTTATACCACTTGACCTTCTTATATCAACAGCAATATTCAACCACAGGGTGATATAATTTTAAAAATCAATAACATTGTTCTTCAGTGGACTGATTAAGAAAATACATTTTATACTTCTATTTCAGTTTGCAAAATGTTGAGAATTTGACAAAGATCTCAATGACCATTTACTCATAATTTATTTCTTTCTCTTTGTTTAGTAATGTGCTACATTGCAGAATCTTGTTTTCCACTATTGTCTTGCAAAAGCCAGAGAAAGCCAGGAAGAGGAAAATATGTAGACATATCAAGACTGATTATCATTTCACATTCTTCCTTTTTCTCCCCAAACTGATTTTTATATTTAATAGGATACCAAGCATTTAAGAATACTGTTCTTGTCTACAAATTGTAAATTAAGTTTAGCTATGAGCTCTGATTTGGAAGTATAAAAGTTTACATTGTACGATATTTGAAGGCAGCTGTCTTTTGTGGAATTTTAAAATAGGCTAATTTTTATCAAAGGTTTTTCTTTCAAGTCCTTTGATTACTAAGCTATATAAGTTAACCAAAAGATAACTAAGCATTAACCCATGATGCAGTTTTTATCTCCTTTGGCAATCCCATGAGACTTCAGCTAAGTACATTAAATGGAGCATAAATCTTTAAGTTGTTTTCATTAAGTCACATATTTAGAATACATATCCCAGTTTATTTGATCAATTGTAAAATATTAGCTGCTGCACTGAAGATTTGTGACATGGTTTGCAGCAAGTGAACAAACATTTCTGAAGAGCACTGAAATTTTTTGCTGGAATGCATGGATAAGTTACAACAATTAGGGTTTGGAACATTCATTTGTGGGTTTTTTTTCTTTATGTAACTTGCAAATGTATGCTTAAAGGCCAGTAATACCAACAGGCAAGCTTTGAAGATAATTCTAATATCGGCTTAATATTCTCGGTTTGCATTTCTGTTAATTTTCCCAGTTTTCCAATCTCTTGTTCTTTTTTTATTTTATTTTTTTGGTTTATTGGCTACCCCCAAAACCCAAGAAAAACACTAGCTCTAAAGGGGCAGGTGTTAGGAATAGCAGTTTCAGTGTGTGGCTTGGCTTAACATAGCTTCCTAAACAACTCCATTTTCAACTCAGTAATGATGTTAAAATATGATAAAGGAGTAGTTATGATAAGTATTAATACATTAATTATGTGTGTTGGTGGGTGGTCTGAATGTAAGATTTGTATTGAATAATTTATTGAAAGTTTTTGTCCTTGAAATAATATGTTGTACTTTCATATTAGTTTTTGTCTAAGACTTTCACATTGTTCTATGAGCATTAGCAAAACATTATGTCCAATAGTATTAGTATTGTGAATCTCAGTACACAGTAGAAAGAGAGTTGTTTTTCCATTTACTGAAAGCAAAACACAGGTACCAAGAAACTATACAACTTAGTCCAATAGCACAGCTTAGCTTATTGCCAAAATGTATGGACTTCAGACAGAGCCTTGCACTGACGTGATTCTTCATATCCTTGTGTCTTTTCTGGCTATTGCATTTTAAAAGCGGACAGTTTAGCTCCTTGGCTGAATTGCCCACAACGAAGAGAGCCTGGTTTAAGCACTATCTTACAAACAAGGATCTTAAACGCTTAATCAGGCCTCTGTCCTACTAATTTTACTCACAGGGGTATTCTTTTCTGATGTGAGCACCCCTGTCTGAAATCAGTAAGGCAGTTCATGTAATAGAAAATTTCCTAAATTCCTTTTGCATTACGTTGTTAAATAAGTTTGAAATCATACCATTAAGATTGTGCGTAAAGCACCTTGAATTTCAAATCCTTACTGCTAAGGGAAGAATTATGATGATATTTACATCAAAAGTGTTCTTAAACTACAATCTATGTTACTGTTTCAGTATTTCTGACCAGATATGTAGGGTGTGTGGATTTGTCAATACAAAATGGTATAGAAATTCAGACTAGCTGCAGAAGTACATGATAATTTGGCAAGAATTGCATATATACTAAGCAGTGTTCACTTTTAAAACATGTAGAAAATGTTATATGGATATTTGTCATTTTTCCTTTACCAAGATAATCTTCCAGTAATACTATTTAGTTTTTCAAGTTTTCAACAGAAGTACATGAATCCAGCTTTGGTTTTAAAATTTTAACTCTGTATTTGACATGACTGTTCAGTCAGAAGCTCAAGCACAAGCATTCTGATATTTTAAGAAATACAATAAACCTGATAACGGCCTTTCATATGCTTTATAAACATTGCTAAAACTCGATTCTTAGCAACAGCAGATGTGGTAGCTCCAAAGTAAAAGAAGGACATCTGTATGTGTCCCAAATCTGTTTGATATAGATGGCATAGCTTCATCTTCATTTATGATACTTGCATGTTCTTTACAGCACTGGGAGGTCCGCAATTCCTTGTTTAGTTATGCATCTTTTGGTAAAGTATTTAACTGCTACTAACTCAGTAACACAGGGTTTTAGCTATCAAATATTCTGAATCCTGGTCTGGAATCCCTTGTTGTCTCAAAGACAAACAGCTAGGTAATGCTCAGCAAATGCAAGAGTGTACTTTAAGCATTCTAGGGATAATTATGAAGGCTAGTTTCACTATCAGTAACACACCATTTGGGAATCAGTAACACATTGTTAAAAACTTGTGTACAACAGTCTTTTGTTGGCAGTGAAATACCCCTTTTGTGTTAATATACACTGCAGTTCTGCTTATTTTAAGCATGCTATACATTAAGTAGATATGATAGGTTGGCATTCATTGACAAATTAAGTGAGTTGATTAGCAATCTGAAATCTGCATGGACCTTCATTATGTTTGTCATGAATTGTAGGCCTAAAAAGTGCTTTTCAGATAAAAGACACAAAACATGAAAGTGAAGCAGAGGCTGATAACCCTTTCTGAAGGAAGAGCTATTAGTAAGTCTCATTGCTTAGCCATCTAGTAAACACTTCAATGACTTCTGATTACTGTTAACCAACAGAATGATGTTTTTCTCAGCAAAAAAAGAATTATTTGTGTTTCCCAAGCTGTGCATTTCAGTTCAATAGAAAGAGAGTAGCTTGGCAAGCCAACTGTGCAAATGTTGGCAAAGTGTAATAAAGTAAGAAATATAGGCATATTTCACTCTGTTGAACTACCTGTTTTATTCAATGCAATTAAAGGGCTGTGAATAGAAATTACAACCTTTGAAATGGTTATTTGGTCAGATCCAAACTGGTCATCACATTTTTAGAATTAGAAATTCATTGAGTCTTCTTAAATCAGCCATAAGGTGAAAATCATAGGTCTCACTTGTATGCACTGATTTAGCATTTTCTGAGATAAACATGTGCTTTCTTCATTGCCTAGAATATATCTAAATATATAACTAGGTGATGAATTGAGGTCCCATATAGATGAGAAGCAAGGGAATGATTCTTTGCCAGCATCCATTCCTGGGCTCCTACGGGAGCCCTGACAGCATAATTTAGGATAGCCTTAAAATTGCCTAAATTGCATCCAATTGTCTGGAGCTCCAAGATGCTTCCATATAAGCAAAGCATTACCAAACACAGAAAAATTTCTACCTTTTTCTCATGCCCAATCTTATGGGAGAAGCTGTGAAAGAGACAACTTTGGACCAAGACCTTATATCAGTGTGAGAGTTGATGGGAAAATATAGTCAGAGTTCCCGAGAGAATGACAACAGAGATCAGAATCAATGTCCATGAGCATATATAAATGCATTTTATCCCATGAATGACAAAACTTTTAAGAAAAAGTAATATATAGCTGGAAAAACAGGCATGCTTTCTGGTGCACAGCCTCTTTGAGTTATTCACAAATCTTGTTTTGTTTAAATTTTTAGACTATCATGGTTATGTGTAGAAATCCTTCATAAACCTGGGAAACACAGTTGGTTCAGAAGCATGCTGAACTGTGAACTTAGTTCAGCACTGTTTCCAGGCAGGCTTGAATAGTTCATCAGAAGGACAAATACATTTATTTATTTACTAGGTAATCAGAAGCAGAGTTCACCTTTTAAGTACTTTTATGCTGTCAAAGAATGGGTTTCTAATGAACAGCTCTATTTTGTCGTTTGTTATCACTTGTTCATATTAAGGAGTGTAAAATACTTCTGGTTTGTTTAATATGTAAATTATATCTTGTGTGACCTAAGACGTAGCTCACAGGTCCAAGGACCTGGGAAGAACCAGTCTATTCTTAGGTACAGGTAGGTCAGCAGCAGAGTTCCTTCACAGTGAAGGCATAATCACAAAGAAATTCACAAATAAAACCTTCAGTGACTTTACTGTGTGTTGAGGTTAAACTGTTTTGCATAAGTGTGGAAATGAATTATCTATTCATTTTAGATCCATTGTGTCCTTATTCAGCATAGCTCTTAAGGAAAGGCCGAAGAAAACCTGCATAACACCAGTGGAGCTTTCAAATGCTTCAAAGAACACGGTATCAATTGAAATATCATCAGGCGTGCTAACATGTAGCTGTCAGGTGAGCCTGATGGGCTGTTATTACCACTGTCATGACTATTATTGCTATTATAATTATTTGATCTCATTCTAGGATAAGCCAAGACCCCACTTCTGTAAGTGGTGTATAAGCACAGAAGGTCCCTGCTGCAAAGCTTACAAACTTAGTAAAGTCTTCCCTGGTTCTGCATCAGTTAACATAGGAACCCTAGCAATAGCCAGGTACACAGAAAAGACAGAAAAGAGAGGCTGACTTTCTGTATTAATCAGTGATGTCTGGTATATACATTTACTGTAGTTAGGATATGCTACATTTGATGCATTTAATTTTTTGTGTGTGACTAAACAATGAAAACATAAGCAATTCTTACCTATTCAAATCAACTGTCTCTTGTCGGTTCTGAGCATTAGAGAAAATATGTATGTTCTTTTCAGTCTTTGGTATCCAACCAGGGGCCAAGCATTTCACCTTGAGCAATTTTGATTCCCCTTTACATTCCTAATGTCCTTCAAATTCTGGGGCCTGTGGCCATAGGCTTAATGAAACTCAGACACAGGATCTAAATGCTGATAGTTTTGAATAATAGATTTGAATCATTAAGCACTTCAGGAGGGAGCAAAGCTTTCATGTAAAGGGACAGATTTGTATGGAAAGTGTATTACTGATGAAAATTAATGTAGTCCAGGAGAAGAGCCGGACAAAATTCATGTTCTGTTTCCCACTGAATCTTGAGTTTTGTGGGAAAGGGATCATTTAGCTGTGTTAAATACTGAAGTCAGATTAGAAACCCCCCATTTGATTTTTTTCCTTCTAGTATAAGATTTCACAAATCAAAACTGTTTCATATAGAAAAATCCAAAATGCTTAAATTTCTGTGGTATGTGTTTTTCTTGTTGTGCAGAAGTTGTCCTGCTTTCATTTATAGGCAGATTTCTTAGCAAAACCTTTAAGATTATTGATAGCTTGTATTTGGAATTTATGTTTTGATAAAAAAATAATGCTAATATTAAAACACGCAACATTTAAAAACTAAACTAGGATGCAACCTCTTTTCACAATATTTTTAGAAGTTTCAGTACAAGGATAATGAAATGATCTTAAATGATCTGCAGAGCACTTTTGGAAAAGAATAGCTTTTACACATTTCTGTAATCATTTTTTTAAGATATGGAGACTGATTGTGCATGATGATTCATAGTCTCTCTTCTATATCTTAGTTTTCCGTTCCTTTTTCTCCCCTTCACATATTCTCAGCTCAGCTTAACTAGTACCATTTTGTGTCTCTCTCCGCTTTCTGATATGATGAATGCAGCCATTCTTCTCTCCCCATCATTACAGCTGGTCTTTGATCCAGTACAGCTAATTTATATTTACCATCTATCATCTACCATCAAACTTTATTGGAAAAGAGGTGCACCTGGACTGAATGAATTTCTTTTGATGGAGTTTGAGACTATTTTAGGACTTATGATTAGGACACATTCATCCTCTTAATGGAACACAACAGAGCCATCTTCAAATCTGTGCCAGCAAGCACTTGGTTTGTTTCAGCATGTCATGGATATTTCAGAGTTCATCCAATGTTAGAGTTGGCTACGCTCATTTGTCAGTGATTTGATCAGAACTGTTATCTTCCTTGGTAAATTCTGCTGTGTTCTGTACACATACAAATTGTATTTATATTTGTAGCACAATCCTAATTATGGGGGTTGCACTAGATGACCTTTAAAGGTTCCTTCCAACACAAACTATTCTATGATTCTATAAGTCATTGTAAAACTATAAGGATGGATGTACCAAACAGACTGTAGAAAAGCAGAATATATTAGATAATTATGACCCTTGCTCTTCCATGGCTGAATTGTTACAAATACCTGAGCTTCTTGGCTTTATCCTATTTAAATATTTCTTCATTGCACATTAAGATAGTATGCAATGACAATTAGTACTCTGAGACTATAAATGTAAGTTAAAATAAAACTACACACCTTAGACCTGTATACAGCCATCAAAAAAACCTATCATGAATTTATGTAGGCAATTAATTCACAAATGACTCTTTTACCACAAAAGGTGCTATTATGCTAACAATTTAAAATCTTGCAAATAACCAAATTGGACAGTTTCTTTTATATCAAATGTTTAGGTGCAGCTGTGAAGTGTGGGTTACACTGTCAATTCCCCTTAATGTGATCGAAATACATGTTGCACTAAGGGGTACTGGTGGCAAATATCTACACACTACTGATATAATTTATTCTTAGTGTCTTAAGTGTCTTAAGACACTTAAACTTAGGACTCTAGAGACAGATGCCCATGTTGGCACTAAGTGCCTAAACTTTCATTATACTTAGTGAGGATCTAATTAATAGAGAGTGATTTAGCTCATCTAAAGCAGAGATCTACTGTGTGTTCAGTAAATGAATATCTGAGCATGGCTAACTCCACTGGGCTTGATTCAGTTGCCCTTGGACAGCTAACTAGCATTGTTTGAGATGCCCCAAGGTATCTCAGACATGTGCAAAAGCTTAGGAATATGGCACAGGTTCTAAAGAAGACCAAAGACCTTCTGGAATGGCAGCAAGAGGATGAGTGGGACATCTGAGGGAAGCTCAAAGGGCACGAGGCTACCCAGAGCAGTACGCTGAACTGCACTGCCTCAGACACCTCGCACAGAGGTTTATGTGTAGATACATAGATTACACTGTTTTAACCTCACATTGAAAACCTGAACCCAACCTTTTTTTTTTTAATAAGCTGTTATGGGTTGTTACATTTTATAGGAAAAAATGGAGCAGCCGGGTATTCCAGCTCCTGAAACTCATCACACTGTCCCCAGGCAAAGGATACATGAGCTGTCTCTCACTAATGGGACTTAACTAAGGAAACCTGACTTGTCTGAGAAGTCTGAATCATTCTGGGGAAGCCCCTTGATTCAGAGAAACCCCTTGTCTCAAAGCTGGAAGGATAGAAGTCTAGAAAGTCACAGTTCAGACTGAGTCTTGCAAAGCTTCCACTGTCCTGGCTGCAACAGAGGTCCAACCTCCATCACAAGCAGGTGGTGTAGGCAGCTCTAAGTTGCAGTCAGCTGGCAGGGAAACTGGTCTATGTGGTCAAAGTAGTCCAAGGCAACACTGCCCCAGAGTCACTGAATCTGGCAGACTTGCGTGTCCTAATAGCCTGCTCCAGTCTCCTGAAATTCTTTTTGTATATTGATGAGAACTTGTCAAATTCAGCATACTTTTCCAAAACATTTAGATAAGAAAAAAATATTAAGAATTTCTTAGGTTAAAAGGCTGTAGCAGTTCCCTTCTAGTGTCTTCCAATGAAGCGTGCTTGCTCCATGTCACATGACAGAGTGTCAGTACAATCATACAGTAGAGCTGAGTTTGACCTCATGCTGAATGTGAGAAAAACATGTAAACTGATCATTTGGAAGATTCTCTGAGTAGGAAAAAAAAAAAGAATTCAGGTGAAAAAATTCCTGCCAAAGTAATATTTATACTTCAGATTTGGTGCAGAAGGTTGAAATGGAGAGCAAAGAGCTTTTCAGAGTGAAATGACAGATTTTAAGAATCCAGGACTTACACAGCACCTCAGGCAGTAAAATGACGATGCTTTGACTTACGACAGGGTCAGTGGTGGATTTACTGTTGGTGTAGGAGAAAGTGCAAAGGGACCTGTACTCCCCCCTCCCCATTCAGAACCCATTAGCATGACCTGCTCTAGCTGGGGAAATGATCCCATGGTATCTCTGCAGTCTGCTCCCCACCCTGTCCCCATCACAGCTGCATCCAGTCGCCGGCTCACCATGGGACTGATGACGGGTTTTTCACTGATAATGACCCACACTTCATAACTCTTTTTTTTCAGTCCTCCCTGCTAGATCGTCAGTTCCAGCAAACCTGTGCTAGGCAGTGACAGAAATGCAAGAAGAAACATTATTAACAAAATCATAGCAGACTCCAAACACCTAGGCAGAGTCAATGCATCCATACTTTGTCATGTTAGAATATAATAGTAACACAGAACATCACAGTTAAGTGTTGGTATAATCTTTTTCTATATTTGATTTAGAATAAAACCAACAGTTGTTACAATAATCAGGATCTATTGGCCTTGGTCAAGTGAGAGGGCTGCAATCATTTATTAACTTAATCCTTTTCATGTGTTTCAAGCTAGAAAATAAACACCCATTTCTAAGGTTTGTATCTATCTCTTCAACTTTTATTGTAGCCAGTGCATTGGTGTTAATTAAATGCTGTGTGGGATTTTAATCCCTATCATTTGCCAGGATGCACACAGGAAGACAGCACCTTAAACAATGCATCACATCAGAGAAATCTATTTAATGATTTGTTTTATTATTCAGGGAGTGTAAAACTTCTTCTTATGGTATTGTGATGCTCTGGTTTCACAGTCCCCTGATAGCACAGACGTAAAACAGTTAAAGCATTAGCAACTTCAAGTTTGCAAAACCCGAAGACTAGTTTAAAAATAACAAGATTTTTACACAAATATAGCTTAGTATTTTTTTCCCCCATTTGTGATCTCTTTTTTTTTTTCTGAGCTTTTTGGTTTCAGTTGGGTGTATTTCAAGATTTCCTTAGCCTCCACATGGTCCAGGAACTCCTGTTTAATGAATGTATTTCTATTATTTCTTGATTCAAAGAACTGAGGCTTTTAGAAAAAATACAAAACAAAACAAAAAAAACCAAGAAAAACAAAACAGAAAAGCAATAATGGAGTGTGACAGAATCCTGACTTAGTCAGGCCTTTGAGGGGCATCTGTCTACATTGTATACACTGTAAGTGACAACCCTCACCAAAACTAAAGACTTTTAATTCAAAATTCCAGGTTTTGTTGTAATCTAACCTAGGAAAATGAACCAATTCTTGTGCAGAGAAAAAGCAAAGTAATTAGGTCAGAGCGCACAGAAGTAACAAGGAGGGAAGAAAGCGCTTTCCTGCAACCATCTGAGACCTTCCAGGTCTATCTTTGCTTTCCCACTTGATTCAGGCCACTCAGAAACTATCACCTGGATTGCAGCAGTTTTGCACACTCCTCTTTAGTCCCCAGGCTCTTTCTTCTTCCGTCACCTCAAAACCCTAGTTGTGCATTTCTCTCTTGCTCTTTCCAGCATCCTCTCCTAATCTGCAGTCTCCCATATCCTCACTGTGAATCCCCGCAGTTTTCACTCCTTCCCAGACTGGATTTCAGAAGCAGCTTCTCTGAGAGCTTCTCAACTGCTGAAACAGTGCAATGTCTCCCTCCCTCCAGGACTCTCCCCTGACCTAGTCGCTCTCCTATAACCCAAGAACAACTAAAGCAGATGTTGACATATTTTACTAGAAAATGAAACTGATAATATATAACCTGCATATGTCCTTTGTAACCTACTGTGCTAACTTCTGAGTTGGACAGATGTGTGTTTCTACAGCCTTGGTCCCCATTTCAAGTCAATTGCTATGTTTGTGTGTTTATGTAAATATATATATCACTCTTGTGTGCTTTACATTGTGTATTTTCACTTGTACCTAACTATGCATCTAACTAATGATGTCTGCCAAATTCACAAGTAGCACAGTTTAAGGCTCTGCATGCACAACCCAAATGATAGCATTAGATATATATACACACAAAACAAAAGCAAGGCACTATAGAGTTAGAATGTCATTTTACAGTCATGTTCACTCTTGCAGTAACCAAATATATTTATCAGTTTATTATCTAAGTTAAATGTAAATATATTCTGCCATTGTGTTACCCTCAGAAATTCAAAGTAGATAGCAATTCACTTTCTGTAACAAACATGACAATATATGAACATGATTAGATTTTATATATTGATTTATAAATGGCCAATAAACGGTACTAAATGTTTGCCAGATGTGCTAATAAATGATTTATAATAGCTTGTTTCAAGGCCTAATGAGTAACTGGGGTTTTTATATTCATCGCTCAGAACTCCTTTAACAGAGATTCTGAGAATCGTCTATAACGTAACATACACGTTTACACTATCCACTTATTTTCCGTTTTAAAATGAAAGTGCCATATAAAGTTTGATCCAAAATAATGCTTAAATATATTATCTCATCCTTCTCTAAAAACACTATAATCCAAATACAAGTATAAATTAGATGGAAATCTACTTACTGGCAGATGGGGCTGTTATATCCTGATATGTTGTCTATGCAACTAGTGTAGGGCCTTGGAAGCAAATCCTTGGTAGGAGTTTCAAAGTGAAGAGTATAATCCAAATATAAGCCAATAAACTTTGTAAAGAATAAGCCTTTGAAACTCAGGACAAGAAAACTCTCTCACTTCAGGAGAGATGTTTTTCTTTCTGTAGCTAAGCAATCACTTAGCTGATATTTGAATCTTAACTTATGTTTCCTGAAGTTGTTCTTTGATCCAATACTGCTCAGTCAAAATCCACTATTGTAAGTTTATATATGGGATAGAAAAGTGACCTTAGAATGTCACACCATGTGTTTCTCATGAGCTGTTAGCATGCTATTCCCCGTGATTAGAAACGGCAAGATTCCCCTGTGTTGAATGATCTGGTGATACCATGGGACTTGCATTTCTCTGGATCTTTAGCTACTTCATGAAGACAGTACAGCAGAGAATCTTTTTTTATTTTTTATTTTTTTCCAAAAAAATGTAAAGCTTCTATATCATCAGAATAATGGAATTTTGTGTAAGGATGAGGACAATAGCTGATTCAGGCTGGTGTTCTGGGACAAGAACTGGATATTTAGTTAATCAGCTGGAAATGCCTATTAGCCGGAGACTAGATAAATGGTACTGCAAAGCACAATGCACCTTTGAAAGACTGACTCTATGTCAAAATGAAAACATAGGCCTGCAAACCATGAATCAAATTTTGCTTTCATACAGTGCTGTCTATTTAAATAGAGTGACAGGACGCCCAGTAGAAGAGCGCACTCCACACACATGGTAATGCAGCAGTGTGTGCCGCTCACAGCTCATTGTACAATGGCCATCTGCATCAGAGAGGCAGGAGTGATCAAGAGGTAAAACAGGACTGGGAAGAAAATGAAATAAGAATGGTGGTGAATTCCAAGAAAGGCTGGTTTTGGGGGTGGGAGGAATCTTCAGATAAATCCCAGCACTTCAGGCATTAGGGCTCTAGGTGAATTGGCATCCAATAGAAGGATGAAGGTGATGGAAGGTGGGTTGCAGGTGTTCTGCTTCCTAGTTACAGAGCAGAACTGTAGTCTCAAAGGAGGCTGCCTTTTCTCTGAAGGAAGAAAAGTGCAGTGATTATGTCTATTCCTATAAACTGTGGGGAATGAGATTATACGGGGGTGGAGTGGAAGGAGGAACAAAATGAAGAGATGGGTGAAAGCCTTAGGGTTCCCACACACACACCAGCTAATCTCCTGAGACCACATGTCTTGGAAGAGGAAGAGCTCATGCTAAGATGCCTGGGGCTCTTCCACTGCTGAGCTGCACACTCTTCCTGCTGTGACAATACCTCCTTTGGAGGAAATGCTAGGGGGAAGGAGGAAAGGATGAAACTTGGAGCTTTCTGAGTTTATCGCCAAATATTCAACCCGGACGTATTCCAGATGCAAGTGTCCAGTGCAAGTCTGTAAATAAGAATGGAAGAGCAGTGACTACAGTTTTAAGCCCCCATAGGAAAAAACCTTAATTTACAAGTGACTTTGTGAATTTATTTGGAAGAGCTGTCTCCTTCTGCTCTGTCTTCAATTAGAAAGTGCTATACAGTATGGACTTGGTGAATATAGTTGTTTCTGACTTTCTTACTTAGCTCTGAGCACCTCAGAAAAGTTTAGGAATGACTTTCAATCAGGCATTTTTAAATTGTTTTTAATTTATCTAAAAACAGGCTAAAGAGTTTAATTAACAGGCTCAGAGTAATAGTTATACCATTTTTCCTCTGCTATCAGCTTTCACTTTTATTTACGATGGGAGTCCCCCTTGTATCTCCTTTCCCACAGGGCCCACTATCACTAATATTTCTGTGATCTGTGAATAAACCAAAATTTAAAGTTAGTACTTACAATCAATGCAAATTAATGATTTCTTAAAAAAAAAATATTTCAATCAGGAAAAGCAGCTTTGTAGTCGAAAATCCCATGCTGGCCTTAGAGTGGGAGTTTTTCCAGCCTCTGCTTAAATCCAAAAAAATACTGCAATCTTCTGGCACAGACTCACTGTAATGCTTTAAAAACAATTTAGCAACTGTCATTGCTGTAATTACAGTAACTAATTACCATCCTTAGCAAACAAATAGCTTAACATAATACGCAAGCCGAATCAATTTTGAAGAAATGCAAATTCCGAAAGCGAAAAAGGGCATTTTGGCAAACCTGAAAGAGAAGCGGGAAAATAATACACTTTGTTTTATCTGCACATAATTCCCAGGGAATATCATATCATAAATATTTGCATTCAGTTCTTATCAGGACATTTGCATTTGCTTCTTATCAGTCTGCAGGCCGGACTCTGCCAGATAGAGAGTAGAGCTCCACACCATGCACATATTTCTAATGAATCACGTCTCAGGCCGAGAGAATATTTTGGCTGGAACTTTATCACTGAGATGAAGAGGTCATTTACTCTCAGAGTCGGTTCATCTTAGAATTGTCTTGAGATTTTGATGTGATTCAACCAACATTTTTTAAAACGAAGAAACAAACCAACTTTGCATTCTGTTCATTTCTGTAGCACTTATTAAGTCTGATTGTCTGAGAAGTAATTCCTCCCCCAAAAATCAAACTCATACGTAAACAGGTTTGATTCATATTTGTGTCCCACACTTCGTAACAAACAGTGCTGCACATTTTCCAGTGTACATAAGAATAAAGCAATAACAGACTAAAAATAAAGAATAAGAATGAAACAAGCCTCACTTAACAACCATTATCTTGAAATTTAATGCCAAATCCTTTTGTAGTACTTCAGAAATATGTCTGATTAGTGGCAGTTTTCTCAGTAATGAGAGGAAATGTTTTTGATAAGAAAACAGTCTCTCTAATGAGCCATCAGATTTCTTTAGCAGTTTCCCCATTAAAAAAATATTTTTTCACCTTTTTATTATAAAAATTGCATCTCACCTGTAAAAAAACAAGTAGAAAATGTCATAAATCTGAAAGTTGCATACATTTTCCTTTTGCTAGCTCAGACACAAACAAAGGGAACATTCACCAAAAGGAAAATGTATGCAACTTGATTCTGCATTCTGTGTTTTGCATGTATTCAAGGAGGTTTTGTTTATTTTTACTGGGAATACAAGTGTGAGCCCATAAATACATTCTGTGAGGGCAAAAAAATCACTCATGACCTCCTATACCTAAGTATTAAACTGATAAATATTACATGCCATCTGGGAAAAGGCAGATTTTGCACATTAGTTCAATGGGATAACATTTCCAAATATTTTAATTGAACTGGATGATTATTTTCTTTCACTTTAGTTCAGTGCCATACACCTTTTTTTTTTCTGTTTATATATATTTCATATTCTTGTAGTCCGATTCAGAATTTAAAACAATTTTTGTCCCAAAGTGTGTATTTTAAAGCCACGCAAATTACCACTTTCAAGTTCCTGAACTATTGCAACTGCCAGATCCTCATCTGATGCAAGTTGGTATTGTTCAGTGCAGTGTTGCAAGTTGGTATTGTTCAGTGCAGTGTTGCTGTTTACACCACTGACTATTTGGCACTATTTATTCTTTATATAACTTCTGGGAAGTTAAATCTTGACTAGTGATCGATCTGCTTTGTGGTGTGTGATTTCTTTTATGTGTTGTAACATAGCAAACAAATTTGTCTCCTGGTCATTTGAAGCAGTACAAAACCATTTAAAAATGAATCTATTTTTTTTCTACGTAATGATCACTTAAAGTTAGTTTCACCTGATGCCCGAGTATTCTGCTTTGATTTATTTGTCGAAACACACTGTGCAGTTTCTAGCTCATTATTATTCAAATGACTGATACAGCTCATTTGGACCAAGGAAAACATTGCATCAGTGGTGTCAGAATCATCTGAAAACAGTTCCTGAAGCCATACTGCTGTTGCCAAACTTGGGATATTTCTGATAATATACTGCAACCATTTTAGAGTGAATGCTGTCCTGCCCTTTCCTGACGCAGTATTTGGATGCATTATTACATTGCTGTAAACACAGGGCAGGATACTTGAGTGCCATTCAGCTGTAATGAAGAAGAGTGAACATGTGCAGCACATGTGCAAAAAGAATTGATGGAGATCTATAGTTACAGAAATCATCCAGTCATTGTTTCTCTAGGAGAATTAGTGTCACCTAAATGTCCTCCCTGAATCATCAGAAATTGGTGGAAAAAGCTCTAGCACCACAGACACGACATCCTCAAGACCTCTCAGAGGTCTCCTTTGGAATAAATACGTATCTGAGCTCCTGGACATTTCCCCCACACATAAAATGCACGTGAAGAGGAAAAAAAAAAAACCAAGATTGTCTCTCTCTAATATACTTCTATGAAATCAAATGTGATTTCACTGAAAACTAAAATTTGTTATTTGCTGTAAAAAGAGAACAGTTAAGCTCTTGTTTTTGTGTTGCTGAAGTCAGTGATAATTTAGTTATTTTAACTCACTGGGAGCAGTTTCATCCTCATCCATGGTCTTTTTCTCCTTGTGTCTCATTTTAAATTACATTCATATTAAACTAGGACTAACAGTGTAGTGCAAAAGCCATTTTGAACATGCAGTTGAATTCCGTAACTCATCTGGTCTAGAAATCATCTCTTATGGTTCATGTTTTATCATTTGTTTTTAGCTCTTTCTTTGAGGTGGGAAGGGCTTACAGCCCATTATCAGAGTGAAGGATGCAGGAAATCCAAAATATTTATGTTTGTTCATGGCACATGGACAAGAAACAGTGCTCAGGAAAAGGGTTTTCTGATTAAGTGATTGAAAACACTCTGGTGTATGTTAATGGCTTCTTCTGTCCAACAGATAACATCATCTTTAGCCTTATCACTGTTCTTGAACTTATTTTAAACATTCTCCTGTGCTCTTCCAATTATATACTATGCTCTTTTGGCATCCCGTCTTTTCACTGTAAATCATCTCATTTGTTTGCTTTCTAATTTTTTTGCCAGCAGGTTGGGTGTAAAAAGAAGCATTTAACAGATACTTGAAGTGAAAAAATACTTTCCTGAGTGAAATTAATTTACATGGAATTAAACCATATGCTTACAGAAAGAGAAAAATTGGTTTTAAAAAGAATAACGCTTGAATTTTAATACCTTGATACCATTCTGGCTGCATGAGCACTGTGAAAAGATAAAGATGAAGGAAGATCTGATCATTATTTAAATGTATGCAGAAGACGCCAAATAAGATAAAATTAGGTAAGATCATGGTAGATCACAATTTTTAAAATGCTGAATATGTCCTTGTCTTTTCCGCTCTAAGAATCTGTCCAGGATAAGACACTACGAAGGCTTTTGTAACAATCATAGTACCACTAATAGTAACTTATAAGGCACCTTTCATTGTGCAGAATCCCAAAGAGGTTAACAAACTATGTCTGCTGCTTCTTCATTAAATTATTACTGCTCCTCACAAAAGAGCTCTGTCTATATCAGAAGTACATTGTTATTGAGATATACACTGTCTGTATCAGTCAGTGGGGAAGACGGATGATCCAGAAATTAGTACATAACTGTAGGCCTGTATTTGACCTCCTGGACTATTGTTGAAGGTGCAGCAGATGAACAAAACAAAACATGACTTCTCTGGTGAGAGAGAGGAGGGAGAAGACACGGAGGAAAGGAGTGCACAGAAGAGGGAGGACTGCCTTCCAAGACCTGATTAATTTCTGTATTTTTCTGTTTTAAACACAGAAATGGTTCTTAAGCAATGTCTACAATTCAACCCTACCTTTCCCAAGCCAACCAATCTACTCTCCTGGCCAGTGGGAAACTTGTTTAAATCCCTTCAGAGTGAGCTGGGCATTGAAAGAAGTCTGATACTGTCTTGTTTGAGGGACTAATCACCATGACATTTTACAAGAAATAGTTTGCAACTGTGAAGACTACAGTAGTTTAAAAGGAAAGGTGGTTGAGCTATAGGAAAGGAAGAGAGCCAGGCTGTGCAGCCCAGGTGGAAAAAGACACCCCAAATGAGCTCTGAGTGAGGGAAAGGCCAGCAGGCTATGAAGCACCTACCTGTTGTCAGCACTTCTTGTTGACTGAGGTGTCTAAGATGTAGACCTTATTTACTGGCATTTATCAACTGTAAGCAGCTAAAAGGTCCTAGAAGGGACTTACTCTGTTTTTGTGTACATGAAACAAATCTGAGTCAAGGTCTGTATTTCACATCTGTGTATCTCTGGTCTCTAAAATGAGAATAGGAGACCTCATTCCGATGTTTATTCTCTTGGGGGGGGCAGGGAGAAGTTTTTCAAAATTTGCAAGATGGTCAGTATTAGGGAAGTGCTAGTATTTCTTTATAGAGAAATTAATTGAAGCTGGTCACGTTTTTAAAGGACCAAAACAATCGAATATATTTTTTGATACATATTACCACTGTTTATTGAATTAATTATTCAAGCACGTACAGCATTCAACTACACATAGAATTACTCTAACACCTCATAAAACTACATGTTGAACACAGTATTTGATGAAAAATGCTAAAATTGCTCGGATAATGGATTCCTTAAGTACTATTCACTCAGCTATAATATAGATAAGAGATTTTTACTAAAACACAAAGCACTTTAGAATCCCTTTGAATTGAAGGACCTACGTAAATATTGTGTTCTATGTATAGAAGGGTATACATCAGTCTAGTTATATTGAAATTACAGCAGCTATACCCATTTCTAGTGATATGAATCCAACCCAGGTCATAAGCATTGCATAGTACACGTTGGCTTTTCTTTTATATTATTGAACATACCACATGCTTGGCCATTTATCTATCTTTATGTCTTTGTCTAACTTTGTATAGGATACATACATGAAACTCTTCATGCATCACTGAAATACTGGCATCCATTGAGGTGAAAAGCAATTTCTGTTTAACAGGAGACAGAAACATAAAACAAATGTTTAGGACAGGAAGTGAAGGAGAACTAATCCAGCTGAAACTCCAGGGGATTCCAAGCAGACAGAATAATATTTGCAGATGTGATTAAATTATTTGTTATGAATGATTTTTTTCCCATGAATTTAGGCCTTTTTTTCTGTATCTTGTTGTTGTTGTTTCTGTATCATAAACTGAACATAATGTTTTAGATATATTTTAGCCACAAGTATTTGCTTTTGACTTTCTCAGAAAGTTATTACAACTGATATATTTTTGAAGCACTGATGGGGGCCGATCATATTTAATACTTATTGTCAATAGGGCATAACTGATCACCTAACCTCATACTTTTGCTCTGGATTCCTGATGGATGGCTGATGCTTTTTAAAGCCCCCTAACCCAAAAAAATACCAAAGGATGAAAGGTGAATGCCAAAACACCCTACTAGTGTAAATATTTATGCTGAAATTACTCAAAGTCTTGGGAGTCATGGACATTACGAACGAAGTAGCAGTTTTCAGCATAGTCTAAAACTGATTTAACTATAGTGGCAGAAATAAAAAGCTGAGCAGTGTCAAAAGCTTATTATTTTAAGCTAGTCAGCACTTCTTGTATTCATTCTTCCAACCACAGCAATTGTCCAAATTGTTCAGGAGGAGTCTTTCCGTTCTCAGCCAGGACTGGTAAGACTGGTAAGACTGCTGGTGAGGTGATGTGGGTGAGCACAGGCACTGTAACAGAAGGATTCCTCAGAGCCATTAATTTAACCCTGCCTCTATTTGTCGCACAGCAGACATTTAAGGGAGTTTAAGGAAGGGTTAATGGGCTACTTGACAGCTTAGTTTTGGTTTGTCTTGCCTGCATAGGCAAAAGGCCACACTGGAAATCACAACTTACTGCTTGTAAGTCCAATTTGGGCTTTATTCCTTTTGGTCAGCAGTCAGTGTCATGGCAAACTAAATGTTCATCTAAAATTCCCGTGTCTTTCTCCTTTTACCAAAACCCTGTGGTGCTGTGAGGAGGCAACAGGGACGGAAGAAGGTCCTGGGTCTGTGGCAGCCCAGTGGGATCGGAATGCTCCTTCTGGACTCACAGCAAATGCTTGCTCCCACCCACCACCTTGGGAAACACCACCCATCGTCTGCAAGTGCAAAGACAAGGGTGAAGGGGCTGGAAGAAGTGCAATGGCTGGGGCGCAGGCATGTGGGCTGGCAGGCTGCCCATTCCCGCAGGAGGAGGTTATGTGGCCAGGGTCACCTCTCTGTCTTCTCCTGGGCTGCTTCCCACCATCCCTTCCCACCATTGCAGCCCTACCACATGCTTCTCGGTGTATGGCCATGGAAAAAATAGAAAAACAGATTCCTGGTAGAGAAAATCACTCTGAGGCGTGGTGAAGACCACTGTGGAAAAGTTTCTGGACCTGATAGGTTTTCAAACTTATATTTAAACACCCATTCTATACCTCGATTCATGTCCTAACCTTCAATATTAATTGTTCTTTTTGATGCAGTCTAGAACAAAGAGAGAAAAAATAGGGTCTCTCTGCATATGGAAAACACACCAATTGAAATATCATGCTCATTAAGTCCGCTCTACAGACGCTAATTGATATTGTCTGAATAAGTGGAAGAGCTTGTCAGAGAAGCCTTTTAAACTGCTGACTTGTTTTCCTATCCAGTATACTTAAAATTGGCAAGAGGTTAGCTTCCCTCTTAGAAACTCCCGTATTTTGATTTATGAATGTTTTCAAATTTTTAAGATTCTCAAAAACGTTGTTTCACCTGTAAGTAGAGAGATAGCTTGTTTGGCTAACTGCCTTGAATGAGCGTGTGCCAGGTAATGAATAATGCCATGTTCAATATTCTAAATTTGTGTTCCAAATTCTGAATTCCGAATGAGCTGCATGGAAGTATACTGATAAGTGACTGATTTTTACTGCAAGGATTGTCTTATTTTAAACTTTAAATTTAGTTGCCTTACTTTACTCAAAGGATTTTTGAGTGGAATGGTATTTAAAGTGATAGTCAATAATATTCCTACATCTTTCTAAGTCTTGGAAGATGCCAAACTGAGTAAAAGAGGGATAAATCAGTGCAAAATATTTCTGCAAAATAAAAGGACCGAACTCATCCCTGGGTGTATCTACCAAGAGTTAAGCCAAGAATAAATTTTTCCTAAGTACTGAACTACTAAATCTGTTGAGATACTCTCCTGAGACCAGTCAGTCTTTATAAATAAACGCTATGTTTTAATTCCAGCACTCTTCTTAATTACATTATATAACAAAATTGGAAAAAAAAACCAAAGTAAGGAACTCAGGGAAAGCATTTACCAGGGGTGGGCTCTGAGATACTGTACTATTTTCCAGTCTGGAATATAAGAAAACATTGTGTTTGCTTCTCATTTACATAACCTTATGATAACTGCTGACTATTTAACAAACATTTTTGAAAACTGAGGTTAATAAAATCAATGTTGACAAAGACACAAAGGAATTAAGTCTTTTATTAGAAATTTAAAATGAACATGAACTAAATGCTATTTGAATATATGACTAAGGTCATCACTATGTAAAGAAATGTGAGATAAAGATAGAGATATTTTGTTGCTGCACATGCTAGAGAGATTATGTATTATTCTAAGTTCTCCTTTTCTCTTTAACTAACACTTCCAAGCATAACTAGTGTCATATTTACAAACTACTAAAATGGTGCAACTAATAAGCAAAAAGCTATCAAAAGTCCATTACAATTATCACAATATATTTTGCTCAGTGTAATAACATGGAACTGATAATCGTTTTTAAGTACAATTAAGTAGCTACCTTAACACCAATAAAATGCAAAATAAAAACCAGCTTGGATATCTAGAAAGGCATAGCAGCAGGATTGCATTTAGTTGGTCAAATATATGCAGTGCTGCAGCTGTGGAAATTATTGACTACATTAGCTACCACTGCATATTTTGGTTGCTCTTGACTTCACTTGTACAAATCCTTCAGGTTATCCTGGTTTATTAGTAAATTTTTTATTTACAGATACTTGCTAGACCTTTGTTTCTCCTGGTGTTGTTTTAGTCCATTTTATCAGCCTATTCTCCATCACTAGTGTGCTCTCTGGAGAAGTGTATTTGCTGACTGTTAACATAAGAAAAACGGCCATCATATTGAACAACCCATAAGCCCCAATGTTTTATTGACTGAACCCCCTGTGATTTCATTTACACCTAGTTTACACAAGGAATGTTTCTACTTCAGTACAGCAGAACACGTGTTTTGCACAGTGATAAATGGCAACAAAAGGTGCAAGTCAAAAGTGAAAGAACACAATCACAGACAGACCAGATATAATTCAGGGGGAAAATAGTTAATATTTTAGTAGTTAATATTTTAGGGGCATAGGCATGGAAGTATTTGAATGCCATATACGTGCATCACAACAATTTCACAGCAAGTTGTAGAGAGCAGAAGGATTTCGAAAAGTCATTGGGTCACCAGTGATCCTGTCTCAAGATCAAAGTCAGAGATTAATTAGTAAAGTTAGTGCCAGAATACCATACTCTGCGGTAAAAGATGCAATCCCTTTTCATAATGTATAGTGAAACTGGGTCCTGGGCAGACAATGGATGTTGTCCTGTGTATATGCTATAAATTAGTATTCACTGCAAACAAATGAATTGAAATATGGCTTAGTACTGATACCTTGTTACAAAAAGGTATGCATCTTGAAACAAACAGGACAGAATTTGGGCATGTCAATTTTTTTTTTTTCTCAAAATTTCTTCTAACTGAAATCTGCAAGAGATTATTGATAACATTTTATTTCTCATCTTCTGTCTTATTTTTTTGCCTAAAAAGAGATCAACTTCTGAGTTTTCTTCTTTAGGGGCCCTCCTGTGTAGGTTTCATATATGTGAGGAGTACTTCAGGTGCTTTTATCAAGTTAAACAAAAAAATCCAAAATGCTCTTTTTGAAATTTCTTGTATTCTTTTCACTTCCCCAGTTGGCATATTGTTTTCTAATGGCATTTAATGTTAAAAACTTTGGCTTTCTTTTCTTATCTATTTTCTTATCTGTGTTTCCTTATCTGTCTCTCCTTGTTTTTCATTACCCTTATGTTATTCATCAAGATAAAGGGGGGCCCAGAACTGTCTTTCTATTTCCCAAAAGATTCCTTGTACACTCCATCTTTGTAGAAGAATTTCCTTTTTTAGTTCTTGACCTTTAAGAGGAGTTTGTGCCAAGATGGCTCTGTACATTATCTGAATTCTGCTAAATATGTTTGAAGTTCAGCCCTATGTTAACGATGTCCACAGAAGTCTTGGCATCATCTTCAAAGACATGTAAGGCCGTATTTTAAAGGTATTTAGGCACCTAAGCATGTTTTTATCTGTAGTTTTAGATGCCTAACCATGGATTTATCTGCTGTATTAGCTGATTAAAAAATGTGTTTATGTGCAGTTTTAAAAATCTGGCCATAAATTCTCAGGTAACTCAAGAAATGTTCAAGCAGAAACAGAAAAGGTTCCAGAGGGGAATACATCACTGTATGATTTGGGAAATTTGGTGGCTGCTTCTTCAGTGTGAATTCAGGACTAGCCTGTAAATCCAGCAGTAATTCATGTGAACATTAGCATGTTTGTACTGGAGACGACGAAACATCCATCTAACCCTCTGTCCCATGTCCAATAGTTGCCAGTAGCAGACTCAAAAAAAACCCAAACCCAAGTGAAGAAGCCCAGGGCAAGGAGAGAACAGCACTTCTACTGGCATATCCTGCCACTCTCAGCATGGATTAGAGATTTCCTGAGGCAGAGGCTGCCCATTTAACAGCTCCTTAACATGCTGTCAGCACTTAGTAGTCACAGTACAGCACTGACCTGAGGTTTCAAAAAAAAATTAAAAAATAGCCACAATATCTCCAGAATCTCCTTTTGAAGGGCAATAGCTATCTGATATTCTGTTACTGCCAATTAATTTACCTTTAGGATTATTTTCCCAATATACCCATTATTTTGGATTCATTGAAATTCAATTGCATCAGCACAGAGATGTGTGGACACCTTCTTGTAACCTTTGTGCACTGTCAGTGTATCCCTAATCCTTGTTTCTCCTCCCTTATACTTGGTGATTAACCAATCTCTCTGTCCTTACTGACTTTCCTGGTACAGAAATGAGACTTACTGGTCTGTAGTGCCAAGAGTCTCCCCTGTTGCGCTTTTTAGAAACTGATGTCATGTTTACCTCTCCCATGTTGCCAGGACTGAACCAGAGTTAAGCAGTGACTACCAGAGCACAGTTCAGCAACATATTGAGATCTTTTAGAACTCTTGGGTGAATACTATCTGGTCCTAGAGATTTTTGCTGTTCACTTTACCCACAGGTTCTGTTCAGTTTACACTTCTGTTTGAGACAGTTCATTGAACTTGTGCTCTACAAAGACTCCAGTGTTGGACTCCCTCTATGCCCCTCAAGAGTGAACATTAATGCAAGGAATTCTCTGAGTTTTTTTCACTGCTAAAGCTTTATTTCCATCGAGCTCCCCTTTTGCACCTTCATCATCTATCAGCTCTACAGACTCTCTGGCCGACTTCTGGTTTCTTGGTGTGTCTGAAGATGGCTTTACTGTTAGTTTTTATGCCGTTAGCAAGTTGTTCCTCAAAACCCTTTTTGGCCTGCCAATGGTTTTATATTTATGGTTTGCATTTAACTTATTGGTGTTTAGACTAGAAAGAATTTGCAGACAAGCTAAATGCCAAGATTATCCATGGAAGTAGAAGTGGATCAGATTAGGAGTCCACTTTTCTTATCTTGACAGTGGCTAACCCCAGATATTTCAGAAAAAAGTGCAAAAAAGGGAAAAAAAGTACATGTTTTCAGAGGACCTACTCTAAGACATTACAGTGGCTGGATTTTTCCCTGAAGCATAAAATTTTATATCACTAATATTTTTTAAATCCAATCCTCATGTGAAGTTGACTCCTTGTTTTTACATTATCGAGCAGCAATGAGTTCCACAAAGTGTGGGGGAAAAAAGCATCTTTTCATTAACTTGAAACCCATCAAATTTCAATATCACTGATTTTTTTCCTTTTTCTTGTACTGTGAAAAAAAGCTTAAATAAATCAGTCAATTCCTATTCTTCATATAATTCTTTCTGTTCTGGATTGTTTTGAGGGCAAGAGCTTTTATTTTGGAAGAAAAATGAAGAAATTGGATGCAGTCAATATAGATTTGATTTATTTAGGAGCAACTTTGACAAATTTGTGAACAGAAGACTCATGAAATGGGAAGTTCCTGGTTGTAATGAAAGGAAGAAGATGAAGGAAGTAATCACAATACTTTCCTTTCCTTTGAAAAGGAAAATGTCAGTAAACTATGGCTAGGTAAATCCCTTGGGAAAGAATTCTAAGAAAAATGAAGTTCAGAAGAGCTGGCATACATAAGAAAGACGCAATGTGGAACCAAGACTGCTACATCTGGAAATCTTTAATGGAATCAAAAAATGAAAAATGAAAAAAAGAAAAGAACACAACAATAAAGAAGGGAAGGGAAGGGAAGGGAAGGGAAGGGAAGGGAAGGGAAGGGAGAGGAGAGGAGAGGAGAGGAGAGGAGAGGAGAGGAGAGGTAAAAAAAGGCCAGATAATACTTTGACAAATATGATGTATTTTCCTAGAGTTTTCAACAAACCGGTCGAAACAGTCCAGTAAGTGATTATGTTTAGGAACTCATACAATATGGAGGGGATTCACAAGGCCAAGGAACAGAAAAGAGAGTGCTTGATTTATAAAAATTAAAAAAAAAATTAAAAATGGACATAGGACACTGTAGACTTAATTTTGTTATATTGAACTTTGTTATTAGCCAATATTCTGTAAGCACATAGAAGATAAACATGGCTTTGTCCAGACAAAATGATCTCAACCCTATCTATTTTCTGTCTTTGTCAGAGTAATTGGAATAAGCTGGAGGAGATAATGATGATTTATCTTGACCTTTGTAAAGATTTTTATGCTGTCATATATGACACTCCCAAGCAAATCAAGGGCATATAAACTAGGTTAAATAATTACATCGTAGATGAACAACTAGTTGAAAAACAATACTCAAAAAGAATATATCAATAGCCCTCTATAAAACTAGGATTCAAATTGAACCATATACAATACTCCTTATGACCTGGATTAAGAATGGGAAAGCACAGTTACAAAATTGGTGAATGTCAAAACAAAGCAGGAGGATTACAAACACTTTGAAGAATAAAATAAAATAAAATAAAACATTAAAATCTGGAATTAATGAGATTAAACCCAAGGGAAAAAAGTAGAAAGTGATACATACAGAAAGGAGAAATCAAACATATACATGCAAAATGGACAGTAACTGGAAAGAATGCTGTACTGGAGAAAACATCTTCAGCAGCACAGACTGAGTGTGAGGCAGAAACATGCTGTTGTTTCAAAAAGAAAATCTTAATCCCAGATGCAGAAAAAGGATTGTTGGATGGGAGATTCAGGAGGTAATTATTCTGGTCTATCTACTACTGGTGGACTTTATCTAGTTTTGGGCACCATGCTTTAAGAAAAACTGAGTTTGGAGAGAGTCCAAGAGAGAGTGACAAGAGTGATTAGAGGTTTAGAAAGCATGGTGTATGAAGAAAGGTTGAAAGAATTTGGTTTGTTTAGTCTATGAGAAAACAGACAGAGAGAGACATGGTAGCAGCCTTTCAATATGTAAAAGTTTGTTACAGAAAGAATAAAATTACTTGTTCTTCATGTCCACTGTATGTAGGTTCAGAAATAATTGCAACTGTTTTCTCTAAAGAAGATTTGGGTTATATGTTAGACATGACTTTGTAACTGAGATTCTTAAGTAATGGAGTACACAAATGAAGATTTTTATGCAATCCCAGCTGATGTTTTTCCATATCAAGTAAAACAAACATTTATGTACTGTTTATGGATGTTAGGTCCTCTCTAAGGAATGGGGGGGATTAGATGGTCTCCTTACAACCCTATTTTTCCACAGTTCCTTATTCTGAATATTTTGTACCTATTACCTAGAAGCATGAATGAAATGTAAACAAACTAGTTAAATCCACTATCTCTTATTACTTACTATTTTTATGACTTTACTCTCTTTTTTGCTTATTCTAAACAGCCAGGCACATTTTTTTCAGTGTCATTTTATAATAGGTCTCTCATGACTCTAATATTAGTAATCAGCTGTCTGTAAACCTCTTCTCTACCTACTGTCTTTGCTTTAAGACACAATAACCACAGCTGAACACAGTGTTCCAGTACTACTTGTTTATATAATGACCTGATATAACTTGTTAGGGTAATTGTCTATCCTATTCTTTATCTAATCTTATATATTATTTCCTTCTTTGATCATTGTTGACACTGAGCTGACTTTTCTTAGGATGCTTATTCACGTAGGCTTACGTGGTGCTCTAAACTCCTTATCTTTGTATGTGCTGGTTACTCTGAATAATGTTCTGCCGTCTGAACATTTTGTCACATTGTTGTTCATCATTTTTGTCCATCATTCATATATACTAAGAAACAGTTCTAGTTTACAGCCTTTACATTCTCCAATCTTAATCCATTGCCAGCATAAAACTATCCCATTAATATCCTCTGCATTTTTCTGTTCCACAGAACAAATGCTTATAAAGCCACTCCATAGCCTTTATTTTGCCATAACCTCTTATAGAGGGGCACACAGTAAAAGTAACTCCACATATGACTTGGGAACAGTTGAATGTCTTTGATTTAGTGGAAAAGAACAGGGTCTTAGGGAGGCTATTTTAGATGTCTACTTTAGATGACATGAACTAGTTGCCTGTTACACTTCACTGCATATAAGGTAGCCTGACAGTCTCAAATGTGGAGCTTCAATATGTTGACCAGGCAAATTGTCCTAAAAGTGTATGTGGATCTTGGAAAAATCAGGCTGCTTCATCATGACTGAGAAGTATGTTTTGGAAAACACTAGCTGCTAAGACTTCAGAGGCTGAAATTATTACATCTAGTAACTACTTCAGTATGAGCACGCATTGTGCTACAGCACTTAGATATACACAAGTCTATGAGGCCAGATGGGATCCACCCAAGGGTACCGAGGGAGCTGGTGGAAGCGCTCATCAAGCCACTTTCCATCATTTATCAGCAGTCCTGGCTAACCAGGGAGGTCTCAATTGACTGGAGGTTAAAAAGGGGAGATTTAGGATGGATATTAGGAAAAATTTCTTCACCAAAAGGGTTATCAAACATTGGAACAGGCTACACAGGGAAGTGGTGGAATCTCCATCCCTGGAGGTATTTAAAAGACAGGTAGACATGGTGCTTAGGGACATGGTTTAGTGGTGCTTTTTGCAGTGTTAGGTTGATGGTTGGGCTCGATGAACTTAAAGGTCCCTTCCAAACTAGACAATCCTATAAATAAATATCAGAAACATATTTGTGGTGGAATCCACAAGAGGACTACAATGACATGTAGACTCCTTACATGTGTGACATAGCATGGACTTCCTAAGTATATGGCACACAAGGGGGATGAACCATCGAAGTCATAATAACATCAATAGTAGAGTGTGTTCAGGGATCGTGAGTCTTGTGTGAACTCAGAGATGTTCCTCAGCATTAAGAGAAATCAGACAGCTTCACAGACAAGCTGAAACTAACACCTTCTGCAAAGCAGTGCTTGAATACCAGAAAAACGTTGTGAGATTCTCAGTTGACACACTACATTAAAAAAGGCCTGATGACCATTTCTTAAGCCCAGAAAGATTATTCTCAATCAGAAGACAGTGGATGCTACACACAGCAGGAAAGTTTGCTGAGAGTTGAAAGCAGAGTTGGCCTACGCTGAGTGCCCTCCATGAGGACACTGGATTCTTTACAAATTGAGCACAAAACCCAAACAACAGCAGCAATCCCTGGGAAATGATACTTTGTAGCTGAAGCCTAATGGAAGAGAAATATCATAAAATCATAGAGTACCCCAGGTTGGAAGGGACCTCAAAAGACCATCTGGCCCAACATTTTGTGGGAAAGGGAGCCCAGATGAGGTGACATTTCCTTTACAAACGAGCCAGGTTGTCTACCCTTATGACTGAGCAGATTTGCTGTTAGATGACAAGAGCCAGGATGAAGCATGTGTTGTTGGCTGAGATAGGTGAAGACCTACAAACATCCTCTTGACTTCCCCATCCCATCCAGATTCAACTTCTCCATGTATGACTGCATGAGGAGGTCAAGAAAAGAGAGGAAATAAGTATATTGATAATGTATTTATTATCACTTTATCACTATATTATCACTATACTAAAAGAAGAAATCTTTTAGTAGCATCGTGACCAACCTTATCTCTAGATTCCCTTACCACTTCCAGTACTGACAGTAATCCCACAAGTAAAAAGAAAGAGACAATTTTGCTTTTGGGCTTGCTCATTCCATGAAAGTCAGTAATGAAACTGACCAAACTGAAGCTATGATTCAACCATGGTATAGATGGTTTCTAGGCAATTTCTTATAGAGCAGTAAAGCTTTGTCCATGTCATTCATTTGAAAGGAGTCAACCACTTGAGATAGCTACAAGAAGAGATGTTACGTTTTGGAAAATAAAACCCATGAAAGTCTACAACCTAAGAGCACAGAATTAGTACTGCTTGGGATGAGTAGGTCTGGTTAACCTAGATTTTTGCAGTCACTGAGCCGATAGGGATTATTGCATTGTTTTATGTTTAAAACTAAAACCCCAGGATTTTCTCTGCATAATTATCACTGGCTGCAGAATCATCTCCTTGATGTTGAATCAAAAAAACTTTAAAAAATAAAAACAGCTACCATATGTTCATCACTGTGATCATTTAAAACATGCACCAGGTACGAGCTGATAAAAATACTCTTCTGAATCTTCAGGGAGCCTGAAATTTTATCTGTAGCAGAGATGTAACCAAACTGGTTCATTCAGTTGGATTGTCCATTGTGAAACTTAAAGATAATAGAAGTGCCACAATTGTTAACTGTTTAAGTGCTGATCAAGTGGAAGGATATTTCTGTGACTGTTCCACAACCCCAGCCCTCTACCATTTTTCACTTGTGCCCTTGTTTGTTCCTTAAAGCTCTCAAAATCCCATCTTTCATCTTTCCCTATCACTGCCCAAGGCAACTTCTACAATGCAGTTCTGTGCACACCTCCCAAAATCTGTAGCACCATGAAGATGTCTGGTTAGAGTCAGTGAGATGTCCCAACAGCAAATGAAGAAAACAGTAGGACATTTAAATTTTCATTTTCTAAAGGTTCTGGCTGTTTCCCTTGATTGGCCAAACTGTGACCATTTTAACTGCTGAGCAGTAGCTCAGTTTGAAACAAGTGGGATCACTGAAACCAGTGAGAAGGAGTGTGGGTCTTCCATAGGTAGAGGTGTCACTGTCTGATCCAGGCAATACTGCCTAAATTTGAAGAATTGGTTGCACACACAACAATCTGTCATTGTATATCTCAGAGGTTGTTCAATGATTGCAACTACGAATCCCGTCTTGGGCTGGGATTTATCTCTGGTAGATGTTGCAGGCCTTCAGTCTAAACTGCAGTATAATGCAGAGATAACCAGGCTAGTCTTGCTACCAGAAGCAGTACAGATATGTTAGCTCATGGTATGATAGGTGCTAGTTATCCTTCCTGTTTAAAGCTAGCTCAGTTATCTCTCTAATGCACTGCTGTCTGCAGTGTGACGTACCCTTAAAACAGTTCTTATTCCAGGAAAAAAAAAGATATTATTAGCATGGCCACACAGGAACCATGTGATAGAATAAGGAACTGACTCCTTAACTCTCAAGCTCCAGTGTTTAATTAGACTACCAGACTGCTGTGTCCTCTTTGGGAGCCTGGCTCTGATGGTGCACCCAGTACCCATTTGGCAGCCCGCATCCAGGCTGCTGCCTGATGCCTGGGCACAGGCAGGACACCTTCCCCACCCAGCCCCTAGTCCCCAGCCTGACTGAGCTGCAGATGGACTTCCTCATCTCACTTCCAGGGCTCTAGGCATAATGAGAATGATTTCCAACCCTGGGTTAAAGGATTCTTGCATTCAAAGACACAGGGACCTTGTTGTCACCTAGTTGAACCAAAATCAGTCAGGACACAAGCCATGCTAATGTAAAAACAAGTAAGGTATTTATGTACAAGATCTGAATGTAAAAAAAATGTTCATAAAGCAGGTGTAGAGAAAAGAAGGGAACTATGCTTATTTTAAAGGCTTGTTTCATAGTCTGTTGACAAGTTGACAAGCAGTTTATGGGCTTATTTTACCACATGGCTGTGAACTAGAACTCATAAGAACTTTTTGTCCTTAATTTTGTTGTCATGGAAAAAATTCTTTGTTTGCAGGAAGACACTTGCTTTGAAACCTAATTCCTACATCTTCGGTTCATTCATTGGGAAAATTCCTTTCCTTCAGGAACAATTATATGGAAACCAAAGCACGATGTCCTTGGCAGAAGAGATTTCCACCTTTTTGCCATGATGCAAGAAATGTGACAATCCTACTTTATACAGGCAAATTAGTGCATTAAGTTCCACACCACCTCTGGTTTGAGACCAGGGAAAGTCATGAAGAAATTATTTCAGGTGAAAAAGAGCTAGGAAATCTAACCTGTTCATTAAGGGGTACTTTGCAACAGACTGTCTTTCCTTGGACTCTATGAGAAAAGTTATATTCTGAAATTACTTCATATTTGCCTGCTGTGGCTATGTCTGTTACCACAAGGTTCTGTGAGAAATAGGAAATTTTTGAAGTGAGTTATCTACCTAATTTTATGGAAAATGCATGGATATTCACCTAATTCCCTGGGAAAACATTAATTGTCTCAAAGTTCTTCTTAATTTCCATACCTACAGGTCTGTATGGGTTCCTTCAGCAATGTTCTGTTGAATAACAAGATATAATAACATAGTAATGGTGTTTGATATGTGCATTGATCCAAAATAGTTTTGAGGCTATTAACCCAATCAAACTCCTGAAGTATCTATTGGCCTAAGTACTTGACGGAAAATATTCTGAAATGCTGTAGAATCAGGAGGATTTCCATGTCTGAATATTTTCACCATGAGAGTCATTAGACTGTGATTCCAAAGCAACATACACAAAAAGCCATTGTAAATCATTCCTTTCTCTTTGGATCTCAGAAGGAACATGCCAAGGCTCATGCCTCATTTATGTTGAGATGAAAAACAATTAACGAACACATGAGAAAGAACAAACTTAAAAAAAAGGTATATAATACCACTGTGCCCTATAGCCAGTAGGTTTTATAAATATACAGGGATGATAATTAAGGACAAAGAAGATTTTTTCATCAGAGCTGAACTTGTTTCTGACTTACGCTGCTTGGCTGAGAAATCCCCTCAACCCTGTCACTCTCCTTACTGTGTTCACACACTGCAGAAATCACAGCCAACATGCTGCCAAAGCAGATTGTGGTGGTTTCTTTCCTCATCAAGCTATGAAACTGTTGCATTTATCTGTACAAAAATGTTAGAGCTACTTTCAGACTCCTGAAGAAGCAGTATTCTAGTTTTCTTTGAGTACCATTATGCTAGAACGTAGTAATGTCTGATTTAGGCAAACTGGCAGCCCCTGGTCCAGGGTAGAAATGCAACTAATCAGGCTTTAAAATACAGAAGGTATGATATAAAATAGATCTCCCAGCATATCTGTGGGTTAAACAACAAGGCAGATAGTGGTTTGCCCTGAGGAAAAGGCTAATGAGACAAACAGCCCCTGCAAGATTTTTCAGCAGTTAAGCTGCTCTACTTTATAGACACCAACCTAGAATTGTTTCTGTTTGTGTCACTAGAGCCCTTGGGAGCACAGACATTCTAATAAAGTTTTCTGGTTTTGCTTTTTCTGGAGGTTATTAGATCTCTTGTGCGGCATGCTCATCTCTAAAACGTCTTTAAGATCAAGCTATAATTTATTGCAGAGAAGACCGTGGTTAGTACATGGGAATGCAGCTCAAGAAATCTGTCCAGTTGCTGGTGCTGCACAGCTCTCCTGTTGCCCAGAGAGTCCATAGCATGGATGATTCCTTGTCGAGTCCAGTGCTTACCGGGACACTCCAGCTAGCAGCTGGTCTTGCTGGTATGCACTGAGTGAAAAATGACAGACTGAGGCATTTATGTGCCACTTTGAGAGCCTGCCTTTTAAGACTGTCAGATGCTTTGAGTCTCCAGCCTGTTGCAATAAATACTGGCTGATGGCTGATTGATTAGTAGTCAGGTAGCACGTTCTAATGATCTTTCAACCTTCCAGCATTTTTGAGAAGGTCTTTAAATGTAGCTTTACCTTTTTCCTAGCAAGGCTTACAAATTACTTGCATTTAAGTAACAGAGTAAGTAACAGGTTAAGTAACAGAGACCAATATTTCTACCTTCTGGTGGAAGTCCCATGCCAAATTTGATCCACTGCAAGAGTGAGAAATTTTGATGGCATATTCTGTGCCTTTGCAGGAGATGGAAAAAAATTATTTGCCTCCTCTCTAGTTTCTGCAGGGTGATTGATAGCCTGATTAAACCAGACTGACTCCGTTTGGTTACAGAACTGAGGTTTTGTTACTGTGAAAAAAAAATCCTGTTACAGTGCTTTGCAGTTTAAAAAAAAAAATCACGTGGATTTAGACAGAAATATCTGCCTCCATGGAGACAGAGAAATGTTCGGAGAGGACAAATGTTAGTTCTCAGTTTGAATATTACTTGCTACTTCCAGAAGTTCAGAAGAGTAAGGCCCTCACAGTACAGAGAACTGCATCTATATCCTTTGTGGTGAAGGCAAAGACAGTCTTCTGGAACTAAGATCTACTTCTGGTAGATATGAAATAAATTTATTTTCAATTAGGATACATGCTAGACCTATGCTTATAAAAGGCCCATTGAAATATATAATAACTGCATATTTGAATAATTAAGTGATCACCTTTTGTTAGTGAGTTCAGAATTTGAAGAGGTAGGTCTGTATTTCAAGGGGGTTTACATAGGGATTGGGTTAATCAAAAGAAATAATCTTACCTAAGCAAATAATAAATACCACTTTAGTTAGGACTTGGAGGTTAGCAATCATGGAATGCAAATGGCAGATCTCTGGGTGAATTAAAAAGAAACTTTTGCTATATTTCTAGAACCTGTTTACATTTTCAGCATTTCAGTCCACCATGTACAACCACAGAATTCTGGAATGCCTTTATATTTCTTCACAGGTTTCTATTTTAGTATCCCAGGATCTCCATTTCTTTTACTGTTTACTTTATGCATCCCAAGATTCATTATAAAAGCATTTTCACAAACAGCATTGGATTTTACTTGCTAACAAAAGTCTTACTAACTGTACTTTACTGAAGATTGTACATAAAGTATGTATTTGTTATAGCCTAAGTGAATTGTATGAGCTTTACATCACTTCAGCAATTATGCCAAGCTGATGAGTATAATGTGAATAATCCAGCAATTGTTTTTGTATTGTGCCAGCGTATAAGGACACTGCCCTAACCACTGCATCCTGATTTAACAAAGGTTATTTTTTTTTTTAATAAGACGAACTAATCCTACTGTATTGGTAGCTCTGTCCCCTTTTTGAGTTGAGCTCTGCTATCCCACAAATTGGATGGAAATCTCATTAGTGGAGCTATAATGAGCTGGCAATGAAACCCCTTCAAGCTTGCGTGCTTACGGCCATTTGCCTGTTTGTCTTACTCTTCATCATAAGCCTGAAATTGCCCATTAGGATTGCAGTGAAGAGCAAGTCTGACTGGATCTCTGATGCTGATGAAGCCACCAAACAGGCAGAAATCTTTCAAAACCAAAGGGGGCTGTGGGGTAATATATACGGGGAGGCTGCACCTGTGTGCAGGTGTATATGCTTGTTCATCCTTAGGTCAAACTATAGGGGAAAAAAAAAAAAAAAGGAAAAAAAAAAAGAGACAGTAGAGATAGAATAGCAGGATAGAATTAGGAGGGAAAAGAGAGCAAGGACAGTGTTTTATTAGAACTCTTAAATGTGAGCCAGAAGCATTTTATTGTACCTGAAATTAATAAGCTGTCAATGAAAAGAACTTCTACCAAGGTCTTGCAGTAGAGTGTCATGAATGCCAGCACTTGTGTCAGAACAGGGAGAGTCCCAAGACGTTTATGCAGATCCTTTGAATTAAATCACTCCAACACAGAAGAAAAGGAGTGGAATCTCTGGTGAAATCATGGCCACTCAAAAGACAGGTGCTTCTGTTGCCTTCAGGGAAACAATATTTTAAAAAGTTAATATCCAACATATTGAATACTTCAGAAAAACTGAAGCCCTGTTGTGGTGGCAGAAGCCTCAAAGCTGCCAAAGGCTAACAGGAAGTTGAGTAAAGTATTCTAAAACCAAGTCTGTCATGGGTACAATGAAGTCACACATAGTCTCTACAATAGACTATCACCGTATTTTAGTGTGTTATATATTGTCAACAAATAAACTAGAAGACCAAGTTGTCAGTAAACCATTACAGAAAGCCAAGAAGCTTTTACACTGTTATTTAAAAAAACCCATTGTGACATACATTTGAAACTGCAACCCAGCTACTACTTGAATGGAGAATTAAACAGGCATGGAAGATCAGTCAAAACTCTCGCTCTGTTTGTCAGGAAGATTCAGCTTTAACGAGTCTTAAGAATATTCCATTTGCACTTTCTTAAAAGACAAACAGATACAGAAACATCCTTCTCAAATTAAGACCTTCCAAATAAAAAGAAAATACCTGAAGTATTTTAAAAAAGCTCTGAAATTTTGCTAGCATTTAACAACAGGAAGAAAACCACCAAATATAAATGGAAGACAAGCCCAGGATGGAGTCCTTCTCAGAAAAAAAGTATGTTCAATAAGATGCCGTGTTTAGACTGTAAAACTGCATGCTTTCATTTTCTTGCTTTTATACTTTTTTTTTATAAATGTGTCTCCTGCTTTGAAATCAGGAATTTAACCCTTTGCTTTGTTAAACTAAAATGTATTCAAAATGAACTCAGGAAAATCTTATTGGCATAGTGTTAAAACACAGTTAGCATTACGCACCAAGGTAAGAAACACAGTCATCTAGCAAACCAAAGAAGGTCAATCTGATGACAGTATAAAACACTTGAGGTGGGATTCGTTGTACCTAAAATTAACTATCTAAGAATTACAAATATAATCTAAGCTAGCCTTACAGACTTCTTCTGTTGTCAATAAAGAGACAGAAAACTCCAGAGAGTGATTCATCACACTTTACAATGAAGGCTCAGTTCATTGTCTACAGAGGGAGCCTAGGTGACAAGTATAAGCTTTGAGAAAGATACAACAGAATAGTAAAATTGAATAGCTGAGTTTTTACTGACCCACAGCCATCTTCCCAAATTTCTGAAAATTATTTCTGCCCTTAAGGAAGAAACATCTCATTTAAACATTAATCAGCTCCTCAATCACTGCAGCTTTCAAACCTGTATAGGACACAGTGATTCAGGAGTAAATTCCTGTGTGGATCAGGTGTTCCTGTCTTGGGTTGGCTATACATGTCACAGATGCAAAGTGGACTTTCCTTCCGCTGTCCAGTATTTAAACATTCCTCTCTGTATCAGGGCCCTCAAGGCAGACATCACCTTTCAGGCAACTGAAGGTAGATAACATCAATCTCCCCCTTAGAGATCTACTGTGTTAATGCTAAAGTATAATTTAGCTTGTGTGAAATTTGTTAGATGGAAAGAGAATTGGTGTGCAGTAATGTAGCCTAAATGTTATAATTTGCACTATAGACCTTGGATACTCATTATGACTTACCAAGTTTTGCAAGTGAGTAAAAAAGCGAAACCAAAAAAAGACAATTTGGAGTCCAAGATGCAGTATTTCAAGATGTGGGGGTTTTGTCTTGTTTAGTGTTAGTTATTTATTATAGCATTGCATGGAATGTGTTCTGTAAAAATAATGAAGCCTTAGTAAAAGGAAACTTTACTGCAGCACTTCCCTTTTAAATCTTTCTTAAATTAAAATACATGTTGGAAAGTTTGCCAATTACAGATCGTACATATCAGTGATTATAAATTAACTGCTTTCCTTTCTGCAAGTTTTGTTAATCATAAAATAATGACTCAGTGAGCATTGAATCCATATTGATTCCCCGCAGCTGGACCCCATCAAGAAGTCTGCAGCTACTACAGTATTGTACTGTTTTACTAGGTCATGATTCTCAAAGTAGACGCATAGTTACCTACTTTATGCTATGCTGTGCTCTCAGCCAGTGTGTGTGTGTGTGTGCACCAGTAGATAAGTACAGCTTTACCTCTACCTGCACTAGCTAAATATATATATATAATATATATATATTTTTATATGTATATATATATAGCATGTAGGAAGACACAGAACCATGACGAACTGTATCAGTTTCTTATAGATGAAATAATTTCTTCTGAAGTTGTATATGAGATGGGACTATCTGATAATGATGCTGGAGAAGAGAAATGAGAACAGTAGTCACAATTGATCAAGTACAGTGTACTGTTGGGATCACTGCTTGTTTTAACAAAATTCGCTCTGGCAATGGCTTAGACTAAGTGTGCTGGCACTAAAACAGCTATAGAAGACGTATTCTGAAGGACCTGAACACTATGATACAAAACTGGAAAAAGCAAGAACAAGGACAAGAATCACATTACATCTCTTATGCTGTGGTCCACATTAACATTGCTTCATCTCAGCTCTGTGAGAGAGACCCTGTTTGTGCAAAACCAAATTGCTGAAGTCAATATTATTTTTTTGTCTATAAAGAAACATATAGTCCACCATGTGAAATGATGACGATTGATTTTCCTTGAAAGCTCTTTATGGATTGTTTACTAGAGGTGCAGTACATGCGCCAACATGTTCCCAGTGGGCAAATGAGTTTCACCACAGTGACAGCAACACAACACAACAGTCAATCCCAAAGGAATGTCAGTACAAGCAACAGCTTGATAATGGGACTATCCTTTTTATTGACAATTTACAGTCTTTTCCCTACATTTTTTTCCTTTTTTTTTTTAAATAACTATTATTATTTTTTTTTAATATGAACTATGCTAAGGAGCTCCAAAGTCAGAAATTTTTTATTATTATTATTTTTTTGTCCTGGGTTACTCCACTCTCTTCTGCATATTGTCCACATCATAAAATGATAACTATTCTTGGGCTATGTGAAGTTACATTCAGGTTTACACAACTTTCTTTACATGCAGACAGTGGCTCAAGTGTTAGGTACCTCCATGTGGCAGTAGATTTTGCCAACAGAGAGCAGATAGCAGCTTTAACATGTTTTTTTTTTTTTTTTTGAAAGGAAGATGTTATGTTTGAACAATATGCCACAGAGCTTGCAATCATCATTGGTTTTGTGTGGGGATTTTATCCTTGTGATGTTCTCTTGTTTATCTTCTACTTTCTTGGAATAATTAAGTTGCCAAAATTTTTGTTATTTTTATTTTTTCATATCACATTCTAACAGATTGGTGTCATTGTTTATAAATTGGCAGTGTTTCACCTCCAGCTAAAAACCAGATCTTTAGGGTCAGGGTGTGGTCAAAATGTGAAAGATGTCAGGGAAAGAAACAGCCAGGTTCCCAGGGACTCTAGTTACTGATGGAAATATTCAGATCATTGTTCAAGTCGTTGACAGATTGTCTAGGGGTTTTCAGCTGATCCACAGAAGAAGCTGCAAAAATCAGTACTCTTCTGATCATTCTCCTTCCTGTCCTTTTCAGTGCTCTCCTGAAGGCTTATATTCAAAGTGGTTGGGCTGAAATATTAGAACTGTACTTCCCTTTCTGTCTTACATTAAGCTTATGGGCAGGCAGTGTTGACAATGGTGATGATGATCTTGAAGTCTCTGGAATCCGTTTTTCTGCCTTTTGCTGATCTATCCAGATACAAGATCCCAAAGGTTCTTTCCTTTTTCTTTCATCTGCCAGTAGATCAGGCTTCTGATTTCATTGTCTGTGATGTCTAGGAGGGGAATATTGGCCACACAGATCATAGTGAAGGGCAATGCTGATGCTATCTGTGGTTTACACATTGTGCCAAAGGTATTATGGCATTATGTTTTATAGTCTTTCATGTGTGTAATCCCTCCTCCCTTTGTGTGTGAAGAGGCAGTGTGCAACTGCAGCTAGGACTGCAGTGAATGATTTAACTGAGCTATCTTACCCAGAAGAGTCCCTATTGACATTTTAATGTCTCTTCACCCGTTTCCTGTATCTGGGCCTCCTGCCTCTAAAACTGATTTTCTTCCCACGATTGGATTTCTTTCTTGCTTTTTCTACAATTACTCCCTTACCCAATAACTTTAAAGCTTTTCTGAGAAAGAGCTCTCTAAACATAGGTTTTTCAGACTTCTTCCAGCTTTCCTCCTGAGTATATTTAATATTTCAACATCTGGTTTTGGATGTAATACTCTATAAAGAGTAAGTCAGTTTTTTGGTTATTTTTCCAACTACCTCAGTTCTACTAAAGTAAGTCCCTGCAAGATATAGTCAGGATAGGGCATGGAAGTATTTGCCTTGAAGGGAGGCTCTTTCTGCTAATTTGCCATTTAAGGAATCAGTTTTCTCTGAGGAATAACAGTTCAGTGGCTTCCTCTGGAGTTAAACATAAATAATTTCTTGCAATTTGTCTGAGCTGTGTGATTTTTGGAAAGACTTGATGATCTTCATGAGGTTAGAATAACTTTACCTGACCTAATAATCATCTCAGATTATTTGTACATGGGGTAGTTATTAGTATTTTTTTGCAAGATGCATTAAATTTTCATTCAAATTTTCCTTTGAAGGCTGAATAATGGCAAGTTATAAATTATGAAAATTGGGATGATAACAAGTCCCCCAGGAGATTTTCCCAGGGGTTATGGACTGGGAATAAGTTGCAGTCTTGGAGGGTGAGATATGTCTTTGAGATATTTTTATTTAAATTTGCAAGAATTATGTTACTGTAGTGCTACACATTCTTAATGTTTTCTTTATTCATATATGAGGGACAAAATCAAAGACATCATGGTCTTTGCGTATTGTCCTGAGATTTTCTGGCTTTGGCAGTCTTCATAACCAACACGTCAATCAGAAGTCGATCCCCAGAAGTACTAGTATTTCTTTTGCATCCTTTCTATTCCCATGTGAAGTTTGCATTGGTAAGCACATTGTAGTAGATTTACTCTGATATGATCAATGCTAGCGGTTTACACATGGCTGAGAGATATGTGCATATTTAGGAGTTAGGAACTACTTGAAGGCCCGTGCTTTTGTTTTCTATAATTAACACTACTCTGACATGCATCTTTAATCTACCTAGTATTGCTTTTCTGTTTAATAAAGCTGTCTGAGATTTTTTTTGCAAAACTTTATGGACTCCAGAAAATTCTAGAGATTCCTCCAGGAAGTTTCTAGAGATTCCTCCTAATAAAGTCTTTTGTTTGAAGCTGAACGGCTTTACTGTCTCCATGCTCCTTTGTGACATTTTGTATCTTTTATATCTTTTATATCTTTATATCTTTCCATATCTTTTAACCTGCAGATAAGGAGGGCATGGCTCACTTGCGCACTGTTGGATAAATGATAAATATTAATAATAACCTGTGTATAAAAAATTCAGGTAAAGACAAAAAGAGAATATTTTTTCTGGCTTCACAACACTAAAAGACAGGATTTGGGCCATTGCAGATTTTTTAATGTAGTTGAAGAGCAAATAATTACTTTGTTCCCGAGACTGTGATCGACCTTGTTGACTGAAAATGTGGATTTTTTTTGTTGCTGTTAGTAGTTTTCCTCCAAAAATCTTTCCTCCAAATCTTACCTTGATCTTACCTGAAGTTATTGCTGGACAATTTTCTTTTGGATTTGGCTTGTTCGGGTTTTTTTTTTTTGTAGTTCTCCTTCAGAGACTCTGCTGGAGAAATACTATTATCTGAACTCCTTTTATTTAAGAAAAGATGTTCTTGGGAATAATCCACAGGCTGGAAATTTGGCCATCCCACCAGTCTTACACAGGAATTGAATAAAAAAGGCTAAAGGAGTAAAACCTCAAGAATGAAGAACAATTACCTATTGTTATCTCTGGACTCTTTCAGAGAAGCTGAGGTAAAATCAGTATAGCATTCATTTATTCACAGAGAGAGAAGCTGCAGAACTTTGTGATCCATGGTAGCAAAACCAATTGATAAAAAAGACACATTAATGTCTGCTTTGATCAGTAATGTTTGTGACACCTCGATCATGTCTATAAGATTAGCTATCATTACAGCCAGAGACATCTCTATTCCTCATTCATTTCAGTAGTCTATCTGGAAAGATTTGAAACATGGATGGGAAGAAATTGTATGCCACAGGAATGAGATCACCATTACTTCTCAAAATAAGCATGGCCAAGTAGCAAAGGTAAAAGTTGTAGTGATCATTTCCCAAATATATTTTAATTGGCAATAAATTTTTTTTTTCTCCAAGTCCAGTCCTGTTTCACCTATATGTGATCTTCCTGTCTTTATCTCAACTCACAAGCTTCCTCATTTTATTTTTCCCCCTGACACACTGCAGAGGGAAGTGAGTGAGCAGATGAGTGGGAGTGTGACTCCTCACCAAGGTTAACTCATTACATGTCATCATAGGCTGGTTTATTGTCCTGCTTACTGAGGCTCATGGCATAGGTGCATCTTTGCATTCTTGTTTGGTGAGTGTGGTTTTGAAGAGAATCCCCTGACCATGCCCAAGGGTGACATTGCAGAGACATCTCAATGCATGCAAGATGATTTCCCTTTTGAGGAAGCTAACCAGAAGAAGCTCTAAAAAGATTACTCCTGGTATGGGACAGCCACTGAAGGATATTCTGGCTGCAGGATAGGCTGGAACTAGCTCATCGTGAAACACATAATGGATATTGTGCCTGAAAAAACCCTTTTCTTGTACAGATCCATTCCTGTAATGATACCTGCTACAAAGTCCAAGGCCTCCTTTAAGATGACTTTCATAACTGATAAGAAGCATGGGCTAAAGAAGTAAAAGACAAGATGTATTTGCTTTGGAGTTTCATAATTTCTGGATGTTTCTATCGCACTGTAGGAACAATCCCTGACCTACAGACCAAATGGTACAAAATATCTCCCATTGATCTAGGGTCAATTGATCTAGGGTCAATTGATCTAGGTCAATTGCCCCCACCCATGATACACACCACTTGGTCCAGATATTTTCACGCCATAGGAACTCCTCTGAAATATACCCTAACGTATCATTTATTTTTAGTTTGAAGTGATTAAGACGTAACAGCTCTGTCACGGCCTGTGACTTAGTATTTATAGCAGCATGCTGAGGATATGATGTAAGCTATAGGCAGTGGCAAGACATGAAGCAGGCAGAGTACTTGTAGGTATAAAGCTCACAGAGGCAGATTTGTACTTCAGTACATTCTCTTTTCATCCTACAGCAAACGACACACAAGACTGCATCTGAGTTTCACCTCAGAGGGAAATAACAGAGAGAAAAATGCCTAGGGGCAATCCAGAGTGTGTGTAGTTTGGACAACCAGTAGAGAAGAACCTGAGAGAAATAAATGGATGAACTGAGAGAGTAGATGCACTTTCTGCTGAAGAGCAGACCACTCCTCAAGAAGAGAGCATGTAGTTTCTTTCAAGATACCAAATGTTGTTAGCTATGCAAATAGTTTTGGTCTATTTCTATAGATTCATACTGAGAAGAAATTTTGTACAGTTATTACATGTATGATGTTCTCCCTTGATATAACTAAATGCTTATCACCAAGGGGATTACAAAGAGGTATCACTTTCAGTCCTTTCAAGCCCGGTTCATTTTCTTCACTGTTAAGCAAAACAGTCTAAATCTTCCCTTAAGGATAACCTTGGTTTAAAAGTAGGCAAAGACAGTCACGGTAAAAAGACAGACCTATTGCCACCTTCTGGAATACCTCAGCCAGGCAGGATTTAAACAGGAATTGATGTGTAAGAGAAGGAAAATGTCTGCAAAACTCTGTGTGCCATAACTCTTGCTAAGACCAGCTTTTAAGACTTTTACGCATGACATTCGGGTTCAAATTCAGTGAAGTGGCTCTGAACTTCCCATTAAACCTGGGCCCTGGGTCTTCATCTCTTTCTGTTAATTAGTCTTAGTCTCTGAAGAATTATGATGTCTTGTGATGCCAGCACAGCTCTGAAAGGTCTAAGTTTGTCAGTTAGTATCACTATCTCCTGTTTGCAGGGTTTTATCAGGCGTCCAACACACTCATCGCAGGAAAGGATAGCATCCTTCATCAGGATGTTCTGGAATCCACGTCCCTCAGTGTCCTGCTATTTGGTTATTTTTAAAGTGTCTGAATGAAAAGGATTAATCACTCATACTTTTATAAGTGTATAAAAAATATCACTCCTTTACCAGGAATACTATTAAGTATTACGTCGCAAGTGGTATGAGTGACTCCAGGAACAAAATTTGAGATTCAGGACAGGATTGCCAAGGTGCATGAATCATTCAGTTAAGTTCAGAGCAAATTCACAAAGCAATTCTCAGAGGATTAATCATTTTAGTAGAAAGTATATGAAGTACGGCAGTTGGGTTGGGTTTTTTTGTTTGTATGGTTGGTTTCATGTGGAATTTTCTTTTTTGGGGCAGGGGCAGTGAGGATTTATGGATGTTTCAATTTGCAATGGATGTCTTGAAGCATAATCTTTGTTCTGATCATTCCTGAAGTTTATTTTCATTAATAGTTATTCACTTCAGTGTGAAGGGCTGATGTTTTCATACTTTTATTATTCAGGTTACACATAATGTTTGCTCTATACGAGGGCTTATATTTAGGTTTAGATGTATGCACTGACCTTGGAGAACTGAACTTGCTCAATACACAGAACAATTTACTGAAAGAGCCACCAGTGAAACCCTGGTGATTTGAATATGGTTCTTCAGGTCTAAATTGCAAGTTATCCTCATTTTCAGTTGAACTCATACAAAAGTAATTTTTTCGATGTCAGATTTTGACCATATTATAGGAAAGATGTTTATTATTTTTAATTGTTGTACATCTGGAACACTAGTATCAAGTTCACTTTTATTTGATTGCACAAAGTGAGGAAAATTCAGGCCTTATATGGATAAAATCAACACCAAAGACATCTCTAGCATTAGTAGCAGAGACAAAGGGACTTTGAAAGCTAATGCCTCCAATTATTGAGCAATACAAAAAGGAGCTTTTTCCATGGCACAGTTGTAGGGAGAGTGGAAATGAGCTATGGTATAAAATGGAACATAATCTGGGCTGATAATCTACCATGTACATAGCATCTCCTCTGCTGTTAGTCCTGCACTGACAGTCCAGGAGGATGTTAAATGCAGGCAGGCAGGAATGGGGAGAGAAGAAGGAAGAGATGGGCCAGATGCTAGCTTGAACCTTCAGGAATGATTTCATTAGATCTGTTTGTCCAACACAAATAATAAAGGAAGAATATTTGCATTTCTGGCTGAATATTTTTATTGGGATTTGCTGATAAATAGAAAGGAAAGGATCACATAATAAGGAATCAGAGAAAAAAAAATATGGACCCTGTTATATGTTAAAAAGAGAGGCTATGTTCTGAGTAAGGAATCAGGTTCTATCAAAAAAAATGGTGTATCATTATAGACTGAAAGACTATCAAACTGTGTAAAAGCCAGAGTTACGGCACTGAAATCTGTCTAGTTGCATGAATAGTTCAAAATTTTATCAGGTTTTAAGGGCTATTTTAGTTTCATTCAGTTTACTGCTCTCCTAAGAACTGATATGTTCTCTGGTGGCATAAAAGAGTGAAGAACGAAGGAACTATTCTCAATTACATCAGTAGGAAGTTGGCCTTATGGTATTTCACATAACATTGTATTATTCTTGAAACTGATTTCTAGAAATCATATATTTTGCTCTTTGAGCTTGATGATTATACCCTGCAGCTGATTAACTTAAGTTTGTTTTTAAAATGTGCGTTTTCTGGAGCATAAGATATATGAAAATTTTGCCCAATATATACATCAATTTGTGTTACTTCTACAAAGCTAAAATGTATCATATTAATTTGAGTGTATTGAATGCACCAAATTGCTAATAAAGAGCAGGATGCAAGAACTGTTCATTGCCAACGAGCAGTAAAGTGCTTAGAGAGGCGTTGAAGTATGGTATTTCTAGACAAAACAGGTAATAATTTCTGTGTCTTCTCGCAGTTCATCTTCCTGCTTTAACATATTACATGTTATAATGTAATCTATGAGATAGAAACAATACCAGGAGTCCTAATTAAATTAAAAGTAATTACCCGTTGTGTAGATACGGCTTTCAATTGAGCAGCTGCAAGTTGATATTTTGTCATCCTCAGTTTATCTATATGCACATGCGTGATTCTTTGTATCAGTTATTAATGACGTTTTCTCAGTAGTCATGAAGTGTTGTGGAAAACAGGAGAAGAGGAAAAGGATGCATGAAAAAAAGTGTTACAGGAAATGCAGACAGTGAATGAGTACATTTGCTACTGTAAGGCTTCAGCTGGTATGCTAGTTCCTTGATCACTTATTTTCTGTTATATCTCAGGGTGGTCTAAAAGAAGCATAAGGTAATACCTGGTTTTTGCTAATTTTTTCAGGCTATCAGCAAATTATAAAAACAGAGAATCTGTCAAATTAAGCACAAGTACTTAATTCTTTCACTTTATTAAGGCCCTTCTATCCTGCCTTGGAAATGTCAAAATATCCCACATTGAATGTAAATAGAATTTATTTGTTTAATATATAGATACAATAAACACCTGTTTAAAGGTTTTTACATTAGGAGAGGAGAGGAGAGGAGAGGAAGAATCTCAGTGAAAATAAGACCCAAATGGTTTTTTTGTTGCTGGCTGTTTGTTGTTTTGTTGTTGTTGTTGTTTTTTAACAATGCAATAAATTTTCCATTTTTAGAAGAAAAAACTTTCTGGCTTTTAAGCAGACTTTTATGTGAGAACAAAAAGAAGCTTCATTACAGAAAAAATATCGCACTAGAGTATTATTCAGACTGATTTAGTGTCTTTTTCAGCTGCATGGTTCTCTTATAACAATGGGATATAACATCATTCTCCAATTGAGAATATTATGCAGCTGCTTAAGAGTGTATGCAGGGTGATGTCCATTTGAGTGACTGTTATCTTGCTGGCATAAGCCTGCTACCAAACAGGAGCAATTATTCCCAATGCAGTCAAATTAAATTTTCATAACTACGAAGCTGCATTTTACCTTGGGGCCCTACCTGATGCCCATTTCTTCATTCTTCATTCCTTAATCCTCTATATTAAATCTAAACAAATCAATGTTTACTAACATTAATATTTTAGCATACAGTACTTGGTCTGCCTTCTGACATCTTGTGCCTTTATTAGTAGCATGGTGAAGGCTTTCTGCAGTGAACAGTAAAAGGCCCCTTTTTGTTTTCCATTCTTGTCAACTGGTTTATTTCTTCATGTGCAAATGTGCACACAGAGGCATATATTTTTCTGCCATCAAAAAATCCTAAGTAATAAGAGAAAACAAATCATCATTTCACCACTGAACAAGGGTCATATTATGAAAAGACAAAGGAAGCATTAAAAAAACCTGCTTCAATTCCTGCATTAATCAAATGAACAAAATGGATTCACTTTCCTTTAAATCGCCATCAGTCACATCTTGCTCCCCAGATTTACCAGTACAGGTCCATACACCTTTATCAAAGCACCCCCCTGCCTACAAGCTGAAGGCGAGGGCTTCACAAACCATATCTAGAGTAGAGCACCTTTGCTGCTTGTGAAGCTGCTTCCCAGATACAGTGAACCCACAACTGCCCTCACAGCCACAGATCCCTGATTCCCACCCTGCAATTCCTTCATATTCCTATTAGATGTCTGCCAAATACCTAATTACAGTATTTGACTGGCTACTCAATACCTGGAACTAGTGTTTGTCTGTATGTGATACAAAGGAAATTAATGGATAGGAACACAAATCAATTAAAAAAATAATTAAAATGGTATTCTGTTTCCATTCCTCTTTCCCTTACTCCCATCCTTCCCACTCATTTTGTGATTTTTTCTGCCTATATCTGTACCGTTAGTCCCCTGGCATTATTTCTCTGTCCCCAGTGAAGTTTGAAACTCCTTTCAATTTAGTATCAGCAAATGCAATTACAGGCTAGTTACTTTCACTTCCAACTCATTAATGAAAACGTTAAATAAGACTGAACCTAAAGTGCCTTCCTAGAAAACCCACCAGATAGTGCTTCCAATTTCTATAATATGGTCACTCTCTCTCTTCCCAGAAAGACTTTTCAGAAAATATCAACATCACCTCTTGGAGTTCCTGGATAGTTCCTAGATCCAGATTCCTCCAGGACTAAGTATAATCTCTCCCATCCCCTTGAGTTTCGTGCCAGCATATAAATTAGCAAAGCAAGGCTTGAAAACTGATATCCTTGGCACACGGCTACTGTTAGTTTAAGGGTTCACTCCCTTTGATGAAGATGAGGAGATGGGGCTAGAAAGAAAATTACCTATATGTGAGGCTTTATTACACTAGCACAGTTTTACCTATGGCTAGGACTATAAACTTGAAAGCAGAGTTCAGTAGGCTGTGTCCATCAGCAATGGGAGAAAAAAAAAAAAGACAGATACTATGGAAGCTGATAATTACCAAACTAACATCAGCAGCCACATTTTCTCTGCCTTTTCATTATTAGAAAAAGTTAAATCCTGATATCTAGTTCATTCGTTGTGTTTTCTGGCACACACTAGATGTTTGTATGCCTGCTGGGCTGGAATTCTGATGCTGGAAAAAATAAAATAAAGCATGCTGCAATTTCTAGCTGGCTACTGGGCTCTTCTCTGCACTTAGCTTCAAAGATTTTTTAAAATATATTTTTCTGCACCAGAGCTCAGAGTTGCTAAATCCAGAAATTGAAACATTCTGGGAACCAAATCATTTGGGGGCAAATCAAAGCTCTTGGAATGTTGCCCTAGGATTTTGAAGATAGCAGTTAATAGTAAAAAATGTTCAATATTTTTAAGGAAATCCCAATTATAGAAGGCTGCACCATTCAAATCCCTGATTCATGAGTAGAATGAATGTTGCATGTCTAACAGAGGAGGTTGCATGCCTTTGTTGTGAAGGCAGGAATTAGTGATGGACAAAAGGAAACCCCTTGCATTTTACATCTGTTATGTATCTATATTTAGATGTTGGCAACAGTTGCTTGTAAATCCAAAGGTGAAGCTTATTTAGTTGTTTAGGTCAGTTTCTAAAATAGGTCTGACAAAAATTACAGTTCCCTATCCAATTTATATAATTTATTTTTAAAGTATTGGTGTTGTTTTCCAAGTGGAAAGAATAAAGATTAGGGGCAGGAAGAGTTTAAATGGTGGCGTTAAAGCTTCTTTACCTGCCCCTTTGGAATTACCTAACCCTTGAATTATGTAATGATATTTTAAAACATAGCTTAGCTGAAGTATAAGTTTGCAGAGGCTGTAGCTACATTGTCATTTTCATCTGACATAAATGTACGTCCTGTGTGAAAGGGATGCAGAGGACACCAAGACTCGGAGCCGACCAGGTCAGTTTTCAGGTTAGTTCTCAACAGTACCCGGCTCTCTGACTGGTTGTGCAAATGCTAGTGCCATCACAGCAGAGAAATAAGTAGCTGAGGATGGAGGGAAGGACCTTAATGGCAATTTACATCAGACTATAATGACTATGAAGCTACAGTCAGAGATAAGCAAAACTGACAAAAATAGACCTTTAAGACTTTTCCATACTCTCTCAATCCCAAAGCTACAGTAACCTTAGGATTTCAAGGGCAGCAATTGCATAACCTGAAGGCCCTGTCTTGTTAGGCAGTTACTGGTGATCCACAGGGAACAGTCCATAGCCAAGGTCAATACAACCTTTGGGCAAAGCTGACCAGAAAGCCTGAGGAATTGGAAAAGCATAAGACTGCAGAGCACCCTGAGGGTTCTGCCAACTAAAGCCCCTCTATCACAGTCATTTGTATATTGGAAGCCTTATACAGAAAATTCCTCAAAATATTTTTAAAAAAGTGACAATTTATAACTAATGCACTGTAATATATGAAAATTTATAGTATAGTCAGTTCAGGAGCACCTGGTTTTAGAGACCATGTTCTACTGAACGTTGGGAATACTGCATAACTGGCATCCATGCAGTAAGGATGCAGTAGCAATGGTGATGTACACATATGCTCAAGATGTGCATATTAAATGGTAGCAGCATGATGTTTTGCATATGGGACTTAAAGATGTTATGTGTAGATGAACAGCATCTCTTCACAGTAACTGTATATACACATTATGAAGCAAAAGAAAATATTTCCACCAATCTGGCTTCTTAATACTTACATTTAAATGTTAAAGCTGGGTGTATTTTTTCCAATAACTTTATTAAATGCATTATTCACCTCATCTGTGATTTGTCAGCTTCAAACACAGAGTCATACTCAGTTAGGCAACTGATCGCAGTGTCTATATTAGGACTAGAGATGCCCTCAACACTCTGTGAAGTCAGAGAAGAGGATAAGATGTTTCCAGATGATGATTTAGGACTTTGGTGCCTGCATTTCTCCAGTGACTGCAAAGAGACCTTAGATTCATTCTAGTTTCAGCAGCTTTGGTGAAACTCTACATGAGTTGATATGAACCCTAGTAACAAGGATGGATGTCAGTCACGTTTTTCTTGTCTGTAAACCTCACAGAGTATCTAATGACAATGGATAAAACCTGCACTGGTTCTCATTCTGGAGTGTGTTTCATTACTTCTCTAGTATCACCTTTCCATAGCAAGTTTTTTTATTCATCTCAGCAGAAGATAGAGAGTTTGCAAAATATTTTGTCCATGAAGGTGTAGTCCACAACACAACTTTTCCGCACATCCTGCTAGTTGCCTGGAAATTATTTGTGTTTTATTGTTCTTGTCCCTTGAAACCTAAGAACAAAGGAGAGATTTCTTCCCTATCTACAGATGTAGCTGAGACAGCATCAGATGTATTAACAACAGAATTTGAAGCAGAAAAACAATACTTTGGCAGTGCTGTGCCTATCTAAATTGCAGATGGACAGAACAATTAACCTGGGAAGGCACATGCCACAACACAGCAAGAGCCAATGGAGCCATTCAGGGATCATGGCTGCCCTGCCTGGGGATCCCAACTCAGCACTTCAGGGCACTGTTTAGACAAACTTGTTGCTGTTGACAGCAAATGCAGAGTCTCTTCACGCTCAGGAAATAGGGTTAGTTAGTGCATTCATTGCTCTGGCTTTGCTGTTTGCTTGCCAAGCGAAACAAGAGCTACAGCTACAGAGCATTTGCAGCAGCAGGGCAGGACAATCTCCTTTCCCAGAATTTTTTCCTTTCCCCCGGCATGTTGACAGGGCTCACTTCTTCAGAAAAGTAATGTCTTGGAAGTATGACCCAATTCTTATGAAACAATGGGAAGTAATGGATTACATGTTCACAGTTTAGATGGTTCAAAACCTTCCTGACAAGAAAGTTGTTTCAGAAAATAAAATATTTTATTTATGACAGAACATTCTAGAGAAAAGGAATGGGTTTGGTAAATTTTCCTTTGGGGGTACATTATTCTGTTTTGGTAAACAGTAGTCTTCACGTACTACAACAGTGCATTTCTGTGTCCTCCAGGTCCTTACCAGGACTCAGCTGAACTAGGTTTACGACTCTGCAGTGGATGATAGTTGTCCTGGTTTCAGCTGGGATAGAGTTCATTTTCTTTATAGTGGCTGCAGTGTTTTGGATTTAGTATGAGAATAATGTTGATAACTCACATTGTTGTAATTGTTGTTAAGTAATGCTTACATTAGCTGACTTTTTCAGTTTCTCATAGAAGCTGAGAGGGAACATAGACAGGACAAGCTGGCTGAAGGAAAACTCCATACCATAGACGATACGCTCAGTATATAACTGAGGGTTGGCTGGGGGGCAGGAATCTACTAGCGCTGCTTGGGATGGGATGGGCAACCAATCATTTGGTGGTGAGGGCAACTTGTATTGTATCACTTTATTTTGTGTATTCTTTTACCATTATTATTAGTAGTAGTTGTAGTAGTATTTTCCTCTTCTGCTACCATTCTATTAAACTCTCTTTATCTCAACCCAGGCGGGTTTTTTTCCCCTTCTCTTCTCCCTCTTCTCCCTACCCTGTTCGAGGGGAGGGAGGGAGTGAGCGGCTGCATGGTCCTAGTTGCTGGCTGGGGTTAAACCACGACACATGATATCCTGCAGTAGAGATGGCTGTAATATATAAAATGAACTTTAGTGGACTATTTTTTCTGGAATTTACTTCCATACCAAGCCATAACTCTTGCACCATGCTATTTTGAGTGCTGTGTTTGGTTTTGTTTAATTGTCACTACCAGCTCCACATTTTCTAAATGTTTTCAAAGATGGTTAGGACATTTATTTTTTTAAAAAAAATAAGACATGCCTGTGAAGACGGATTTTTAAAAAGTCTTTACTGGCTTAACTCAGCTCTCTTTGATAAGGATAATACTAAGACTGTTCCAAACATTTTTCACAGTCCCAAGTATTATGTACTGAACCTGAGATGCACAGCAATACTCATGTTTCCCACTCAGTATTACCTACTTTTATTTCTCCTCACACTTAATTTGCCTTTGGGAGACTGATTAGGGGTTCTTTTTGCCAGTTTGCTGTTGTTTTCAATGCCGAAAGATGTGCAAGTACTGCCATACTATGACTTGAAATATCAGAGATACTGCCCTTCTGATGACATGATTGCTGTAAGTTCTGCCCCTGACTCATGTTTTTCCTACATGGGTTATGCTGATAAAATTCTCTTCTGATATCCAAGAGTCATTGCAGTACCCACTCCACTGTTTAGTTTGCTCCATAGTTTTAGAATATCTGCCCTTTCTTGTGGAATCCCTAAACCTATGTTTTGCAAATCAGAAATTATTTCAAGAATACTAGTTTTCATATTGGTTTAAAAATCAATAAACCCCATGATTTCATAATATACTGAACTCAACCTTTTCAGAATCAGATCTGTTTATAGATTTGATGGTTTCTATCTAAAAAGCAAAAAAAAAAATAATGCAGGCAATCATTCAGTCATTTCAGAAGTTTAAATCACACACAAGAAAAAAACTGGGCATTCAAGACTGGTATCTTCAGAGTTATTAGTCCTTATTTCAGGATTCTTGTCACCTATTTGGCACACTGCATTGCTAAACAGTGCATACCTTAAACTGCATTAGCTAATAAGTTCTCCAGATGTGAATAATACTTCAATTCTGATTTCAACAAAGCCATAAGGGGGTTATTCAATTTAGCATTTCATCTTCAAGTGAACCATTTCTGGAAGTGTCAACTTTAGTACTTTTAACATCATAATTCTAGTTCATAATGTACCTGCTCTGTATTTGCAAAGAAGAATACACACATGAAGATTAAAATGTGTATGATTTTTTCTTCCCATCTCAAAACATCCTAATTACTCTTCCCTTGAGAGAAAGAAATGATACACAAATAAATTTTCTAACCTCACTGACCAGATTGCTGATGAAACCTCCCTTGCACCCTAGCACTTTCTTTATCACATTTATGACATGTTCAGAAGCAAAGACCAAGTGTTATTAGTAGAAGAAGAACGACTAATTTTTTTGCAAGTTGAAGTGTTAATATTTAATTGTGACCTTTGTAGAAATGCTAAGCTTAAAATGTAAAAGTTAATAAAACTTCTATTTGAAATAACAGCAGATGGCCATGTAGTGAATACAAGCTTAAAAATCAGTCTTGGGGCTCTATTATGTTCACACACTGCCTCAGCTATCAATTACTATGTATGTTGCTGATGAGAGAAAAACTGAACTCCTGTTTCATGTAGTGCACCTTAGCTGAGGGCTATAGAAGGCTCTGATTCCTAAACAAATCCCCTGTAGAGATGCCTGGCATATTCAGTTAAAAGGTATTCTTTTAAGATTACTGTACGATTTTTTCCCATGAAAATTTTCATGAGTACAGCACAGATTAAAAAGTCACATGATAGTAAAAGAAATACTTTAATTCCATAGAATATTTCTTTTGAAAAGATGAGAGTGCTGAGCCATCTCATCTTGTGTAGAAATGGAGTTGAGATTCGTGAAAGCAAATTTCAGTGAAAGAGAAAGTCACGTCTGAAGCTTTGAACAGTGAGTCCAGTTTCTGAGAAGCTGGAAAGGCAAAAGCAATATACAGCAGAAGGAAAAGAAGCTGGATGAAAACTGTAGAGAAGATGGAAACAGACCCAGGGAAAGAAGCAGGTGATATAGTTGAGATGGTCCCTTTTATTATTGTATCTTCTTTTTAAATAGCTTAATCCTTACCAAGTCTGGTTGAAGTTTTGCTAGCATCTTTGACCTAATATGCCCTGCAGAGGAGGACTTCTTTCTTCTGTTTGGCAAAGGCAGAAAATGCAGGTGGCAAATTATTATTCTTTGTTTCATTTCCTTCTTTTCCTGCTGGCAGGTATTTCTAACCCTTATTATGTTTTCCTTTTTTATTTCCAATACTATGCTAGGTTCTTCAGGGCAAAAGATAGGAATGAAAAGAGCTATCGAAATAGGCCTTTCTAATAATATTTTTCCATCTTTTTTTTTTTCCCCTTGCTGACTCTCTAGAAAACGTCTAGCAAAAGTTCATCAAAAAGATGGTATAGAGGTTACTTGAATCAAATTTAAATACAATTGCTCCAGTTTGACCATATGCTGGAAAGACACATGCAGGAAATGGTGGCCAGGAAAAGTGATGTTTATCCACATTGCCTGACATGAAGACTTCAGGGAGTTCCTCAACCTCATACTTCAAGAAACATAATAGCAGATATTTTCACCAATGAAAGAACATAAACTCAGCAATAACGGTTTGATGGTTCAGCAGAAGGGGCTTGGTCTGACAATGCCTGATGGTGTAAGCATGGAAGAGGATGTCAGCAGAGGGGTTATGCACAGTGCTTCTGTGTGTCCTCTCAACCAGCAGCATATGGCAGGGCAGGGGTGGCCTGAGCTGTAAGCTGTTTGTGAGCTTACCTTTTGTAAAGGTGAAATGTTCTTTGTTTTCACTCTGTGTCGGGAGGACCCCTTTATCTTTCTTAGTTCTATTGTCAAAACCGCCTAGTGAAAAAACAGATAGCAAGGGATAAGCAGGGAGCACACCTTAGGGAAGAAAAGAGGACAGAGTGGGAAGCAGATCATGAGCTGAACATAAAGGACCCACTGCACACAGACCTATGGGTCAGCCTTAGTCACCCATCTGATCCTAAAACCTCCCAGAGGGGTCTTCAGATCCATTCTTAGCTTCCAGCTAATCTGGATGGCATCAATACCTTTGGTTCCAGTCATAAGGTGACATAGATGACCAAAAGGTAAAATGCTTGGAAGTTTCACAGATTAATTAACAACACTGTGTCTGGGGCACACAGCACATAGCAACACTCCAAAGAGATCAAGGAAGGGCTGTTACAGTAAAACAGCAAGTAAGGGAGGTTTGCTAAAGCTATAAAAATTAATCACCAGTACTTTTTCTGATATTTCAGAACCAAGCAGCCTTTATGATGATTTGGAGGACTAATAGCTGACCTGAATGTGCAGGGAATACTCACAGAAAATCTGGCTGCAGCAGGAAAGCTAAAGAAACTGCATTTGTGTTCACTGTGGAGGATGTAAAGAGGCTCACCTTCATGGGAAGCATCTTAGAGAGTTTGGCTGGAGCCAAAGTGTCAGAAAAAGGGATTTTAGAATGTGTGGATAGTCTGAATAATAACAAATCTTCAGACGTGGATTGAAAGTGTGCAGGTCCACATTATAATGAAACTATCCCATGAAATTATTGACCTTCTGTTTACAGAGTATGACTTAACACTTTGAGCTTCTTCCATGCCTGTGAAAAAGAAGGTTGCAAATATGATGCCAGTTACTAAAACAGGATCCTGAATGCTCTGCAAATCTGATGTCCAGGCTGGGAAGCTTTGTATTATCATAATTATTATCATAAAAGAAATTAATCAGCCAACAATTTGACAAATATAGACAAAAGTGTTAATATGGCTTTTGTACAGGGAACTTATGTCTTACAAGTCTTTTACGTAATCTATTTGAAAGAGTCATTGAGCATGTGCACAAGGATGAGCCAGCAGATAAGTCTTCTGAGATTTGCAAAGGCTCTTCACCAATATTTCTTGTAAAAACTTACTTGTCATCAATTTAGCAAGAACAGATGTCTTCTTAAAAGACAGTCAACAAAAGGTAGGAGTAAATGGTCATCAGAGGATGAAAACAGTGTACCCTACAAAGACCTGTGCTAAGGCTTGTCCTATTCAGTATATTTGTACAGGATCTAGAAAAGGTGGTAGAGACTGATGAAGCTTGATGATGCTAAATTATTCAGTGTAGTGAAAATGAAAGCTGGCTCTGAAGGGCTGTGTAAGGGTCTCACAGTATTCACTAATTGGGCAGTAAAATGAGAGATGAAATTCAGTGCTAATAAATGCAGAGTAATGCATTTGGAGAAAAGCAAGCCTAATTTTACAAACATGGTATTGGGCTCTGAGCTGTTAACACACAGTAAAGAAATCCCAACGTTGTAATAGGTAATTCTAAGAAAACATTAGCCTAATGCACAGTAGCTGTTAAAAGCAAGCAAACAACAAACAAAAACAAAATAGAAAGTTGGGAATTATTAGGAAAAGACCAGGACACAACCAAAATGTATAATTCTGCCATTAAGTAAATCCAAGTATCCTCCGTGTATACGCCATCTCAATAAGGATAGAGAAATTTGACTACATTTGATGTTCTCCTTTTATCTATGGAGACGTGAACACATATCCCCTGTTGCAGTGGGTGGACCTTAGAGATTCAGAAGTGGGTGCATTTGCAGTAGTACTTCCTTTTGAATTTTTTTCACTTTGTAGGACTGCTTATATGTACATGTGTATACCTTCAGAGCAGTCTTGGTGTGAATGTAAAAGCCTTGTTCAATGAGAGCTGTGCTGAGATAAGCATCAATGAGCAGGCTCACCGGGACACGTGAACTGTGTATGGATGGATTTGAGGAAAGATTTCAGCTTCTGCTGATTGAGTGAATTTCAAAGGAAACATTGAAATGAGGCTACATGACTACAAGAGCAGGTGAAGACGGGATACAAAATGAGAAGATGTTTTATGTGCTGAAACAGCAGCAGAAGTCAATAGAAGCAGCTTGTCTGGTTGTTCGGATGCTGATTTGAGAAGCGTGTTGACAGAGATGGCTTTCAAACAGTCTTTGAAGGGGAGGTGATGGTTTTAGTTGAAGGCAGGGTGACCTGAAGGAAAAAAACTTATAAAAAAAAAACCCTGAAATTGTTCACTCAAACCTAATTATGTATTAGAATAGTGTCCAAACTTTGTCCCTTCTGAAGAGAAAACTAGGCTAATGTTTTAAAATAACCACAGGGTGGGCGATGGTTGGGCTCTGGGGGCCCGGGTGGATATTCTGCTTCTTCATCCAGAGAAGGTTGTTTCTATAACCAGGAAAGTCCGGCTGGGAACAGAGTTAGCAGTAACATCCTCTGGGGAGATGTGTAAGAGGCAAGAGAGAAAAAATCAGTCCAGCCCCTATGCTTTATAGGGATTTTACTCTCACATGAAAAGAAAATGCTAAGTATGATGAGAAATGAAAAAGTTGCGAACAATAACCGGTGATTTTACCGAGTCCAAGGGCTGGGAGTCCAGCTGTTCCATCTTGCATTTATTTTCTTTTAAAAAGTAATGTTATCAAATAACATCCCTGTTTTAAAAGAAAATAAAGAAATCCCACTGCAAGAATACAAAGGTTCAAAAACAAACAAAATATGAGTGACAAAACGAAAATGAAAGTAGTTTCCCAGGAGGAAGGGGCCTCAGGTGTGTGAAGGGGTGTGTTTGGTCACCCAAACTGGTGCCTTTTCAGTAAGAAACTGAGGAGGTTGACTGTTGCATTGAAGGCAAAGATAGGCTGGTGAGGAACCGGCAGCCTGTCTCATTTTCTTCATGCTGTGCTGAGGACCCGCTCTCTTTTCCCTTCTGTCCCAAATCCTCTGGTATTTCTCCTTCCTCCACTTCTTTCCATTAGTTCTCACGGATTGTCTTCTTTCTTGTCTCAGTGCTTTCCTCAGCCTGGATCCTGCTCTCCTGTAGCACAGCTCATTTATTTCTGAAACATACTTATTTCCTTCTCTCTGCAAGTCCTACTTCATTTCCCCAATCACTCTTTACCATGAGATAGGCATAGAAGAGACACCTAATCAAGTAATATAATCAAAAAGTGCAGTCTGAAAAAGTTCTTTGGAAACAAAGATTTGCAAAGGCTGAATTTTTCACGAAGCAACCCATCATAGGATGGAAATCCAAATCCTTCCCCATGAGTGTTTAAATGAACACTCAGAGCCACCGTTACTTTTCTTCAGACCTCAGGATGGGTTTGGCAGCCCTGCCTTTTCCTCAGGGAGTCTGTGAGCACTGCCACTTAGGTGAGGGGCTTCTTCTCACAGCTACGAGCAGGTTGAGCCAACAGCTTTTATTTTAGAAAAAATGAACTGTAGAATCAGCAATAGACATGCATTTACTAACTGATGTGCTTAATACTTCAAGGCTTTGTGAAAAACCTGTTTTGATGATGGCTCCTGTGCACTTAGAGTTGCTTCAGAAAAAAAAGTGGGCCAGTTTTTCCTCTTTCGATAGTCTCTGATTTTTATGATCTCCTAATTACAGTATGTACAAAAGAATTTCACATATGTTTACAAACCAAACACTTAAGGTACTTGTGTAATTACAAAGTCTGCCATTAAATTAGTGTTTCATGTGTTTGTGTTTTAATTATTAACTGTGGCAGAATATAGCTAAAGCAGAAAACATGTAATTTCTATGATAATAACTGAACACGATTAACTGCCTATCTTTCTATAAACAAAATGCATTTTTCATTTGCATTCTTCCCTTGTTTTCCCTAAATGCAATTTAGGGCAAAGCAAAAGAGTCTGGCATACTCCCTCTTCACTGGAACCTACTGTGCTAAAAGTGTTTACTTATAAGGTAACTTGATGTGGCATGTTGCAAAGATTTTCGTATAGATCTTGGCTCCTGCTCATCCACATATAATTGTCTGTATAGCAGTTTCTTCATCCTTTTTCTGATGTACAAATAGCCCGTATGTCTAGTCCTGGCAGTTGTGTTTCTTTCCTAATATTTGGTTATGTCCTCATGGATCTCCATACAAGTTTCCTCTCCTCATTTGTGTAGTCCTAGTAATTTCACCATACACTTTATTATTGATGCCTCTACTGCTATCTATTTTTTCCCAAAATTTTTTCTCCCCAAAATTTTCTCTCAGATTTTCACCTGTTTATATAATTTCTCCTTTATTATTGCTATTAAATTCTGTGGTATAAACTAACTTTTCAATGTAAAATTGTCTCATCTTGTTAAACTTTTTAAAAATCTTTAATACAGATTGCTAAAGTTAGGGCATGCTAAAGAAAGGTGATTAGTGTTTCTGGAAAAATCTAATTTCTAATCATATTTATCTTCCTAATCAGTATGAAAATTAGGGTGTTTGAATTCTTTATTGGGTGACAGTCTAACCATCAAGAATTCCTCCATCAAGGCCAGCAAAAAGCAATCATTTCTTCAGTCACCTGAAAGAGACAGGGAAAAATCCAGGTTACCCTTCCCAGTGAAATATGGTAGGCTGGCTGTAACTCCTCAGTCTTATGCACAGGGTTCTAACTGGGACATTGGATTTCACTTAAGTCAGATAATAATTTTCCTCCTTTAGCCTCACAAAAAATTGAACACAGGTTCCCTATAGGGTTCCCCATAGGGTTTCTCTCACAGAGCAGAGAGGAACATCTCCATATCTCCTGGAAGCTGCTTGTGACAGCTGACAAATCTTGAAAATTTTCTGACAGCTTATCTAGTTACATGAGTTGCTCAGATTATAGGCGCTCTTTACAGCCTGCTACAGCACTGCTCTTGCAGCTTCTAGAGATAGACTGGTCTCAATTTCCATATAGCTTTATTCCCTTACTCTAGGCATCAAGACTTGATATCTACTTTGGAAAAGCTGTCTTGACGGACTATTAAAAAAGCCCATAAGCACAACCTACTGACCACAGGCAGAGGGCTCACAGTTCACCTCGAGTGGCACATCTTAGACAACCCTTTGAAGGCTCACTCCATTACCTACCTGACACTGACTACAGTCCTCTGAGATGTGTTATCCTTATGTACTCTGTGACCTGCCCTCTTTCCCCGCTATTAGAGATTCCTAAAACCTGGATTATGTATAAGCAAAAGAACTAAAGGACATGCAGAACCTTTTTAGCCTCAGTGCCTTGGGCTAAAACCCCTAGCATCAGGCAGGAATTCGACGGGAGACAGATGAGAGTGCAGACTCCCATAGACACCTCGTGGCAGAATGCCATGATACTGAACGTGCAGGGCACATATAGACCACCTGCTCAACTGGGGTGGCAACAAACATACTACAGGTCGCAATTACTCTTTCTTAGAGGGAGAGAACCAGGATTGTCTTCACCCCAGGTCTTTATTTTCTTTAAAAGTTACTACAAATTAGGATTTAATTAGGTCACCTTTCAATTTTCTTCAGATTCACAGAAGGAAAAAAAAAAGAAAAATTTGACTGTAAAAATGATGCCTGGTGAAGACTTCCTTGTGTGATACATAGACTCACTTCAATAGACTGTGTATGTATACCAAAGAAACCCAAGAACTTCACGTTCCAGTTCATATTGAAAGATAGGATAAAACTGAGACCTCACGTAGGCAGACAGAATTTCTTCATGGAACTCTCACCCACTTCTACCGTGGCTGAATTTGATCCAAATTGGTTAACACTATTTTCCTTAAATATTCATTTTTCAGAGAAAGGGTTTATATAACCTGTCGCCTTATATTATAGCTGATGTAAAAAGTTTGTGACTGCAACCCTAAATGTTTTATCACCTGTCAGACATTTCAATGATAATAAAAAGTACCATCCTTTAAATTAATTAGACATGATTAAGACTTCAAGCCCACAGGCCACTTCATTATGCAAAAATTATAAGTTAGCTATTTAAATTACCATTAAATTGATTCTTATGTTAATTGATATCTCACTTATAACCCCTGCTTTTAATTTCTATAGGATCTTATTAAGGTTTAATGCAAGTAACTAAAATGTTTAGCAATCATTCAAATAAAGAAAATATACTAAAAAAATTATAATAAATATTTTTCTCTGTTTCCGATTTATGTTAAAAATAGGAATTACTTTAATAAAATATATCAGATATCACTCATGCAACCCTATTAGTATGCAAATTGTTGTGACTTTCTCCTCTATCCTGCCATTCAGCATAAGTAGAAAGTTGTTTTTTCTACACATGCGCAGCAGTGATTTTCTGAGATATGCAATGATTTGTACAGAGTATTGAAAGGCAGAAGTCAGGTCATGGAATACATTCAAACCAGTAATGCAGAATGCTAATAGTAGAGATGGGCATTCAAATTCATTTAAGTCACATGTTAGTGCTTAGACAGGATACATGTCTTAGATTTTCAAGGGCTGTTTGCCTTGCCTATGGCAAAGGACCAAAATTCTTGGAAAATGTGTAATTTGTTCCTCAAATCAGGGTCTGCCAGTACAATACTAGAACAGACCTTGTTGTTTCTCCAAACTGTTTCACTTTCTTCAGTATTATATTGAACCATGTATAAGATAGGTGAACTCAGTTTAGTGACCTTGCCCTTTTGGTATCTGATACTTGTAACGAAATCTCATCTGGCAGTTAGTTTCTGTCCCTGATTATTAGGTATCTGAATAATGTAATTCACATCAGAGACAGAGATCAGGGTTACATCCCGGCAGTGTTGTTGGCAATGGCTCTGCTGTCAGTGATTCAAGTTGAGACAATATTTCGCTCTTGGTCCTTCCCAGAGAATTCAGAGTCCATATGATGAACAGTACAGGCTAGATCTAAAATGAGCTCAAACATCCTTTACATCCCAAATAGCCTCAAAGCTCTTGTCCGTATCGCCATTACCTTCAAACTTTTTTCATGCTTCCAGGCATGTAAAAGATGCTTTTAGTGTTGTGCTGTTAAAAATACCACTCTGGTGGTCTGTGGCAAAACTCTCACAATGTAACAGGCACTTTCAATTGAAAAACCATCACAATGAAAAAAAGTCCTAGGACCCCCAGCTGCCAGGTGGGGCTCTGGGATATCTTGGCCCCAGAGCCAAGCATTCTGCACCACAGAGACAGCTGACTACCTCTGAAGGAAGACAATCCTGCGAGAGCAAAGCACTTGGCCAGGTATCTGGAACTGCATCATGATATGCTTTATCCCTCATGATATAGCTGTGAGAGGTTGACCCTCAAAGACTGCTGGATCCAGAATCCTCAGAAACACCATTGGGTAATGCAATCCATGCTAAAGGCTGACAACATCTTCAGCTGGTAATACCCTACCTAGATTGCTTATTCTCAACAAATGTCTTTTATTAATGGGACTGCCACCTGACATTGTTGTAACAGAAGAAAACCAAAATAATATTTTCCTCTAAACTACTAAATAGTGGTCTTCTGGCACAAAGCAAAGAGTGTTTCAGATGCTATCAAGGGTCAGATATTTAACAGTTTAACAGCACCTTTCAGAATTCCCATTAGTCTGCTAGTGACAGAGAAAAAAATCTTAAATTAACCTTACCAAAGTATCTGTTTTAACTAGATTGCATTAGATCACATTGAACTGTTGTGTGCTAATGGCTTTTTCCTGAGGAATGAAATGTGAATAAATGAATTAATATTGCAGTAAGTAAGAAGTGTTATTGGAAAAACGGATCTATAAAGGGTCAGTGAAGTAACAGTTCAACAGATAAGAATCAGACTCCATTATTACAGTAGGGTAATCCCTGAAATAATGTTCACTTTTTACCTTTATGTTTCTTTATCTTATATTTGTTATTTTTTTGTATTCATGGTCTAAGAATTCATTGTAAATTATAGCGGCACCCAGTGGCATCACAATAATTAGATTGTATAATTAATTGCATTATAAACTTTCATTTCTGAGTTTTAAAGCTCAATAGTAAAAAAACCCATGCTGTAGTCTGAAACTTGGCATCCGGAGCTTCAAGGATTTAGCTTGGGAGTGATGTGAGGTTTTAAAATAAATTTTCAAAGATAGTAGTTCAGCTGTTTGGGGGTTTTCTATTGAGGCTTTTTTTTAGTATTTGTGTAACTTGAAAAGTGTTGCAGTGTAAGCAGGAAAATTTGGCAAGGAATTAGTTCATAATATGGTTTAATTGCTTTTGGCATTATACATATATATTTTAAATAGCCAAGATATTTGAGTTTGAAAAAGGTGCTCAACACAGGTGTATTCGTGTGGATTCTTTTTTAGCATAATCTGTCATAAAACAGTTGCTGTTATTCTATAAAATATGCTTTCAAGTACCTATGGCTTAAATGTGCTCAAAACTTTCTAAAACATTCCTATATTTTTTCACTCTAAATGAGATATTTATCAGATTTTGCAGGTAGAGCAACTGCAAGTCAGTCTACAAAAATGTATGTTGACTATTGCTAGTTTAGTTTGTATCTTCAAAAGGCGAATAGATTATCATGAATTCTTAACATCAACATAGCACTTTTCAAGCTAGATACCAAAGCTTTTTATTAGGGAAGGTTCCACCATCCTTATTTTATGGGTGAACATTCTAGAAATAGAATCCAAGTTGCTGACCGGTATTATATCAGAAGACAGAAAAGACTACTTCAAAGTGACAGCTTTGATGCTAACATGGCCTTGGACAATAGAGTGCGTACATTTAAACTGGAAAACTGTAACAACTATTACAAAGTTTAACTGAAAATAAGGTGGAACAGCCAAGTCTGGGTTTTATCCCTTGAAAAACACATATATGTTTCATTGGATCGTGGGGTGGAGTTGATATTTCAGAAGAAGCCTTGTTATTAACCCTGAATAGAATCAGAATTTTCCAGGTTGGAAGGGACCTTGAAAGATCATCTGGTCTAACCTAGATGAGGTTAGATGACATTATCTAGAACCCTGTCCAGTTGCATCTTGAAATCCTCCAGTGATGGGGACTCTACCACGTCCCTGGGGAGGTTGTTCCAGTGAATGATTATTCTTACTGTAAAAAATTTCTTTCTTATGACAGGAAGAAAGCTCTCCCCTGTTACCCCTTGTCTTCTCCAGTGGCTCCTTGTGAAGAGAGAATCTCTGTCCTTTTTTGTAGCTGCTCTTTAAGTACTGGAATATGGTCCTGCCCCAAGCCTTCTCTTCTCCAGGGAGAAAAGACCTAATTCCTTCAGTCTTTCCTCATAGGCCGGGTTCTCCAGCCCTTTGGTCATTTTCATGGTCCTCCTTTGGACCGTCTCTAGTCTGTCTGCATCTTTCTTGAATTGCCAGGACCGGAACTGGACACAGTACTCCAGGTGAGTCTGATAAGTGCTGAGTAGAGTGGGATGCTTATGTCTCTATCTCTGCTAGTAATGCCCCTGTGGATACAGTCCAGGATCCCATTTGCCTTTGTTGCTGCAGCAGCACACTGCTGACATGTTCACCTTGTCCACGAGGATGCCTTTCAGCAAGGCTGCTCCCCAGACATGCAGATCCTAACCCCCAGGAATTCGCATTTGTCTTTATTAAATTTCATACAGTTCTACAGTTCTTGCTATCCCACTCTTCCAGCCTGTCCAGGTCTCTCTCTAAGATGGTTCTCCCTTAAGCATTTGCGACAGAG
>KZ506316.1:232053-256634 GCA_002844005.1 Limosa lapponica baueri | reverse complement strand
GGGGAGTGTGTGTTTGTTTCAAGAAAACATGAGTTCCCCAAGCTTGACTCACTCTAAACTTTATGCTTAATTGTCTTTCTTAGCAAAGCAGAAACTAGAGGATAGATTAGCAGCTGCAGCAAGGGAGAAGCTTGCACAGGCCTCCAAAGAATCAAAAGAAAAGCAGCTACAAGCAGAGCGCAAAAGGAAAGCGGCGCTGTTCTTGCAGACCCTGAAAAACCCGCTGGCAGAGGCAGAAACTGAGAAAATTGAAGAGAGTTCCTTCAATAACGAGGTAAGCAGGAAATAAATTTCTCTTTACCATAAAGCTAGCAGAAGACTTATCTATAGAGTATGAATCTGACAGTATGTTATGAAATTGACTGAAGAGATGGAAGCTTTTATAAATGGGGAAAAATTTGAATGTTAAACACTTAATCTTTTTCAGTAATCTTACGTATGTCTGTCATTAAAGAACTGGTAGAGAAATATGATGCATAATTCAGAAATCAGTTAGCCAGTTACAGAACAGAAAATGAGCTTGCAAGTTAAAGTCTGCACTGGCAGTCCCTGCGTTAGAATACTTACCTTTCAAGAGTATTTGGATGTCTGCTGTGATATTTATTTGTTTAACATGTATTTTGATGTGAGTGTACACCTTGAAGTTCAGAAACGATTCACAGGCAACTGAGCTTACTTTAAGACTTGTTTTGCAAATAAAAAATTTTAGCAAATAAAGCTAAATTTACAGATAGTGGCACAAAATTCAAACAAATATATGTATGCATGTTATTCACTGGGCATAATGAAGAGTCAAAACAAAAAATTCACAGTGAAATAGTTGACAGGGCTAATTGTTCTGCTAGCTGTCTTCCAGAGAACTGGAAGTAGGCGCTCTGCCTGTGCCTACCTGATTGTGAAATGACGTAATCACAGAATGGTTTGGGGTGGAAGGGACCTTAAAGATCAAGTTCCAACCCCCTGCCATGGGCAGGGACATCTCCCACTAGTCCAGGTTGCTCCAAGCCCCATCCAGCCTGGTCTTCAACACTTCCAGGAATGGGGCATCCACGGCTTCTCTGGGCAACCTGTTCCAAATCCACTGGGTTTGTTCAGTAGAATCTCTTATTTTGGAGAGTAGAAGCAAGTATCTTTCTGTAGCAAATCAATGTAGAGCGTTAGTATTCCTGCATTTCTTTCAAAGGATAATTTTTGGTAGTTGTGTTAGAAATTTGAACCCCCTGCTTCTGGAAAACTACTAGGAAATAGCCATGTGGCTGAGGCAGACTGCTTCCATCTCTCTTCTGACTTGTAATTCTCTGGTCTGTTTGCAGTCATTGTCATAGTTCATACTAGGATAGTATCAGTATGAGAGCTTTCAGAAGCTCTGGTTTGAGTAGGTCACGATGATATTGCACTCTTAGGCCAAAACTAAGAGTAACCTGGATATTGATGATGACTTAATATTAGGTTTTAGGAACACAGTGAAATTGTTAATAAGTTCCCTTGCCATTTGGTTCTTTGGACTGTTGTTTCCAAAGGAAATTAACAGCTAATTTCTCAGTCATACATTGGGTTACTAGAACTTATCACGAAGAGGAAAAGGAGGATTTATCATGCAGAAGTAACTGCTAATCAGTTAGTTGGCATTATTTTCTGCAGTGAACGGAACCATTACTAGTCAGTCTGTTGATGAGTAGTTATAATAAAATATCTTTTGGGGCAGAACCTTGAGAAATTAGTTTTATAAGACTTTGAATTTTTGAGTAGGCAAGGTCAAAGAGGAATCTTGGGCCAAAAGAAAACCTGCATTGATCAAAGCCACACATTTGTATTTTTTCCTACTAATAAACAGAAAATGCTGTTTAAAATAGCTAAGAAATAATGTGTTTCATGTAAAACCTTTCTGATTTCAATAAAATAACTATGATTTTAAAAGCCTAAATGGAGGATTTGAATTTATTATATAGGAAAATCCTTCAAGTATTGATTTTTTTTTTCATGCATTGTAGCGCTGTCCCGAAGCTTTTCTCTCCATCTGCAGGTTTTGGCAGCAGAGCTATGTTCTCTACTGAAGAGTCACTTTCTTATCTACGTTGTATATTTTCCATTTCAGTTCCTAATTGCTTAACTTCAACCACAGAAGAAATTGGCTATTTTCCTACTTGTTTTCTGTTCTTTTTTTCCCCCTTGTTCCAGCTATTTCACTGAGCCACTCACTCTTTCTGCCAGCATAGTGCTTGTCCTAGCTTAAGAAGTGATAATTTTACTTCCAGGAACGTCACTCATTTTTATTCAGTCTAAGCATCATTTTATCATAAGCACATCCCAATCCAGTGTGATCTGATCCTTGCTGGCTAAAAGACTGGGGAGTCTGTGTTTCCGGCACCTGTACAGGCACCTCCAGCAAGTCCAGACAATCTCTTTTCTTAATGGAAGAAAAACTGTCAAAATCCATTTTCAACAATGTCACCTTGGACTTATGTCTTCACTGCAGCTGTGAGGAAAAAGTAGGAATGGGATTTGGTGCAGACTATGTAGTTTCGTGAAACTTAACCTAAATAGTGTCAGAAATCTGTGCAGCTTGGAGTATTGTTGCAGAATCCTTCACAAGCCAGACTGAAATTCCTGTGTTTGTCTATGTATGCAGCAGTCAGACCTCCTGTGCACGTTGCAAATACAGATAGTGTTGGGAAGTAGAACCTCAGTTTCCTGATTTTGGAATGGTATTGCTTCCTGAAAAGCCAGTAAATCACTCATGGTTGGAATAATCAGACAAAACTTCATCTCTGGATACTGATGGAAAATTTCAGGTATTGATTGTGACAGGCTGGTTACAAGAATGAATGACATGGCTTTCCATTGTTTCCTTTCCCACAGAAAGAATTCCAGTATCTAATAAGTAATTCATTGCCCACTTGATTTTTTCCAAATAAATCATGGATCACACCTCAAAACACTTTCGAGAGAACAGACAATTGTAAGAGACATACCTGCAGTGTAGGTGATCCAAATCAGCATAGAGTGGCAGATAGTGAGTTCAGTGTGGTCGCATCCCAAAAGACATCCTGTTTGGGATTCTCATTGCTACTGCTAACAAATTCCCCCTGACTGGTGCAAGTGTGCAGTGCTTTTTTCCAGTTACATATTGAAGAGTGAATGCAAAGAGACAATGACAATGCAAAACTCCCCAGACTTGCAGTTCTGCTCTCCTCAAGGGGATTTCTCAAGGACATAGAGATTTCTAAACTAAGGTTCTTTTGGTATTTTTCTTTAAGAGAATGCCTGAAATAACCAGTAACTCTTCAATAGCAGCTGACTTGTGATCCCTAATCCCACTTCTCAGTAAACTTATTTGCTAAAACCTTTTTTTCTTTCCCCACATATGTACAGTTTCAGAGAAGACATCTCTTTTTTTCACACAAAAAAATCCATTAAGAATTTTAAAGCAACCATTTTCACTGCTTCTTACCAATAGAAATGTTTTGGAGATGCTTTCTTTATAATAGTATTTTTTTAGCATTTCAAATATATATTTAAATATTACTGATGTTCCATTTTTTGAAATAAAATTGACTTTTGTATTGGGAATGCTAGTACTGCATGAATGAACAATCTGAAATGCTATAATTTTATTGGAAATAATATTCTTCCTAAGTGTTGTTTCCATATTGACACACTTACACATGTTTATATAGATATATGCCTACAGATTTTTGCATATAAAAGTTTATTTTGAAACATGAATGTTTTTCAAGCTGTTGTCTTTCCATTTGCCATATTTGAAAAAGCTTCCATCTCCATTTGTTCCAATGCGTAATCTGCCTTTTGCTCTACTTGCCTGGTTTGCCTGTTTGTAACAGCCCATTTGATTCAAGAAATTTTATTGGGAAAAGATAAGTGAAATCATGCTGTGGATTTGTTAACGTCTGTTGTGCATGCACTGAGAATCCAGTAAGCTGCATCGTGATATCTAAATCAGTTTATAAAGAAATACATAGCACAGGGGGGTTTTTAAGCTTTGCAGATGCATTTAAAAACACTGATTGCAAAAGTAATGAAAAGTAACTACAGCAGCTGTAACTTTAAAAAATATATTAAAAAGTCAGGGGAAAGAGACATGTAAAAGTAGTTTTGTAGTTTGGTCAATGGAACTAATTGGGGAAATTTCAGAAAACAAACAAAACAAAAGATATTTAAGTCCACCAAAAACGTCACTTAATGAATTTCATCTCCCTTTCTGGGGGAAGGAGCATCCAATTAGGAGTCCAGGAAAGACAGATTGGTATGCAATCGTAGAGTTAATGTAGTGGAATGATTTTTGTAGCTTAAAATGTGTCTCAAAAAAATGGAGTAATGACTGAGATGTATAATAATAAAGCATGAAGAGGAGTTGAGAATGTCCATGAGATGCATAATTCCCATGAGATTGCCCCTTCCTAATAACTGCATAAACCTGGGTAATGCTATTTATGTGTCTACACAGTGTACGTTTGTGCTGAAAACCTGCTTATCACACTGTGTAGAAATACATTAAATGAGCAAAGCTTTTTTGACCACTGTCAGATTTTCCTGATTCCTAGTGTTTCTTGAAAGAAATGCTGGTGCTAAGTATACGTTATACCTTTGAACAAAATTGATTCCACTAACTGTATGTAAAGGACAGTCGATACCACAGAACATAGCGCTTGTAAGAGATTTTCTTTTTGGTTTCAGCTGAATCAAAAATAGTGGGATCTGCTTTTTCCAAAGCTGACTTATTTCTTTTGTATGGTTTCTTGTTTTTCCTTAAAGCAAAATCAAGCAAGAGGAACAAAAGGCTGAAAAAACGAGCTTGAGCAATGAAGCAGCACAGCTTTTCACAAATGGCTCCTCGCCATTCTTGCATGCATTACAACAGTACCCTTACGCATAGTATTTCTTCCAGCCAGTACTTGGAAAACACGTAGCTTAGCTTGGTTCCCAAAACTCATCAGTTCCAATAACCTTGTAGCTAGTGAAGACCTTGCCCTTTTTCAGGACACGGGTACAGTAACTGGGTGGCATCTCACTTCTTGTGTTTACATATCTCATGCATGTAGACACGTTAGTAACAAGAAAATCATGCCAAGGTACCCATCTGTGGGTAGCGTTTCGGTGCGGAGAAGGTGCAGTCGTTCTGCAATGAACGTGAGTTCTCTGGCCTGTAAGAGCAAACACCCTGTAGTTTTAACTACTGCGGTTCTTCTAGATGTGCAGAGCTAGAGTACCCCAGGTTATCTGGAGTGCTGCATTGAAGTGCTTTCTTATTTTTAAACAAATAAAGGTGTTTCGTAATCTGAAATGCAAACCTTATTCCAAAAAAAATTAAGATTACTTAAATTTTAAAAATTAAGTTGACATTTCTATTTATATATAAAGTAGAAGAAAAGCTAGTTGTGTACGTTCCTATATGTATTTACGAAGACCGAAATTAAGTAGATTAGACATTGGGAGAGCTCACATTAAGATGGTATGTTTGTTTTGTTTTACTTTTTGTTTGTTTGTTTGTTTTATAGTAAAGCAAATATGCTGTCTATTGCCACCAGTTGAATTCTGAATACCAGTGTCAGTCATCCTTGGTAGCAGGGTTCAGTACAGTACACTTGGTATAGTAGGCCTGTAACATTTTTGCCACCTTTTTCAGGGGTTAAAATGCTGTTTGTCTGCAAATGTGCCAGTTCAAAACTTTTGATTATCCCCAGCCCTGTCCGTCTGAGCAGTGCTGTTCCTAGGTGCATCTGGGAGCAAAAGGTTGAAAAAGAGAAGGGAAAAGAATCTGCTGTGGAGCCATGGCTTTTGTCTGTGTGCAGCCAAGCCTCACAGAAGAAAATTGGCACGATTCAGTGTCTTACTGGTGAAGACTTGCTTAATGTTTTTGTTAAGAGTGGTTGATAATGGTGGCGGGTTATAGGGGTCTTGCAGAGGGAAAATCTAAGCTGCCAAATCATTGCTTCCTGCAAAAAGTTTTGGTAAATACAATTTGTGTAGGTCCTGCTGTCCCTGTCAAAGGAAGGCCTGCAAACCTGCATTCTTTGTTCAAGAAATTGGTCCTAAGTCACCATTGAAGTAATTTAATTGATAAAGTATGTCCCAGGATCTACTGGTGCTGGTAATACCGGACACATGTAGGAGAAGGGGCCAGCGCTGGTGACTGACTAGACAAGGCACAGTGTATTTGACTCCTTCAAAGAAGTGACTTGATGTAGTGACTTGCAGCTGTCCTGCAAGTGTAGTACAGTCCCGATTTTTGTCTCCAGGGCATGATTTAACTAATACCATGTCTGATGGGTTTCTAATACAGATTATTCTGCTAATCTCTTGTATTTTATCCTATGTCAGAAATGCTTTCGGGGTGATAGTACTTTGGTACGCATCTAAAAGACAGAATCACAGAATCACAGAATCGTAGTGTTTGGAAGGGACCTCAGAGACAGTTGGTTACACCCAAACTGTTACCTGTATAAACCTTAGTTCTGGATTTAAACAAGGAGAGAAATCCACAATCATAATGCTGCAAAACCAGACAAGCCCGTGATTTGAAAGTAACTCTATTTTAATGGCTTGTCCCAAATGTCATCTGCTGTTGTGCCTCTGAATATAGATTCTATAGCACAAAGCAAAACTTATCTTCTTTTGGCTCTTTCATCTTCCCTGTTTTGAAGCCCTGTTTTATCGTTTGGGTTTTTTTTAGATGGCTTGTTCTTACTTTTGTCCTGTATGTAACAATTTTTTTTATTTTTTTTTGTCCTGTGGAAAGTAGTCTGTTTATGAGTGAAATAGCAGTTTGGCAGGTTTAAAAATAAGATGCGATTCAAGTTTTGCCAGTCATAACAGGGTTATCAACAAGTGTAGATAGTGTACAGCTGTCATGCTGCTGTAGTTGATCCTTCCTTTTTGCAATGGACTGTAGGTATTACTGCGTGCCTCTTTGGAATAATAGCGTATAACATAATTTTATACTTGCATATTTTTTTAATGTTAACTTGTGAGCAAAATGTAATTGTCTAATGGAAACCATCCAATAAGGATCTAAAGAAAAAACGCTTTAGAACGTTTCAGGGCCATTCATTTATTTCTTTGCTTTTTTTTCCAGAATATATAGATATTTATATCTTCTGTTTAGCATGGAAGGGGGAATGTTTGTTTATTTGTAAATTTCCCTTACCTTGCTTTTTCAAAAGGACAGATTAAAACATAAAACAAAATGTCACATACTAATGTGGCATTTGGGAGGTGGATATCTTGCTGGCATTTGGAACTTTTTTTATTGCAAGAACCTTCTATCAAAAACTACACGAGAGTTGTAATTCCTCATACTGTAAATACTTTAATTAATATTTAATAGGGGGAAAAAAGGTAAATATCACAACTACCATCATAATTAAGATAGGTGAGGGATGTAAGAATGTTCTATGCCTTGATTTTTATTCTTCAAAGTACTCAAGATACAAAAGCATTGATGCATGCAACAAACAGATTCGCAGCCACTAATCTCTTTACAGCTGACCCTTCAAAATTAAGAATGCAAAATTCTGTCTGGTTTTGAAGAACTTGCCGTGGTCAGTGTACTGTTAATATCTATATTTCAGTGCAGCAGCTAAACTCTGATGAAACTGTTGAGTCTTTGAGTATTGAGTATTCATTTTGTTCTATAGGAACTTAAACTATAGGAAATGTTTTTATCACCTCTACTTAATCATTTTTGGGCCAATTTGTTGAGGCTGGGACTGACAAACTCTTCTAAAAGCAGTAACTGCTCACTTTAATGCACAGAGCATTCATACACTCCCATTGCTGGTAGACAGTTGCTTATTAATTCTCAGTCAGGGAATGTTTCACCATAAGCTTTGGAGAACCTGCAGTAAAAAAGTGGTAGAAGAGTGTTTTCAGATTTTAATGAAGTAAAAGAATTGTTCATTAAATCTCCACAGTTTTGACATTCTTCACTCTTTCTAATTTTGATCTAACATAGGATTCAAATTACTGCAAAATTCAGCTGCTCAGAATGGAAGAAATATTAACCAGTTGTAAAAGTGTTAGTAACATTATTGATAATGATCTTTACCAGTTGATAATGTTTGTACCAGGAACAACGCCGGTATTCTGTTCTGTTGTAGTAAGCACCTTTTGGTTCACTTCTAATGTTGGCTTTGTGTATTGATTAAGTAATGTAATCCCAGAATAACTAATGTGTTTTCTGGTCTTATGAATACTGCAAATATGCAAATGTCTTGTAATGAACTGAAGTGCTCGTTTCTGTTGTCATATAGCTATAAATTCTTCCTCATACAGAGCTCTTTCCTTACCCATTCCTGCTAAACAAGAGTTGTTGAATCATCTTTGTTTTCCAAAAAGCTATTTCTGAAGCATTTTTTTATACCAAATGCTTTTGCCATAGGAAACATTATTTTAGTAGAATTTACTTCAGTCATGCAAATATGCTGAAGAACAACTCTGTCAGTGAAACTGTCTGACACTGTAGCATTTAATAAGGGCCAAAAAAATGTGCAGTTACCCAACATGGACAAATAAGTGAGATTCAGTGAACACTCTCTGAATGTTTGCAGTGTGACTTCCTAGAAGAGCTCTTAAAAAATTTAAATCTCTTGTCCCTTGAGATGCATAATAAAATTCATCAGGTAATCATCTTGTTGCCGTACTCTCCAAAGCTGTGTTCCACTGAGCTGCAGGTTTGCAGAGCTGGTCAGTAAAACAGAGTCTTTCTGCCTTTTGGAAATGCTTAATAATTTCCCAGTATCTGTGCTTGCTTTGATATTTTATTTTTTTTAATTTTTTTTTCCTACAGTCATGCCTCCAATTTTAATTCCTATTTCCATAGTTTGCCTGGATAAGCTTTCACTAGTAAAAACACAAACCATTGACAGCTTGTTTTTGACAGTCACTAAGATAGTTTCTTTTTTTCCAAATATTTTTATTCAGCAGCATGATTTGTACACCTAGAAATTTTCTGTGTGGCCTGGCAACTTGCTGACATTAAGTTCTTTCACTGAGCTCTATGTTCTACTCTGATGGTGTTTCAGGCCATTTTGCTGGTGATTTTTTTTTTCTTGAAGACAACCAGAGTTTCCATTGAGTGAAGTGACACATTTGTTCCCAGTTGATGTTGTGACCTGACGGCTGTCACCTGAGCTCCTGGTGTTGTGTAGGTTTGGACGGGCAGGTGACTTCTCCCTGTTAGCTGTCAACTTACTCTCCGGTACCTACATATTCAGCTGGGGGTAGCTAAAGTTCCTTCTGTGTGACTTTCCAAATGATTCATTAGTAGCATGAAGCAGTGGCATCTGAATCTACATCTGAATCTGTTCTCTGAGATGCCTGGACAGCGCTGTAATTCTTTACTGACAGCACCCTGAAGGTCAAGGTGACCCTACCGTTTCAGCATCCGATGCTTCTGGTGGTTGCCTCGGAGTGCTTAGCCTTGTAGGTTTTTTCGTTTTGACTGCTGAGAAAATCTCTCTGTGTGACCTAAAAGTAAATGTGTCATTTGTTTATTAACTTCTTTTTGGCAGTGGGACGATAGCTTGTGTTTTATGCGGCCAGATGAACTTGGGCACTGAAAACTGTTGTTCTTCCCTCTCTTGTTTTCCTCTTAACTCTACTTTGCCTACAGCTATTTTGTTTCAAGCTATTAGAGGTGTCTACTTCAAGGCAAGCAGGTCTATTACATATTCAGTAATGTTCAAAGCGAGGACTAAGATACTGTATAAAGAGATGAATAACATTGTCTAGGAACAAAAGTCGGCTGCTGTGGGCTCTTAGGAAACTCTGCAGTTTGGAGATGAGGTGTCTGCAATTACACATGGATTGTGAAGTTAGTGAAATTGCAAATGGGCCTCTGCTAAGCCAGTCACTCAAATGCTCATGCTATAAAATGTCTGTAATCCTTGAAACAAACTACTTTAGTACTGCTTTGTTGCTATTTTGTAAATGTTCTGATAGCAGTTATCAGTTAAAGCTCAGAAAAGTGTCATGGCACTCTAACTTGAAGCAAAGCTGGATTTCTGATTAATCAAATGTGGTCAATTATTGCCTTGACATACTCACAATGGGAGATGGGTAAAAAGAAGGGAAAAGAACACCGGTTTCTAATTTGGTTATTTCAGGTTTTAATGTATTACTTTTTATTCTGATCACGGTAAGCATTCTCGTATCAAACGGCGAAAGTGTCAGATCGGGTGGAGCAGAAATTATGACAGAGGGAAACTGATTTCTCCAGTTGCCTTGAAATGGCAGCTGGGGGAATGACAGGCTTTGAAATGAGGAGCATATCTATAGTGCCTGACTTGAATTGTTCTAAACAAGGTATTGAGCAGAATTCTCCTAGGTACAAACTGATAATTTGAAAACTTCTTGGAGTATGGTATGTTTTGCTTAACTGACTGCAGTCGAAATTACTCACTGAGCATGAATTGTGCATGGACCTGTTCTATCTTTGAGATTAATAACTTTTGTGATCTTCCCAACCCTTTACATGCAAAACATAAATTATTTCTGTACTTTGTGAAATAAATATCAACACTAATTCATTTTGCTGTTTTCCTTGAGGTTGTAGTCTAAATAGCGCAGTTCAAGTATGAAAGTGACTTTAAAACTTAACTTTGAATGTCAGTAGTTCCTGATTGTATATTCGAGTTTATCCTTTTTTAAATAAAGGGGTAAATGGATGAAAATATATCTGATATATTTAGAACACATTTCTTCTAAAAACTAAAGGTGAACACTTCAGGACTATGTCCTAGTTAAGCTGACAGTCTTAGTGTGCATATCCCAACTTGCATATGTTTCTTTGGGGAACTGTATAGGCCTCCATTAAACACTACTAGATGCATGTTTTTGACTATGTCGGCCTTACTTATACACACTTTACATAATCCTGATGCAGCATTGTGAGGTTTTAAAGCATTTGTGGGAGGTTAGATTGTTGATTTATCAACTGCTTTCTTAAGATGGATGTATTTCTCACACACTTTCATGAGTGAAAAAATGTAGGGGGATAGTTAGTTATTATTTTATTTGCTGTTGTACTTGTTATCCAGCATTTCTGCGAACAACACATATTGTATATTGGTAAGACTACTGAGCAGGATATCTTAAGTTTCTTTGCCAGAATGTGCACCTATGTGGCACGCAGAGGAGTAGATGTAGCCCTCTGTTTAGTATAAAGGACTAGAGATGCTCATATGTTGTCCACACACATAGGATTGTCTCAAATGAAAAAGTTGCATGTAACTTTGAAAACTGAACACTGTTCTTTGTTTGCTTTTGATTTCAGAGTATCAATAGTATACCATGTCCTGTGACCACAGTCAGAACTTTACCCACCTTAGAAGTTAAACAAGCAGAAAGGCCTTCAAGCAAAAGCAAAGATCCTCCTAGGGATGAAGAAAAAGAAAAGAAAAGAAAAAAACATAAGAAAAGGTCTCGGACAAGATCTCGATCACCATTCAAGTATCATTCATCATCTAAGTCCAGATCTAGATCCCATTCAAAAGCAAAGCACTCACTTCCCACTGCCTATAGGACTGTCAGGCATTCAAGGTGGGTTTGGAAACCAAACATATTCTTTAGAGTTCTGTATGGGGTAACACTGAAAACATTTTTGCACTTCTTATTCTGTTACGTGTCTTTGTACCCATAACAAAGCATATAGTCACTTGAAGACAGTGAATAAATATCATCAAATGTGGAAGATCTTTGAAAATATTTTTAATGAAATAGCAAATTATTAATTTCTAATTACATAGTGCAAAAATTGTACCAGTAAATGCTGCTTCACTCTAGTCTGTGAAGTACCCAGTGATAATATGTAGGAATGTGATTACAGCAGGAAGAGAATTTGCTAATAAGTCTGTGGCTTTTGCTGGAGTAAAGTAACCAGGCAATATTAAAACAAGAAATTGAGGTGGAGAACCAGGTGGTTGAACCGCAAAGCTCAGAAAGAAAGCAAGCAGTTGGGTAGCATGTGAAAAAACGTGATGGATGAATGGCAGGAGAGAGATGACAGGAATCCAAGAAGGGTGAAAACAGAGTTGATGAGGAAGGGAGGCCATAGAAGAATGTACCCCAGTGCAGTTAACTCTATATTTAAGCGGTAATGAGATAGAATTTGCTATTAATGATCCAGCTGTATGATGATATATATTGTGTTATATTAATACTGCTAATTACATCTAAGACATTTGGGTCTAGGCACCTTTTAAAGTTTACTGTCTGTAAAATTTGTCATATCTGAATGTCCTGCCACATAGCAGTTGTGGTCAGTCAAAAGGGCTTATTCTTGAGGTTGCATTCTCTGGATCATGCTACAGAACAGTGTTTGAGTACCTTGTTGTTCAAACGAATTGTGCGTATAAATACTGCTACAGCTATATATATGTGTGATGCATGCAAAATCATATGTTCCTTTATCCTTTATGCTTCTTCCTGAAAAACAGCTTCTAGCCCTTTATGGTGGTGTGACAAAACTTCTCATATTTTCCTTGTGCGTTTTTTCATTTGTTTAACCAAGTGTCTAACTACACTAATATGAGTAAGTGTTAACATGTTGCAACTTGTTATTTGATACTAGATTTTTCCGGTTAGATACAATACTTTGCTGAGGACATCTTTGCTGTTCAGAGATGTGAGGAATTAATTGAACATAACTTGGGCTGAAACGATCAGTCTGACATGCTGCTTATTTGACTGCCTTTGACAACAGCTGGTCATGGTGCTCTATGTTGTAAGGCACATTCCAGAATGCTGCGTGCCATTCCTTTTCTGTGCTTACCAGCATGTAAAGGGAATGATGCCGAATGAAGCTTTCCTTGTTTAAGAGGCGGATGCAGGCCCTCTCAGGGTTAAGGATATCTTAGAGAGAAGTCTCCTCAGGTGAATCACTCCTCTCTTCAGCTCCCTGTCAAGCCGTATCTTCACGTGAACCTCCTGCTTCATCCAAGCTATGTTGCATATATTTATCCGTTATTTTACTGATATATGGTAAAACCAAGGAAAAGGATCATAGTAATGCTAAAAATAAAATAAAATAAAATTGAATCATCTTCTGTGGTAGGAAAAGGACAAGAATCATCTGAGAAGATCCTTACCCATACTTGGGTATGCTACTCAATAGGTTTAAGATAATCTTGCATGTTGCATGGGCTTGCATCGGGACGTAACCAGATTAATGGGAACTTGCAAGTTCAGTTTGATACATATTGAGATATGTCTTCAGTGACTTCAGGGAGATAAGATTTCAGTTCCTTTATTAGAGACTTGAATACTTCCACCGACTGGTCTACATTTGGTTCTGCTGGTGAAAAGACAACACATCTACTGAAGTCTACCACATACGTAGTGGATAGTCTCATTATGGTTTAGTTGTTTCCTTTTTTTTTTTTGGTGGTCATAGTTCAGCTGGTGGAGAAATTACACAAAAATCGCCAAGAATAGTTAATCTGCTGGAGCTAATCTTTGTGTGCCATCTTGAGTGTGCCTCCTGGCACAAATCAAGTAACAAGACATGTAAAAGTCTTAACATCATGAATCAACACAACAGCTAATTAAATCTGATTGCATATTTCCTAGATCAGCTGTTGAATTCTGCAGCCTGAGAAGCCCAGTCAGCTTGATGCTGGCTAGCTGAATTCTAAAGTTGTTTCAGAACAACTGCACCACATCTTGCACTGAAAACATTTTGCATGTTATAAAACTTGATGGAAGTTAAAGCTGAACAGGGAGGGGCTTTCCATTCAGCCTGTCTTTCTGCTCTGCGAGTACCAGTTTAAACAAAAGTCTCTGGAGGGTCTCTCTCCCATTCAGAAACCCATTATTTCTGGGCACTGACGACAGTATCATGAGTGCTGAGTGGGTGCCCGATCCTTTTGAGCTTTTTGCAGACTGTATGAAATGCTTGTATCAGCCAGGAGACCTGTTAGAAATCTTAGTGTACCTTCCTATCTATAGCATTTCACAAGAACGTGACTAAATCTAAGGCCCAAGGACCTCTTGGTAATTCAGATGTAATGAGTACCTTTCTCCTGCATCTGATACTTAATATAGTGACTGTATTGGTTTACTTTAATGTAGTCAGTGAAGACAAGCAAGTCTTATGCAGGATGTGTCAAGTGTCTCCTCGTCTGGAAGATGATGGAGTTCTGTCTGGCCTTGGCTGGAGTACTTTGTGCAGTTTTTTGCATCCTGTGGAATGAATTAGACCACTTGGAGGAAGTTTAGAGGGAATCACCAAAAATTTTCAGAATTAAAGGAAAAAAAAAAAAAAGAGAGTTAGAATGACTGATTAAGAAGACTGAAGGAAGATGAAATGAGTCTTCATGTGCACCAAATAAGAGGAAACAGAACATTCTTCTTCAGTTCTTGGGGTCTGGACAATAAGTAATGGACTTAAATTGATAACAGAGAAACTAGAAAGTTTTTCATAGTGTCTCATTGGTAAAGGTAGTTAATACAGCCTATGAACGCTCCATTGTGGGAAATTTCTGTATCATGAATTATAGTTTGGAGAATATTGAATAGTCTTATTTCTTGCAGTCTTTTCTAGCCCTGCCTTTCTAATTTGGGTCCATATGGTCTCACATTGTACAAGAAATGGTGATGATTGAAGGTTTGCTTGACTGAAGGTGTTTGCTACACCTTGACATATTCACTGTATTTCTAAAATTAAAGCTCTTGCTCCTGAAACCAGAAAATTTTTAGAGTAATCAAGAGTAGGAGCTGATTCACAACCCAGTCAGATACTCATATGTTTTGTCTCTCAAACATTTAGGCAAAAATAATGCCTTGTCTTAGTAATTGCCAAAAAAAGGCAAATGCTGTTGCCTAGTGAGAAGATTCTACTTTCTTTTTTTTTTTTTTTTAAATTTATTCATATACTCAGTGTTGATTCAGAGAAAATTATTTCCATGCATTTTCTTGTCTCATTCAAGACATGGCACCTTTCATGTCTCTTTGCTGTTCAGGTTTCCCAGTGCTTCACCTAGAATGATATTTTATTCCTGGATCCCAAAATATCAGAGATATTACAGCTTGCTGCTGAATGAATTGTTATGCAAAGAGTCATACTCCCCTGGGGTAAAGTGTAAACTATTTGTAGAGGTTAACGTGTTCATCTAGTATTGAGTGGATGGCACTTAGAGATAGTCTTTATTGTGTGGACATTAATGCTAACTTACACTGGAACATCCCTATTTTGAGCAACAATGCTTGATTTGGATGTCTCAGTCTAATGTTATATATTAGAGATTTTCTTGCCTTACTTTATTCTATTCAAAATATATATTTTAACCTGCAAATCTCAATATAAAGTGATTATTGATGCTTTATTTTACCTCAAGAGTAGACTGAAAAAAGCTGGAATTTACCCTTTTTGTAGTAATTATTGCTCCAGTTCCTGTTAATCAAATAATTCAGAATAACAAACAAGATCTGAATAAACAAACTTTCAGAACTTTCTTAGAGAGTAGCTTATTAGGTTTACCGTATCTGCACAGTGAAAATAAGTATTTCAGATTTGAAGTTATTTAAACTATTATATTTAAATCAGCTGTGACAGCCAAAATATGGTTATCTCATAAATTTTCATTAGGCTATATTGCACTCAGATTATAATTAATTGTGTTCCCTAAATTGTAGTAATGAACGCTCAACACTTGCCCTGTATTTGGGAAACAGTCTTAAAGCCTTAGTCTTTGTGAGGTTTCCATATAGACATTAGTTGAGCTTCTGTTTAAAAACACTTTGCGTAGTTACTATTTAATAAGTTGTTTCAAAAAGTAAGATTAAAAATCAACTTTACCATGTAACTGATTATGACAAGTTAATAGGTAATAAGATGGGGGAAGTAAAACATGGAAATTAGCTCTTTATTCAAGTGATGTTCAGTATACTTTTCAAGCTCTTCCTTTTTGGTTTGTGCATCTTAGTATTTTTTTTTTCCAAAATGCATATTGTACTTAGAAATCCTACAGATGAACTTTGCAATATACTTCTCTGTATCCCATTTTATATCACTTGTTTATGATTTATTTTTGCATTGTTAGAGGTCTAGACGCTCTGCTTCATTTAAAAATAGTCTTTGGTGTAAGATAAATTTCTGTACTGTTACATTTTTTAATATTTTCTAACACATCTTCAGAGAGTATTAAAGTTGAAAAATTCTGTTCAAATAACATGAAGTTGATACAAAGCATGTTTTGAATATTCATTTTTCTGGGTAGCACAACCAAACCTGTTTTACAGAAACAAGTTTAAAAAAATTGTAGCTATGTAAGAAACCCAGATATATTGGCTTAATTGTGGCATGTGGTGTGCTAACAGCAATTCTCTGTGTAAATGCATGTTATTTTCTACAACAAAATTTCTGTACCAAAATTAGTCCCATAGAGCTCCTGATATCATACAGTTTTAATTCTGGACCAGTATGATGGATTAAAGTTAAATAAAAGTCATGGAAACAGTAAATCCTGTCCAAAAGTGCTGCGAGATGTTGCAGAGGGGATTGCTTTGGAGCTGTTAGTCCCAAAGAGAGAAATAGTTATTACAAATAAGTACTTAATGTCAAAGATGCGGCACGTTTGTTAAATCTCTCTTGGAAAACAAACAGCCTTTGGTACATTTTAGTCATCCGTACTAAATGCTTCATTAGTGTCTTTTGTTTCTAATTGACTTCAAAGCACCATTAAACAGTTTGATGTGAAATGTACCTGGCAGTGATGCTCTTTAAAGCAGTGTAGGTTGTCAGTCACTGGAGTTTTCAGTTTCTGGTCCCGCTGAGAAGTAAGGCTTCACAGCTGGTTTGCAGCAAGTGTAAATAATGACGGTGTTCATCTGAGTCTGTTTTCTCCCAACAGATCTTTGTAGTCCATGATCTAAGCTAATGATGATTTGTACGTGTGAGTGTGGTTCCTGTGTGTATGTGAGAGGAGAGGAAGGGAGGCGAAGGCACTCGTTACGTATGGAATGACTTAGTGATTTGGTTAGATGAAATTTGGATGTTCATTTTGAATTAGAGATGGAAAGTCTAAACTTCTCCTTGATATTGATAGTTTTTCTTTATACTGTATAGTATTAGAGTAGCACTAAGCCACAAAATTTATCCGGTTAATGAGTTATAAACAGTAATTAGTAGTGGCATACTTTATTAACAGGTTACTTTTCAATAAGTTTGGATAGAGTACACCTATATGTGTGTTTGTGTGAGACTTTTTGCCTCAATGTTAGGAATTTAAGAGGCTTGAAAGTAGCTGTTCTTTGTAAAAAAGGTTATTTGGGGTTTTATTTCTCCTTCAGAACTGATTTTCTTATTGTTGAGGCAGTGTCTGTTCACTGAGTTTTAATTCCTAAATTGTAATGAGACATGCCAAGCTTTGTAACCCTTTGAACTTTTGGGACCCTACTGAACACAAGTGATACTGACTTTAAAGGGATAGAGTGCCTTTTGAAATAGCAGTCTAATGAAAGTAATAATTGATGTATTGCAGTAAATCTGTTAAGCTGTTTTTAATTGTTTGAAGCTAATGGCCAAAGTTCTTAACATTTGGTGATTGGAAGAATGTTGTAGAACCACGAACATCAGTTCATAAAAATGAAGCTAATTCCTTTTTCTTTCTGATTGTTTGGACTTTTTTTAGGCTGGTCCATATAGGCATGTTTCACTAAGGTTCAGCTTTTGGTTAAGGGACTGAGCCTTTTCAGGATTCTAGTTAATACCAAAACTAGCACATTTTATTCTGAATGTGAAGTGTGTGCCTCCGTATCACAGACTCACAGCATCCACAGGGACACTGAGCATGGAGCCGAGTCTGAGCAGCTCATCAATGGCAGCAGCAACAGAGCGGGAAAATTATCAGGCAACTTCGACAACGAAAAGATTTGACTGCTGGAGCTCTTTTGAGGGAAATCCTGGTAAAATGTCAAGGTGTCTGACTGACCCCAAACTTTATAATCTGTTGGTTTTTTTCCTTTTTTAATCCTTCTGAATGGCCTGGTAAAGATCAGATTTCTAAGTGACAAAGCAGTTAATTTGCAACACTTAACTGCCATTGTGATTAATTTTTTTCATTTTCAGTTGATCTCTTTTGTTGTAGGTGTAAGAGAAATGGTTCAGGAGTGTGTGTATATATTGTATATATGGTGTGAGTCTGCAGAAGATCAGTGATTTCACAAATGATTTACCTAATTTGCAGTGACTAAAAGACGTTTTCAAGAATATGAATGTTTGGTATACGTGGCATGACATACCTGTAGTAAATAGGAAAGGATTTAAAATAAGTAAGCAAACGGAAGTAAAATTATTAGAACTATGTATTTTAGTGAGAACAAAACTAACTGTTACCATCAGGAATTTTGGGCGGATTTGGGGTGTGCTTGCTTTTTTTTTTTTTTTTTTTTTTTTTAAGCTGGTGTCCATGAATCGCCCCCTTCTCCATCTTGCCCCTTCCCCTCCATGTCTCAGGACTTTTCTCATTTCATTTATTTTGTTATTAAGAAATACCCAGGTTTTGCTTGCACATCCACTTAATTCCAAATCATAGAGAAAAAGAGTTAAGCTCTTAAGTTGATCTCTGATCTTAACTGGGCATGCTTTCTTTTTTCCCCTCTTGATCTCTTTCTCACTTTTCTAGGAAAAATATCTCAAGTTGAAGTGCTAGTGCCAAACAACGCCGATCGTGGGTTGTTGGTCACTTGCACAGGTGAAAATGTTGGCTGTGCTAGGATTATTCAGCAGCATCAGGGACAAAATTTCCTGGACTTGTCAGTGTTGGAGACACGCTGAAAACAAAACCTTGTCTTTATCTCTGTGTTGCAGCAGTTCTAAAAACATACCACTAATTTGAAAAAACGAGGTCAGGCCTGACAATGCCAGGCTTCGAGCCAAATTGGACTTCTGCATACCAACGCTAGTAAACTCTGTTGCCACAAAAGGTGACTGGACTAAAGTAAAAGTTTCCTGCCTGCTAATACTGAAGGTGACATTATCACAGAATACCAAAAAATAATTACTTTCCCCTTCACCCCCTGTTGGGAGTGAAAAGCAATGCATAATTACATCCTAAATGTCTTGGATAGGTAAGAAATTTTTATGCAGCTGACAAGTCTTGGAGACTGAATACCCCTTGTTGGTATAAAATAGGCATTTGAAAGGTGTTATATTTGCATTTGGTGACAGCACAATTCCACTGAAAGAAAAGTAATGAAATAAGTAACAAAAAGCAAACTTTTCGATGTTTTTTTCCTGCTCAGGTCGCGATCAAGGTCACCTAGGAGAAGGGCTCACACACCAGAAAGGCGGAGAGATGAAAGAAGTGTTCCAACAGCTTACCGCATTAGTAATAGTCCTGGAAATAGTAGGAAACGCCCACGGTCCAAGTAAGTATACCCTGTCCTGGGGAAGGTTGTGTCGAACATCACCTGAGGTGGTGTGTACTGCGTAGGTATGTTCCAGAGCTTTATTTTAATAGACAAATACTTCTGTGAAGAAAAAAATAATAATAATAGAAGTACTCGTTTGTCTTCCCCCATTCTTGCATGTGTTTGAACACTGAATGTACAACCAAATCAGTGAACGTTAATATGCTACTATCTCCTAGCTGTGAGAGTTAAGATTTTATTTGGACTTCGCTATTTCGTTCTTGTTGAGACATTCTCTCATGCTCTGCTTGTGCACATACTGTGCAGGTATTATGTTATTTCTACTGGTATTGTTTGACATTCATATCTGCACAAATAAGGGGAAACTCCAGTTTAGCAAATGGCATGCTTTACACTTAGTAGTTATTTTACTGGCAGAGTGAAATGTGAAATATGAACCGAGGTGCCTTTTTTTCAAGCATGTTGCATATAGTCTCTCTGAGCCTCTTATAATCAAAATGGCATGCCAACCAGTATTTCAGCTTGCCAGTTGCAGAAGAAAAACATCTGCAAAGCATGTGCCCAGAAGGCTTTGAAATACTTTGTGTCTCTAATTTTGTGGCATCTTGTGTCTTCAACATACAAGGAAGTGAAAATTTTTCATGCTTGTATACATCCACCTAAGGTGTACACAAAACCCAACAAATTGAAGTTGCTAAACTGACTACACAGAATTCTTCTCTCTTCATTGGTTTAGTCTTTAACCTGTTATATCTGTATCTCTTGTAGAATAAGAAGCAGAGAGATCACTTTCAACTTTATTTAAAAATTTCTGTTGTTTCTTAAGATAACTTTCCATCTCTTCACAGCCTCTAATTAATCGATGTGTGGTATATGTAATTGAGAACTTCATCAGTATACTTCAACTGATTCAGTTTTTCGCGTTCATCAACTCGAGATAATAGAGGCTTCTGTGGAATTCAGCATGCAAATTTGGTTAAGCAGAAAAGATATGGAAGCTTAAAATGTTTTTCTTTGTATAAACACACACAAGAATTTTTTCACAGCCCTGTGCTATCTTTAATGCAGTGTTGGTGTGTCTGCTGCTTGACCATTCAGCATTTTAAGCCATAAATTATTTTTAGAGCAGTGCCACTTCCAAGTGGTAAATTAGAATGACAATTGTGAAACAAACTGTAGATTCCTCTTTAAACAATATTGTTTATATAGGTGGAAATTGTAAACTTTGTTTGGCCTCAAACAGGAAAACAGAACAAGGTACTATTTATCAGGGCCTGTTGCAATAGGACAAGGGTTAACGGTTTAGACTAGATATAAGGAAGACATTTCTTCCGCTGAGGGTGGTGAAACCCTGGCCCAGATTGCCCAGAGGTGGTCAATGCCCCGTCCCAGGAAACCTTCCAGGTGAGGTTGGACATGGCTCTGAGCAACCTGGTCTAGCTGAAAATGTCCCTGCTTAAGGCAGGGGAGTTGGTCTAGATGACCATCCTTGGTTGGATGACCTTTGGTCCCTTCCAACCCAAATTATTCTATGAACGCTACACAGTAAAATGTGGCAGTAAGCGCAAAAAATGCAGACTGGAGACAAAATTTTGTATTGAGGATATTTTCAGCTCTGATTGCAGAAAGCCTACTGTTCCAGTCCTGTGAGGACTGACATCTTGAATTTTCAAGAAAAAGTGTAGGTGCTTGGATAGACCAGTTTTAATCTTCAGTCATAGAGTAGATTCTTTGCAGTGGTGTAATGGAAGCAAGGTTGGGGTTCTAGGTTTGTTAAAAGCTAATTAGCTAACTAGGGCTTTCTATCAGTGAGTAATGTATATTTTTGCCTGATAGCTGAGAGCAGGTTTCAGTCTTACATGGCAGCAGTCAGCTGAGTGGCTTTTATTAACCATTGTTACACTAAGAAGTAGGCAAGCTTTAGAATCCAGTACTATCAGAGGACTGAAAATTGGAATTAATAAATACTGCAATGTTTTAAACTTGCTCAGGGCCTTAATTTGATATCAGTTGTGATGCTGAATAGCTAGCATTGCTTGTAAATTTTCAGGTATGTTTCCAGAAGAAAATATTTAAGAACTAGAAGCTGTGCTTTACTTTGTCTTCTTTGGGAGTTACTGGCTCACTGCTGGTAGAATGAGGGGTACTTCAGAATAAATATAATAATTGTTTTTTCTTCCGCTTATCCTGTACCTCAGTTGCTGTCATATTCACTTTAAAAAGAAGTCTTATGTAAATTAGTATTTTAATCTGACTGCAGTGAATTACTTGCCACAGAGAATATGCATGGTTCTTTTACGCTAGCTTTTATACCTAGAAAAATACTAAAAAATAAGCCTAGTTTTGGCAAATGAACTGTTCTAAAAATAGAAAACTGATAGACACACTCATTCAGCTGTTACGGTTTGTTCATCAAAATCTGAGGTGAAAAAACCAAAAAAGCTTACTGTAAAATGTTGTTCTTGCATGATAAATATTTGCTGAGATTTTCAAGAGTTAAGTAGGAAATATGTTCACAGCTTGATTACATTATGAAGTTTTAAGAAATTGAGCAATTACGGTACATAATTAGCTAGTCAAGGAATCACTGACTTTGTAGCTGATGTCTTTTGTGTACTCATGAAAGTGTTAGAGGCCAGTAGAGCTGTGGGGTTTTTCTTCTGCCACTTAATGATTATTTATGCAAGAAAAGTGTAAGGAGGTTTTTCAACTTTAAGTCTTGAAGGTTAAGTTCTATGTAAAAGTCAGATATTTGTATGATAAATTCTAAGCATCAGAGCTGTACAGTATTTATATGGGAATTCAATATGTTACAGCATAGCTGCTTTTAAACTACCAAATTCCTAAGAAAATCAAAATAAAGGAACCAATAATGTGATACTTAAAATATGGCTCTAAGTTTTATAGTGTTTTGAGATGTTCTAGAAGCTTCAACAACATTCTTCTGAATAGACTTCTAGCTGTGCATGCTAGAGAGAGATGCCTACAACGAGGTATTGCCTAACTCTAATTAAGGCATTACTCTACTAATTCCAATTACAGTAATATCAATACTGGTATGTAAATCATACAGACATAAATTCATAACCACGTATAAAGATTTTGATAGTTCCATCTCTAGTATATTACTAATCGAATTCTCTTTGAGCTTAATATTGCATATGAGGAGGCTTCCTCTGTTTTCCCCTTCTGTCAATAATGAACACATCAGGTGCCTGTAAGTCCTTTTTTCCAGCTCTCAGAGTGACAAATGTTTGTATATCTAACTTCCAAGTCATAAACAGTTTGCACTTAAAATGTGTTGCTAGGTCTAGGTTTGTTTGAGTGGCACACAAGAGCTTGGTTATAATTTTGAGCCTGCGGTGTTTGTTGCATTATAGGTTGAATCACAAGGAAAGGGATAATTTCTTTTAAAAAGCAAGCAAACAAACCATGAATTTGCCTTGTAGATCTTTTGCATAGCTATGATTCCATGGTTTGTTTGTTTATGAGCTAGGAAAATTGGAAGGAATAGAAACTGTTACGTTTCTCATTGTATTCTAAGTGTCTGGTGATGTTTGGGAAGGAACATCCCTCTAGCAAATTTATTCCTCAAATCTCCATTGAAAGGCTTTTCATTGTCATCCTTCAAACTATCAAATACTGGTCAGTAATTCCTGTGTACCTGTGAAGCAGCATTCCAAGTGAGAACCTCAGATACTAGTAGTTGCCTAATGTAATATGCTAAAAACAGCTTCTCGGAAAGTATTTTGCACAACTGTAGAAGCGCAGTATTGGGGTAAGACTAATGCTTGCTGACTGCATGAAAAGTATCTTGTGGAGAGGGCTATGGAAGCTTTTAGAAGTGTGAAAAGTAACTTCAACTGAGCTAGTGTAATTTTGCTTTAAATATCCTTTAATAAAATATTTTCTTTTGTAGAAGTCCCCATGAAAAGAAGAAGAAGAGGCGGTCTAGATCACGTACCAAGTCCAAAGCTAGGTCTCCTTCACCATCCATGTCACCAGGCAAACCATCCACACACAAAAATTCTGTACATTCAACTAGTGTCTCTCCTGTGGAGAGCAGGGAATCCAGCCAGGAACGCTCCAGGTAATGTGTCTTGTTACTGTAACACTGCAGTGCTCGTGTCTCTTGACTGTGAGTGTGTCCTAACTTGAACGGTGAGAAGCTCTGTGTGTACATAATGTGTGCTTGATAAAAGTAGAAGACACTGGGAGGACAGCACTGTGTGCATCAGTCTAAGGAAGATACGGGATCTCTGGTGTCTACTGGAGTAAACATCTCAACATACTCTTATAGTAAAACTGGTGCAGAAAATTCTGCAGCCTAATACTAAGTTAGAAATTGGAAACTCTCAATAAATGGAATAACTCTTTGAAGTAGAATTTTAATAGAGTGGTTTGAATTGTGTGTGTAAGATTCATAATTAAATTATTTCTACAGAATATAGAACAGTCCTGTTAAAAATTCCTGCTCTGTTGATCAGATTTCTCTGTATCAGTTGTATGAGTGACTCGTCTGACTGTGACTTATCACAGCTTCTAGTTGAATGAGGGAACTGTTGACTAACATAGGAGAGACTTGTACGATAAACCTCAAAATCATGGTGGTGAGTGAAATGCATTTTGAAAACATTGACTATAAATTTCTAATTCTAATTTTACTTTTTTAGGGGAGTTTCTCAGGAAAAAGATGGCCAAATCTCTTCAGCAATTGTGTCTTCAGTGCAAAGTAAAATCACTCAGGTACAAATAAACAAATTCAGAGTATGTTGCCTAATTAAGTGTGTCCATCATATCATTTTCTTCTCTCACTACCTTGTACAATTCTGAGCTTTGCATATGATGTAGAGACATGTTCATTGTCATTCTTAATCTGTTTGCTTATGAGAAAACCAATTTTGTTGCTTCTCTAGCTGCTGTCCTTTCAAGTTTAATCAAGCCTCTAAAGACCAAGCTAAATTCATTATGCTGCAGTATATGCACTGTTAAGATATGAAAGTCCACATTATGCTACAATACCCCAGTTACCAATAGCAGGTATTACTGAGAGCCCATCTTACCGTGTAGTGCTCTTGACGAGTTTCGTGGAAGAAAAAAGGAAGGAGAAATACCTTGGCAAAGGCTAAGTTTATAGCGTGGGCATTACAGAACAAATATGTCCTCTTGCAGCCTGAAGTAAGTGTATACTT
>KZ506316.1:185292-221871 GCA_002844005.1 Limosa lapponica baueri | reverse complement strand
TTTGTAAGTAGGGTTTTGGTTTAATTGTCTGTATCTCTATTTGAAGCAATAAGCAGTTTACTCTTTCTCTGGATAAGTGGGTGACATCTCACAGAGAGACAGAAATAGAAGCAGCTATTGAGGATGTGCCTGGGTGAGAGACCTCTGCTCTGTACTCTGTCTGCTCACGATGAGGCAGGGGAGTGCTGAGATTCCCCAGCTGCTCAGTTTAGAGACTCACGGTCCTGCTGCATATGGTGTGCTGAGGGCTGCTCCGTCAGGGGCACTCTGAAATAGCACTGAAAGTTAGGTGGGTATCTTGCTGACTTCTCAGTATTATCTTGTGATAATGCAGAAAAGCACAAATGTGATTGTCTTATTCAAGCCACAAGCAAGCACAAGATACCAACTGTTTTATAAAGAAGGAATAATCTTTGCCCTTATGCTTTTAGAATATGCAGTACAGTAAATACTACTATTTATCCTTAAATAATGGTTGTGCTGTAGGAAGTCTCTTTTCATCAGTGGCCTGTCTGCATGGGAAGAGATCCCACAGCTGACATCATTTGGGAAGTCAGACCATAGGTAAAATTGAACCAAGTAGAATGATGTCCAGTTTCAACTACAGTTCAAGCTTATTCCACTGCTGGGTGCTTTTTTCTTTTTCTTTTTTTCTTTTAATATTGTAAAATCAAAGTCAGTATCTAACAACAGAAGATGTAGTTCTGTATTTCATTGTGTTTTGCTCGACTTACTGATGTTCTTTCTCATTTGGGAGTGAAGAAGGGCAACAGTACTGTGATTTAACGTGTTCACAGATTTGAGAACGGAGTTGTGAAAAACCAAGCCGTAAGAAATTAGCAGCTTAGCTGAGGCATCATCCAAACAACAGCAGGTGATTCACAATGGATTGAAATGTCAAACCAAGTCTTTATTTATGTGTGCTGTACGTCTAGTACTAGCACTGTAGGTGCGTGGGTGAGAGCCCACCTTGGGGAGCTGTGCTTCCATTGGCAGTGGTTTGTAGCTATGGCTGAAGGTAATGCACTTGGCTGCTATTTTTCGTGCTTCGAAGTTGCCCCTTCCCTTTTCATCTTGCTGGAGATCTGGAAAATCTCTTGCGAAGTCTGACAATAATGACAAGTTTGGGCAGCCATCAATTGGTTTGATCCTCTCAGGGAAATACTTTCTTGGCACCTTAAAAGGACGGTGGCAAAGTATCTCCATGCAGTCTCTGATGTGTTGTTCTGTTTGTGAGTAGATCTCTGCTGGATGAAAGCAGCTAGTCCCCAGATGCTTATAAGCACTTTTTCCTTATTGTACGTGCTTTCTGCTTGGCTAGTGACTCACTTATGACTGGTCCAACTTCATCCTGGGCCTCTTGAGAGTCCCTGTCTCATGCCAAAAGTCACGGCATTCTCTTAGGAAAGAAGTAAGCAGATGCAACCCTTAAGTAGTACCCTGTGCTGAGTTTTTGTGTTTCTAATAATGAATACCTCAAAGCTCAGTTCTAACTCTGAACTTGACAGCCCATTCAAAACTCATTTTTTCAAGGTCTCTCATCACCTTAACACTGGAACTTTCAAGACCAAAGTTTTACAGCTTTTAGCCCTTTGCTGGTAATGAGTTTTACACCTTAATAGAAGCTCCAGCAAAGCAGGATCTATCTGCAATTTCTTTAAAGTCACTGAAGAGTCACTGATTTCATTCAGGCATTGTCAGCAGAACAAAAGCAGCTTCTCAACAGTCTTCTATAAATGAACTGTTACCTTAAGAAACAGCTTCCCATTACTTGTTCTTATATAGTTACTTTTTCTATCCATATCACATAGTTTGAGTTCAAAACTAAAATCTTGTTCACTATGTTATAAAAAGCTTTCAATACCATTTCTGTTGCCTAGACAGAAATTAGCAGTGGGGAGGTTTCACAGAACCTCCCAGAAAATACATGATCTTTGCAGAATGGACTGCTTGTAAAAAGCCTTCCAAATCTTCCTGTTGTTCATACCACAGAGGCCAGGACTGTGAATGATCTGCCAGTAAATAAAAATGACATGTCAATCACAATTGCTTTTCTCCACCTTCTTAGAGAGAGGTATTGCAGTGTTCAGCACGTAGCTGAGCTCTCTGAAAAGCCTTCCAGATGATCACTCGTTGTGCCAAGTTATGCTGTGTTATGTAGGTAGGTGGCTATTTGCTGGTACGCAGCTGTAACTCAAGTTACATAGGTGGGTTTCTTAGGCATGGCTTCCGACAGTGGCAGGAAAAGAGGGAAGTATTCCATATTTAGCAGCCAAAGCAGTGTAAAAATAGTGGTTAAGAGGTGCCAGTTGGGGATGGGGCCACTGGCCGCACTGCTGCAGGGCTGGGGAGGAAGGGACACAGTGCGGTGCTGTCCCGCCGGCAAGGTGCATTGAACGTGATCTTGCCTTCTGCTTCCTACGCTCCTTAGCTCGTCTGCTGGTTCACACTGGCACTAAGCTCTTATGTGACTGATGGGAAAAATAACTTCAGGACCATTTTGAGAAAGCAGTGCTGACAACCAAAAGATTCAGGAGACTTTAATTCCTTTAAGAGGGATGGAGAGGTGAGAGTTAAATCTTAAAATACTTAAGCCTGGTTCGAATGTGAGACTGTAACCACATCTATGTGGAAACCTGTTTTTATGAAGAAAATGAAACACTGTCATTGTGATACAGAAATGTACCTTTCAGAAAAGTCAGTGGCCTGTAAATGGAGAGGAAGTCAGCCCCATGAACAACAAATCAAATTGCATGGTTTTTATTCTGCCAACTGTTGATGTCATGAAATAACAAGGAAAAATGCTGTAAACAGTGCTGTATTGAAACACTGAATCAACGAATCTAACTTTTCTTTTAATTGGACTGTCTGGAAGATGAGCCTTTGCAGTGTCTGGAAGTATCCATGAAAACTCAAAAGGGAGAAAAGGAATATATTAAAGCAGCTAATTTGTAGCATGGTACCAGCCTGCCCTTTCCATTCTCCCTATCAACAGAAATTGTAACAGGCTAATTCCTCGCTGTAAAATGTTCTTTGTTGTTTGTACATCTGAAGCTAATGGTATGCGGCACTGGGTGGGAACTGGGGAGAGGGGCTGGTGCTACCGGAGAAAATAATCATTTCATTCCCTTGGAGCAGCACTGAAAGTTGTTCTGCGAAAATGCTTGCCCTCACCAAAGGGAGGGGAAAAGCTTTCTGCTGCCACAGGAAAAGCAGAGGAATTTGCCTTTTCTATTTAATATTCTAAATTATATAGCTTAGAGAGTAACAAAATTTGGTGAGAAAGAGAAGCTCTAAATTTCAGTATCTCCTATTATCTTTACCGACCTTTGTTCGTAGCAAAAATGCAGGAGGTTTGTTCGGGGGGACCCCCGGGCAGTGGAGTCACTGGTGCCCGAGGGCTTGGAGGGTCCTGCGGGCACTTCCCCTGGTTGGCTGTGCTGGTGGCTGCAGCGAGAGGACTTCAGCCCTCTGTGTCCTGCAGCCTCCGTCCTGCGGCCCTGCTGATGAAGGAGGACCATGAAGGTGCAGGGAGTCACCGTGTCCTTGCAGGGGTGCTGTTTCTGGCTGGAAGGTGTGTGCGTTTTGGGGCCACAGGCAACAACAGGGGTGCACTAGTTACAAGTAAAGGCATGAAGAAGGGATGTTTGGAGGTGTTCTGTCACTCCTTTGTTGGCTGCTACAAAATTCAGAAGTATTTCAGTTTTTTGAGTTAAAGCAAAACGAACCAAAAACAGGTAACAAAGTAATCCTTCCACAACTGAAATATAAACTTAGCCCTGGCAGCACACAGCTCTGCTGTCCCCAAATGCTGCTGGTCAGAGATCTGCAGGAAATGCCTTTAAGAATCTGCATTGTACCTTCAGTTTTAATTTATATTCATTACAGTTTTTATCTGTGCACAATTTAGCCTTGCATTGTGAATGTTATTAGCTGCTGGCTTTAATTGTCAGGATTTGTACAAAAATGTTGCTATTTGACTAATTAAAGTCTGGCCAAGTGCACAACATCAGGCCTTGGGCTCTTCTGCTAATTGCACTGAGCTTTCTACCTGTTAATTTATTGGGATAAATATTATCAAAAGGCTTTGCTAATTAACAACTCTTCATGAATTGTGCCTATCACCTGTCACCATCCTCTCCGACTGCCTGTTTCCAGATCGGGAGGCTGAAGCGTTATCCCCCATACCAGCATATGAACCTGCCAAGCAGGGCATCTGAAAGAGGAAAAGATGAAGCTGAGAATTTTGACTCCCTGGAAGTAGGGCAGAACTGTGTGTGGTTACAGCACCGGGCTGGGGCTTGCTGGGATCGTGTTCAGATCTCGGCTCTCCAACCGTCTCCTTGCGTGATTTCATATAGATGACCGGTTCTACACGAGAAAAATTGAGGTAATTTTACTTCTTTGCTTTGTTCAGTGGTGCGTAACCCTGGGCTTAAGGGCAGTGTGTTGTTTCTGAGACCTTTGAGCATAGCTCAGAGGTGACAAGAAAGAAAAGCTTAAACTGAGCCCAAGAGGGAGAACAAAGTATGATGCTGCCATTGTAATGTATGGTTGAAGACTGCTGCTCTCAACTATGAGCCCCGTGTATTTGTTGTACCGTGCAATGAGGCTAAAATCTTCTGGAGACCACACTGTGATGCAGGTAGTAACCCTATAGTGAGAGGTGTCTGCCCCCCTGTTCTGCCAGCACGGTGTTTGGTAAGAAGTTTTCCAGTAGTGTAGTGATGGACTGAGATTTCCGAGTGCCGGAGATGCTGTGTGAGCCTTCTCTAACTTTTTTAACTGCGTTTCCCCCCTTTTTTAGAGCTTACTTGATTTTCAGCTGCATCATGGCATTAAAATTGGCTGTGGAGTTAGTTTAAAATAGATGAAATTCATGACTATTAGAATCTTAACAGTAAATGCACATAATCTGCCATAGCAATTTTCTTTGGTTTTGCATCATAAATACCTTCACATAGGTAAGGCAATGGTTTGTAGTCTTGTTTAAGAAAACAAGCTCAGCAATGATGTATGAAGAAACTTTTCTTGCCTGGTTCCTTCTGATGTGTGTGCTTTTTCTTCTTTCCAGCAGCAAGAAGACTTCCTTGACTGATGGGTTCGTTCAGGACATCTCGGAGGTAGGTAGGGAAGATAACTATTGACTTAACAGATGATGGTGGTTGATGTGAACCAAAAAGATGAATGCATAGCTAAAAATGACATCTCAGATCTTGAAACATGGAGTTTTCTGAGCTGTAAATAGTCTCTATTTAATAGAAAAAAAAGTGAAGCTGAACCTTAGTAATAATTCTTTCTTCAGCAGCAATCAGTCTGTGCTGGGATATTTTTATAATCCTAGCTATTGATCTTCTGAAGAGCTGTTGTGTTTGAAATAATTATTTCAAAGAAAGATTGAAGAAAAAGCAAGATCATCCTTGCACAAGACTTTTTTTCATCACTTAAATATATTCATTGTAGAAATATCTCCCTCAAAAGACCTGAAGATCATTCCCAGCATCCAGGGCTGCTTTTTTTTCTGCTCCATCTGCCAGAAGTTTTGCAGCTGGCACAATTCATTAATTCTGTTCAATCTGTGTTCTCTTAAACCAGCAATGAATTTTATAATCAGTGTGCTGGGTTTTGCACATATGGTTTTCTTTTTACTTTGAGCTACTCTTTGAGTATTACCGTACAACGCAACAGCTTTTTCCAGTTCCTTCTCTGGAGAGATGGCGTGGAAACAGCAGCATATGGATGGTGTGGTGGGATCTCCTTCTCCTTGGTAGGAAACAGGTTAGTGCTGGTGGTGGAGCTCATTGGAACCTGGTGCTGCGTTTAGCTGTTATTACTGACATCAGCACAAAATCTCTGCTTGTCCTCCAAGCTGCAAGTCCACCAGGTAAGACAGCACAAGCAATGGTGGTGGGTTTTTGCAGCCTCTTGAGTCATGAGAAGCCCATTAGCATTCAGAAAGCCGAACTTGGGAGGTACTGGCCCCAAGAGGTGATACAAGGAGGTGGTGCTATGCTTGAGACGCTTGTTGAGCAATGAATTTGAGTGACTCAGCTGTGTTCTTGGCTGTTGGGTTTGGTTTTTGGTGATCAAATAGCACTCAGAAGGGACTTCCAAGATGGCATGGGTTGTCAGAGCAGAATGGAAAAGAGATTGAGAGGGAAGAATTTCTAACAGGACGGCTTGGGAGTCCAGGGAACACAGACTGAGGTGTAGGGATGAGAAATGGATACAGGAGCAGTGGAATGGGCAGAAATAGGGAAAACTGAGAAGTCCAAGCAGAGAAAAGTGCATGCCTGTATAAACGTGCATAGATGCAAGTGTGGATAAACAGGGAAATACAGGCATTTATGACCATCTCCATAGCACATTATACCATTGTTACAATCTTCAAAAACATACTGTCTACCTCTCCTTATTCTTCTGAAAATTGTTTCATGACAAAGCTCCAGTCCTGCAAAAGCTCCTGATACATGATTCATGCAAGTACAGGATTCTGTGCTTTTTTTTCCCTTGCAGATCTTCCTGGAGTACTCTGGGGAGATCCATTTATCAGGTGCAAAGCAAAGCTTTGTTTTTCCCTCTCCTCCTCAACAAAAAGCTATCACAAGGTGCCAGTATTCAGAGCAGCGCTACAGTCTGAACGTGCGCAGGACCCCATTGTACTGCCATATTCCTGTCAGCTTTCCCAGGAGTGACAAACTGCTGCCGCCTTCAGCTCTGCACGTGTGTGATATTAACAGCCCATTTGTTGACCCTCACAGTTTCTTTACAGGTGTCTCGGCGGAATTGAAGCAATGCACACATTTTTTCCGGGAGAAATAAAAGATGGGTGACTTAATGAAATCCACCCACTCCTTTGACTACCCTGTACAAATATTTCTATAGCTGCTGGGGAATTCATGTCCGCTAATGAACTGGGAGCAGCTTGCCAGGACAGGAGCCCGATCCTGAAATCTTCAGCAAACCAGGGCTTCCCACCGGGCAGTGTGTCTGGGTGTGCTGTGGGGACCGCAAAGATGGAGCTGTGGGCGCACAGCGGTCCTTGCTGGCTCCATGTTGTCTTTCCACCCTTCTCTGCCCCATCTCACTCACCCATAACACTGCACTCCTCGGGGAAGCAGTTTTGAGTGTGGACAAATCCTTGCCTCAGATCACTGCAGACATCTCAGTGATCCTTGCCTTACGCAGAGAGCCAACAGGACGCCTCATCCACACTGCCCGTTGCAGCTCTCATCCATCCTCCGTGCTGTGCCCTCCACCGCTGCAGGAGGAGCCTTATATACACAGAGGGCTTAGTCGCATTTATTTTCTCTGTGCCCTTTGCACGTACCCACGTTATTTTGTACACAGCATAGAAAAACAAAGAGATTCCTTTAAATAATTACATTCTTCCCTCTGCTAAACGTAGATTACCTTTTTCTGATGGTTATTATTCGAAATCATACTAATTTACACTGCTAATGACAGGTTTACTGGCATCTTACTGTCAATACAGTTTAAAAATGACTGTATGTGTATTATTTCAGAAGGCAGCCCTGCTGAGTTCAGTTTGCAAGCCTGTGGGTGCAGTTCTGATGCTTTCATTGGCATTTCAGCTACTCTTCAGCAGCCGGTTAAACCCGTGTGCTGTTGTTGATGGTCTTTTTGCTACAGAACCAGGGGAGGATTCAGAAAATCTGAATTCAGTTCTGAGATTTCACCTCAACAGATTTCCAAAGTACCTTGGCCAAAGCGATCTCTTTGCCCCGTCCATGTTTGCAAACAGGAACATAGGCAAGGAGTGACTCCTGTCCCATGGCCTCAGCTCAAAGGACAATGGTAGGTTGACCCTGGCCAGCAGCTAAGCCCCCATGAGCCCCTTTTTTCCTTTTTTTCTGTGTTTTTTGGGTTTGATTGTTTTTGGGTTTTTGGGTTTTTTTGTATGCGCAAAGGTACATTGATCAATTCTTCTTTATTTAAATCCTTTTTGATCAAGAGGCACTACCAACCAGGCAGGACGCAGAGTGCACCCTTTTTGTTGCTGGCTGTTGAACAATGTGACGTGTTTCCACTTTAAAATCCCAGATAATTAGCTAAATGTACCCAAGGAAACCCTCATTTACACAAGGTTGCTGAATAATTGTTAAATTCATTTAAAATTAGCTAGATTGGAGCATTTTCTGTTCTGCCTTTGCTGATACCCTCTGGAAACAGTGGGGAACTGGCTGAAGGCTGAAGACAAGGACCTCTGAGACAGGTAAAACATGACCTTTATGCTGCTGGGGCATGTCCTCTCGCCTCAACACACTGGCAGTATCTGCAGAGGAGCGGAGGGAGCAGGGAGTGGAATATGGAAAGTTTTTGATCATATAATTGACTTCTCCACTCCCCCTGTGTGCTGAAACACCTGTAAAAGTGTCTTACTTTCTGCTAAAAATAAATAAGAGAAGCAGTCTCTAACACCCAATTATCTCAGACTGGAAGAAACAGTTGTGATTAAGATTTTAAGGCAGTCTTCAAACAGGCGTCAGAAAATATATCCAAACTGCAGACGTTGGCAGATGTAGGTAGAAGGGGATCTGGATGGCAGTCATTGACTGGAGAGATGCACGGGGTAATGAAAGAGGTGTTAGCAGATGGGAGATAAAAACGAGGGATGTGGGAAGAGCAAAGCCTGTGAAGTAGCTGTTAATGGATGAGGAAAAGTGGGACAACTGAGTGAAAGGAGATGTTCGGAGGAGTGGTCCAAAACCACCAGCTTTTGAGCAGGAGAACCAACATGGCTGGCTGTGAGAGCAGGTTTGCCCTCTCTTGGGGAGGGAGAGCAGGAGACAGTGGCTGAAAATCTGAGCCACGTCCCCTGGGCTTGAGAAGCTCGGTGTAATTAAATATGCATTTGATCAGGGAAAGGCTGATGATGGTCCCAGTGGTAAAGGTGTTCATCTGACTGGCAGTAGACCCAGCCTGAGCAGAGCCTCCACCTCCTCCCTTACGGCCATCTCTCCCCGCAGCAACCCCCATGGACAGTCTGCCAAGGCAGAATGGGTTGGGTTTTTGTCAAAAATGTCTCAGGTAGCCCTTGCTGTGCTGCAGCAGAACTGTCGTTGGTGTGTCCACACTGTGTCCTGAGATCTGAACCCAAACCTGGGTCTTTCCTTAGCTGCTCTGCATGTTGTTCAAGCCCAAGGCACCCGGGAGCTGGAGTGGAGGGGCTGAGATGGCCATCCCCAACCCGGGTCTGCCAGGGCTCACCCCTGAGAATCCCCAAACAGTCCATCGTGGGGATGGGGGCTGCTGGTGCTGCTGTTCCCCTGCAGGGCTGTGCACTGGTCTTGGCCAAAGCCATGGGCTCAGGCGTGGCGAGAAGTGGAGGTGGCAGATGTAGTTTCAAGAGGTAACAACGTGCCTTTCTACATCGCCACTTCTTAACAGTCCTTTCCACAAAGTGCCCTGAAACCCTGAGTTCTGTCTGAATCCAAGAGCCAAGAACTAATTTTTAAATCTTTTTTTTTTTTTTTCCCCCCAGAAATCCCACTGTTGGCTCAGTGCCAATGTGCACTCTTTTAAGCCTTCTCCAAACGACTCCCAGCTTCTGAGAGGCTGAACAGGCAGAAAGACAAAATCCGTGTCCCTCTGGCTGCCTGTCATGACCTGACATACCTGATACATTCCTGGCTGCTGGAGGTAACCAGAGCAGCTCAAGTGCCTTTTTATGACACTTGCTTTTCCTGCAAAGGAAATGACATCTGACTCTTCTCAGTAACAAAAGCCCCTCCAGAGCTCAAGGGATTCACTGAAATTGCCGACATGCTTTCGCTGAGCGCCGAAATGCTCGGAGGGTGGAAGCCAGGTAGTGGCCGGCCGCGGTCCCTGCTTGGTGTTGTTCCTCCCCACTAACATCCATCCCAAAACGTGTGTCAAGCCCCAGAGCCAGGCGCTGAGTGAGGGCAGGGAGGGAGCAAACCTCCCGGCTCATTTTCTGCGGATATTTTGCAGCCAGAACAGCTAGGGCTTCTTTTTGTATTAACAGGTTTCGGATGTGTCAGAGAGACCTCCGCAAGGAACGGTGATGCTTGCAGAGGACTCTGCTGCTTGTGCCAGCAATCAGAGCTGAGTTAAGGGACTTGATGCAGAGAGGGGACGAGGACACCGAGTGGATGTGCAATCTAACCCAATATGTCGAAGGCAGAGGGGGGCACTTCGGTGGTGCTTAATGGACTGTCCTTTAGAAATGCAGTGTTTGCCTCTGGGGATGACGCACTCACCCGGCCGAGGCGGGAGTGCTTGAAGTGAATTAGGCTGTATAATTTCAGGTTGCCTTTGAGTCAAAGAAAGTTTTTTGGAGATTCATTCTTTATTTATTGACGTGTTTTCTTTTGCTTCAGAGAAAGAAAAAGAAATTTCCCACAAGATGAAAAAAAAAATAAACCACTTTCCTTCTTGCCTATAAAAAGCGCCTCAGGATTTTTATGAATTCCTTGTTACAAATTGCCAGCAAAGTTAATTGGAAGACTGGTCAAAAACCCAGATTATTTTTTTGCTTCACATGAATTCTTGCCTTTCCATTGCCTAAGTGCACTCAGTGTCTGCAATATTGAATGTGTCTATGTGCAGAATAAAAATGGATTGCTTCTGGAAAGTTTAGAAAAAAAAAGGCAACAAAAACAGACCCTGAATTGCTCAAAATAATTCTTGCATTATATCTCGTTGGCTTAAGGCTGACAGTACCTCAGAGGTACAAAAAAGACGATGCAGCCCTCCTTTCTCTAATAAAGCCAATCGGAGCAATAAGCGAAGACAAGCTTTTGTTGTGCCCCTGGCCCCAGCTGGGACTGAAGGCACCCGATGTTCTGGGCTTCCCTTTTGCCACGGAGGTGGCCATTCCCAGGTGCTGGGGAACGTCCCACACCAGCATTGGGAGCCCTGGTGTCTTCCAGAGCCTCCCATGCCTGTTTGTATCTGCATCTCCTCGCAGATGTGTGGTAAATTCATTAAATACCTCTGCTGGGAGACCACTGGGTGGTTTTTTTTGGTCTGGCTCTTGCAGCGGTGGAAGAAGCAATGATCCATGCTGAGAACAAACAGGAGGTAACAGGTTTCAACATGCTTTACTGCACGGGAATTACCATGGCATGGCAGCTATTATCATTCATTTAGGGGCACAGAGGCTGACTTGATGGAAGTCAGCCACTAAGGTGAAATCTGCTCCATTATTTTCAATAAGAGATGTGCAGAGCATAAACAGGTCGGTGTCTTCAACATGATCAGCAAAACAGCGCTGAATTAACTACTGTGTAATGCCCTGCTTTATTTACAACAGCCCGGAATGTGCAGTCATATAACAAATGTCCCCACGTTTAACAAGTGTCCCCACCTGCAGCGAGGCTGGTGGCCCCGAGCTGCTCACAGCACGGCTCGAGGACTGCAGCGAGGGCAGTAAATCGGCGTTATTCCTCGGGCTTCTTTCTTGGCTCAGCCCAAGGTTTGTGCAATTTATGTCATCCTTTGGCAAACAGCTTCCACACCAATAAACCAGAGTAAAAATAACTCCTGTCTCCTTCCTGCTGCCTGATTAAGGTTTTTAGGGTCAGGATTCTCCCTTAACAACTGTGTCCTGTACCCACTACTGCGTGGTCCGGTCTCAGTCAGGCCCTTTCAGGGCTGTTTTTGTACCCATAAATATGATCATATGCAGGTTGGCTTGGGGCTGGATGGTACAGTTATATCCCAGTCGCATTCCTGAATGGCAGCCAAGGTTCCCTGCCTGGTAAAGAAAATATATAGCGGCAAGTTTTATGACTTACTGAGAGTATGGCAAAGGATGCAAGGTGGAAAGTCTTTCTCAGGGCACGTTCATTTTCATATGAGTGCACTGCATTTTAAAATAAAAAGGTTATCCATTTTCCTTATGTGCTGGAAAGCGTATAGGGTGTGTTTTCTAGCACGAGGGACTCTCTTTCTCATCTGCTGCTGTGAACTTCACTGACGGGGCTGACAGCTCACTGACTTGGATCTGCGGTTCAGCATCCAGGCCCTGCTAATGCACCCAGCTTGCCCCGAGGCGCTCCTGGCTCGCCTCTGCAGCAGCGATGCTGGGAGAAGGTCCTGGGTGGGAGCCTGGCACCCCCGCGGAAAAATGCATTTGGAGTGAGAGGGGAAAGAGCAGGAGGACGCTTGGGGGCAGCGGGGGGAGGCGGAGGGCTGGGTACCACAGTACAGTGGCCACAGGATTAACGCTCAGCTGCTTTTTGTCTTGCATGAAATACCCAAGAGATGAGGAGTTAAAGGAACCGAGCGGTGACTGTATGACTAAGTACGTAGTACTGCTGTAGTCAAGTCAGTTGTGTCACTGGGTTTTGACTGAGCATGACCGGAGCCGTCAGCCAAGCAGGGGACGGGGAGGAAATGTGGGTCTGGTTCTGCCCCTTGAGATGCTGCCCTGCGCCAGTGTGCATGGGGAGAAGTGGTGGGTGGTGGCACTGCTGTGGGACCTGGTGGGACTGGCACAGCCCGCCAGCACGGGCAGCTTCAGAGAGTTGGGGGGACTCGACTGCCTGATGGCCAAAAGCATCTTGGCAGAGAGCAAACAGACATGGCTCCTGCACAGTGTCGGGGAGGGCAGATGCCACCTACCTTTGCCCATCTCAGGGCTGCAGATCTGAGCAGAGCTGCCTGGGGGGCTGCCGGTCACCGTCACCCTCTCCCTCCAGTCCACCCACTAATTATTGATTTGGTTAAACAAAACTTTGCCGTACAATCTTCTATTTTAAAACGTTTGCTGGCTTCCTCTGCTTTTGGCCTGGTGGGGAAGGAGAAATAGCAACACCCAACTTGCCTCCCCTCTGCCATTCCCTGGCTGGGGCAGCTCTGCTGCAGCTCGTGCTGCACATGCTCTCTGGAAGGGAAACGGTCCAAAATCTCAATCACACACAGCATTGATGTTTCCTTTGTTGTGGATCTGCTCCTTTACCGCTGGCCTTGTGTTTCTCAGACAGCTTGGCCTGAGCTGGACCCACCACATTAGCTGAAGTGCCTTGTTTGACATCAGCACGGTTGGGTTTTGGTATAACTTCTGCCAGGCCTTTATCATCTGCATGCTGATTGCTGATATTCACCTCCCTCATACCCAAGCGAGGTGCAAGAGCCCTGTAATCCTTTCCTCTCAGCACATTAGTGTAAAGCCTCATGAATCTCTATTAAATTTGAGAGAGAACATGAAGATAGTTTGCAGCTGCCTTGTTGATTTTATGTTTCCTCTCATTGTAGTGCCTTGCCGTGAAGCTGAGAATTAAATGGCTAATAAGGCATCTGCTCCAAGCAGGAGTCTCAAGATTGTGACAAAAACAGCTTACATCAGGGTTTGGATTATTGGTTTTTCTTGCCATCATATAATCATGTTATTAAAATCTTTAGGGATACCTGATTAGAGGCAGTGACTGTCAAAGCCAGCATAGCTGGCAGAGCACTCTGGTAGGCAGCAGTTGAGATGTTGAAGGTTTTCTCCACGGCATCGGTGGGTGCTGCAGCTCTGCTGGCGAGGTGGTTGGAGCCATGGGGCTGGGCAGCACCTGCAGGTGGAGGACTGCCGGGGTGCGGGTGCCTGGCTGGCTGCTGCTCTCTGCATTGCTTGTGATTGATAAGCTGAAATCCTCAAAGAAATGGACACTGAAACACGAGAGTGCTCCATTTTGGGGTGGCAGCTGGGAAAAGCACTAAGACAACTCCCAGCAGCCATCCAGGAGATCAGTACCCAAAGGGAAAGGAACCATCTCTGGAAGCAGGAGCTAGACGATGGCTGGGCCAAGGTCAGACTTATTCCCCATCGAACGATGAGCTAGCCATGGGCCTGGGAAGTGACACTGGTTCTCTGGCACACCACACGCTTGGGTAGGAGCATACAGCAAGGACCTCAGAGCTCTGCACACGCATGAGCCCTTCTGCTTGGGAGGAGGAGGATGGGGCTCAGTGAGCTGAGCTGAGGGCAGAGAGACTCGTTGGCAAAAAGGAGATGCTGGGTTCATTCTGAGCCCTGAGTGCCTTGGCTGCGCATGGGGACACCAGCAGGGGTGGGATGGGTCTGCCTCAGTGGGAACACTCAACGGGCATCTTGGAGAACAGAAGATGGACCGTCTTATTTTGACTTGAGTGCAGATAATTGATAATAATTTTTTTGGTCATTTTAAAAAAAAAATTTAAAAATATATTGTCATACCTGTCATTTTCATATTAGTATGAACTCGGAGTTCAAATTAATTCAATTAATTAAAGCTATATCTTGATGGAATGGGTCTTAACCGTTGTGACTTCATTGCTGTGATTAGCAATGCCTTGAAGATAAAGTATTTTTTTTCAGATGCACTGGGCATTGCTGCTGTTGTTTCCAGTTAGAAAGTGTTGCTTATTGCAGGGGTCACAAAGTCGCTGTGGCTGCTACAGTGATGCACCTAGGAAAAAGCAAATATTTCTCTTATTAATGAAATTGCATCCATTTTCATTAAAATAGCTCTGTCCCACTTTGTTAGGACATTTTCATAATTTTTTTTTCTTAATGGGAATTTGCTGTAGGCTGGTAACACGCATTTTTAAAGAGGAGGTGTAGGTACTAATGCACTGAACTGCCATTATAGGCAAAATGAAGCTCGGCTCATCGCTTCCAGAAATGAGGCCACTTTGGCTTTCCGAGTTAAAACAACTTTGGCAGCAGAGTAATGATCATCCCATGTGTGAAACAGAGTCTGATTCTGTTCTGCAGTGCTTTGTGCAAAACCCTTTTCTTCTGAGGACTTCTGAACTTTGATGTTCCTTGTGCTGTTCAACTATTTCTTCCTGATGCCCCAGAGCAGAGATGCCACTGCAGCTCCGCACTGCCACGAAGGGCACACAAAGCAAACTACTTCATGGTCATTCTAGTGATTGAACCTTCATTAAAGGCCACCTTTACCATCTTCATCCCCTAAGTTTTTTAGTACAGTTCTAATTGACTTTTAAATGAAGACTAATCTCTAATAAGCAACTGTGGTTGCTAGATCTTTGGCTGCATTGAAATCAGATTTAAGCATATGTATATTTTTATTCTTTTCCTTCCCACCTCCTCAGGCTTAACAAGCAGACTCACCCCAAGTGTAATGTCACCAATTTCAGGGATTAATTAGACCCACATTTTGTAGTATAGTTAAATACCATCCGAAGAACTCTGCAAGACATTTTCTGCTCTGCCCTAAACCTCTAGCGCTGTGTGAATGAGAAAGACACACGTTTGTACCAGCAAAGACAGTTTTGACAGTTCCTGATGGATTGGTGTGATTTGGCACTTCCTGCTTTATTTTTTTTTTCCTGCAGATGAAATTCACTGTTAAAATTGGAATTTGCTGTGTTAGAAATCATCCCGAATGCATAAGTTTAGCTCCTGCTTTTGAAATTCTCACATAAACATTGAGAGGAGGAGCCTGGTGGGGACTGGTTTTGGGGAGGAGACCTGCCTGCTTTCTTGTTCCTGCAGATGGGGTCAATCCCTTCTGCTCTGTAGCTTCCTCCCTCTCCTCTCCAGTCTTCGGACTGGTTCAAGGGCTATCAGGCCTTGGGTGGATTATACAGGTACATTTTACTCCAATAAAACTCTCAGGATGGAAAGAACAGTACTCTTGTCCTCTCTCAGCAAGTCAAACATTCCTGCCTCTGCTTGCTGCGTGCTAAAACTCTTCATCTAGGCTTTTCTTTCTTTTCCTTCCCCTCTCCTTGGAAAGAGAGAGCTACTAAAGCTTGTAGGATGGTTTCCAGCCCACTTCAGAGAGTGGGCTCCAGGTGACTTTGTTTTGCCAGGCACTGTGGACATTGGCACCAGGCTGAGTTCTTCTGAATGCAGAGCTGGTCCTCCCTTCAGGTTCACATGAGACAGTCCTGCTACCTACTGACCCTCAAATGCTCTTTATGCAAATTATTTGCATTATTTGCATAGCTAATTGCTGTTTACTGCTTATTTAAAAAACATTGTGTTCTTGGCCTTGAACTTATGCAGAGGTCTGACTTAAAAGAAAAGAATGTTCCAAAAAAAAAATAGCGTCTCTGAGTATCTGTTGTCTTGGCTTACAGTTTTCAAAGTGGCTACAAAATGTTTTCCCAGTGACCTGACAGCGGTGTGCAAGCTGCTCTTGCTGGTTACTTACTCTGGATCTCCCACAGTTTTATACATGTGAACACATACCCGTGTTTCCCGTGCTGCTGGTGACTCCACAAGACCGTTAGTTCTTTGTCTCTTCTCAGCCAAGAGTCTGTGCCGCAGCCACGTCCCCTGAGATAGAGGTAGGTACCGCCAGTCCAAGATGGGTAGTCTCTTCACTTCCATTTTAAACACCTAACTCTGCCTTCAACAAGATTGGTCTTCATCCCTTCCCCTTTGCTCCCATCACGTTAGTGTTAACCACCTTCCACGTCTTGTCCCTTTTGGTTTTAACATGCTCAGATTAACAATGACTATGTTCAGTGAGTAGGAAAGAATATATATATTCCACTTGACTTTGCTAGTGCTGTTCAGGTCAATGGGAAGGAATTTTTCTGGTGATAAAGGGAAAGGCCATTTAAAAATAAAGCTGTGACAGCCCATGCTGCTAGCACATGAACTGAAAGGATGAGTTCATTTGGGGAGTGTTAAATCCCTTCCTAAAATACTTCACGCTGTTTCTAGTCACAGCAGATACATGTCTGGCCCCAGCAGCTCTCAAGGAGCAGGGTGATGTTGGTGACCAAGATGAAGAGTGTTGGAGATTTTAAGGGCTAGTTGGGTTCTAAAGCTCAGAAGAACCCAGATTCCAGTTCTGCCACTGACCACTGGGCTGATACCTCAGTTTGGGGGAGTCTTTCGCTGTCACGTAACCAAACTGAGTTCTGATCTTAATGATGCCCCATTTCAGCACCAAGAAGAAAATATCACAAAATTAAGTATTTTTAATGGATTGCAAATATAAAATAATAAATGGATGAGCAAAGAGTCTCACTTGCACTAAGCACAATGTGGACAGTCCCACCCACCTCTGTGGGAGAGTCAGAAGCTGATTTACGGGGCGCAGACTGTGAGACTAGAGCCCTGACTTGGATGGGATCTTAGAGGAAAATTAGATTTTCAGTGAGTCAGAGAACTAAAAATTCAGTCTTGTTACCATATAAATGAGATCTATAGAAAATAAATAGCTGTAGGGTCCTCAGGAGATGCACAAAATCTGGCCAAGGGCTGGTGAGGTCTTAACAGGCAGGAGTGCTGGAGAAGAGTAATATGGCTGTGTGAGATGTCTCAGTGGTGAAAGGCAGCTCTGGAAAGAAATGTGAGTTTCTGGATAAGAATACAAGCAGGAACAGAGAGACCAATCTTGCTTCAAGGAAGGCAGCCATCCTGTTTTGTCGGGGTGCAAAGTTAGAGGGCTTCCCCATCTTTCCTTGAAGACAGAAAATGATGCAGGTATGAGTCATGGTCAGGCAAGGAGACTAAAGTGTTTGGTGTCTGAAAGAGATGTCTCCAACTTGGTCTGATTGCTGCTACCTCCTTTGACCGTTAGACCACAAGGATCACATCACTCCTTTGGTCTTCCACCTTCATCTGACTTCAAGGTCATTAACCCTGTCAGATCAGGATTCCAGCACTGATTTTGAAGTCATTTATGGAGCAGAAGCAGCTACCTTGTCTCCTAGGAGAAGCCACAGGAGCTGCCCAGAAAGCGCAGACCAGAGGTACAGCAGTGTTATTCAAGGAACCCAGCTGTGGATTTAATCTGGGAGGCTGCTGACCTTAATTCAGCTTGTGCTGAGGAGGTCCATCAAACCTCCCTTGGTGAGGATCTATCAGCCCAGCTTTGTGGGTGGGAAGCCAAGAGGGCAGACCCCCTCGCCTCTTTGCTTTGGTGATGCCCTCTGTGGGTACCTCTCTAAAGCCAAGTTTGTTTTAAAGTTCTGCCTACTTATCGCTCTTGTTGAATTTTTCAACACCCAACAGGTTTTTTTTACAGCCTGTGAAACTCCTGACAGGGCAGGAACGTGCCCAGGATAAGGTTTATGTCTCCTCAAGGCAGGTAACCTTCCTAATTAACCCTTGTGGTCTGCAGGCAACGGCCCAGGCTTCCTTGCTGCTTGTCTTTCTGTACACTCGTGGCCTTTTCTCCTTCCTCTTCACCTCCCCACACTCACATTATAATTTTATGGCATAGCATGTTAAGTTATGCAGTAGGAAATCTTGAGCTGGCCGGACCAGGGGCAGTGACTCCAGGACAAAGCTCCCACAAAGGGCTGAAACTCATGCAATACTGCCTGTCAGCCTGATGGGGACATCCTGACCGTGTCAGGTGAGGGGGAAACGGAGCAGGGCATGAAATGGAGCTGGCTCCGGATGGGACAAAATGCTCTGGGACTGTCTGCAGAGTAACCGGGTGCTCAGCACTGCGGAAAAACAACCCCCCAGCCCGGCTGCGTCTCTGCGATCTGCCTTCAGGTGCCCTGCAAAAGCAAGGGGAGAAGGTGGCACGATTCAACCCTCCTCCAGATTGCAGGGACAATTATAAAATGCAAACGTTAGGAGCTCATCTCTGCGCCGGCGGGCTCGGGAGAGCAGTGGAGTGCTGCAGTCTGCTGTCTGCTCGGGTACTGACCGACTTGCTTCTCCTCCCTGAGTTAGCGATTTGTTTGCTCAGGCTCTGCGAGGTGGCGATTGCTGGAGCTCTGGGGTGTTGAGGCAGCTCATAAAGGTCACATCAAAACCTTAGCTCAGTAGCTGGTTTGCTTGTCATGCCCTGTGCTGATGGGGCTGTCCTGCAGTTGGGACCCCCTTTGTCTCTCCCAGGGCGACATCCTGGCTGTGCCTGGGAGCGGCATTGCCTTTCCACAGAGGCTGAGACACTTCTTTAGGAGCTACAAAACACACACACACAAATCCCTACAAAGCCCATAGAGCAAAGGCATTAGAAGAATCCCCAACACAACTGACCTGTACAATTAAACTCTACTTTGGCCTTACTATCAGTGGTCAGACTTACCACAGTCATTTCCTGCAGCTTGCGCTGGGAGGAGAGGTGTCACGGTATCCAGAGGATGCTCAGGATAATGGAGGATCCAAAAAGATACTTCACTCTGTGGCCAGCTAAGAATCCTCAAGTGGTCACACAATTAAATGAGACTTGTACCTTAAGTACCTGAAAGTCTTATCAAACAGAACCTGTTCACACAGGATTTGCAATTTATGTTAAAGTCTCTGAATTTAGCCCTTGAACTTTTGGGTATCAGACTGATGTGCCCACTCTGAGGATGGCTTACCGACACATTATATATCAGCTTGTCTCTTGCTGCTTTACAATAGCATTCAACGGGATTTAAATTAGCTTCAGCACTCTAATCGTGTTGCTTTTATAACAGCAGCGAGATAACTCCCAGGCGTTGGTTATGTAGCCTCTGAGGGAAAGAAATTTCAGATGTGTTCAGCAGAAATGCACCGTGTGAGCCATGGTTATAATTTCATTAACAGGATGCTACTCAGTTCCTACTGGGAGTCAAGGGACGCTATGTCACTCTCTATAGGAGATTAGCATTATAATGGGGATCAAGCGCCTTTCCTTGTGTTCACACCAGCTCTCCAGCCTGCAGGAGGATGAGCCAGTGGAAGATGTGATTTTCAGACCTCTTAGCCCAGGATTTGGCCCGTGCCTGAGCCTGTTCTGCACAGCCCTGCAGGGGCTGCAGTGCTGCCATCAGCCAGGAGCTGGGACGTTCCCTGGTGTCCTCTGCAGTGAGACCTGCCGGGCTCTGGCAACCTGTGCTCAGCATAGGGTTGCTCCCATGCTGACGAACCTCCAGCAGCGAGACCAGACCAACAGCAATGGCCAGACTGGGAATGCTGGGGGTGTTTTCAGTGGGGTATCTGTGGGCTGCTGCCTGGGAAATGAGGAGCCGAGTACCAATGTGATGTGCCTGCCACCCCTCACTGCATGGTGCCCATTCCTGAAACTGTCTGTCCCATGGCAGGAGTTTTCTCTGCAATGCCTAAGGCACAGCCCTTGCAGGACAGACCCTCACTGGGTATGGGACCTGCTCTGGATGGATTTGAGCTGCTCATGGAGCCAAGAAGCCAGGACTTACTGTCTGGGCTCCTCCAGCACCCTGTAGGCCTTCAGGTCCCCTCCAGCCACCTCCTCCCCAAGCACGGGGACTGACTGTGGTGTCTGGCTCTTGGGATGGGCAGGTGGATATCCTGGGGAAAGGGAAGCCGGGTGGGTGTCTGTGCAGTGAAAACCCTGGATGCTTGCTAAAGGAGACTTACAAGTATTGACATTTAACTCCCTGCCTGCTCTGCGGACAGGGAAATGCTGCCCCATCACGCTGGAGCTGTACAAGGCTGACATTTCCAAGAGGCCTGTTCTTCTCGTGCTCAAATTATTGTGTTATCCCTGGCCATGAACCCTGGGCCGAGAACTTGCAGTGTGCATCCTGCGAGAAACACCAAGCTTTGCATTAGCACCACTGCCTCTGCGTGTGGGAAAGACGTGCAGAGCCCGTGCTCAGTGGGCAGAAGAGCTGGGACAGCCCAGCCAGGGTGGCCCCTTTCCATGGCCACCAGACCAGCAGCTTCCCGCAGTCCTACCAGCGCCAGTGGCCAGATCCCAGCCCTGTCACCAGCCTGGGGATGCTAAGGACAGGAGTGGGAAGAACGGGGGTTGGTGTCTTTTCTAGCAGGACTGGACCAAAACTGGCACAATCCCATCAAGCACAATTTCCACAGGTGTGTTTAACTTACCCATCATAAAAGTGGTGGGCACCGACCACACAACTGCAGTGCAAGTGGGAGGCAGGAGCTCTCCTGTGACTTTTAGCAGTTTTGAGGCGATGACAGCAGCCTGGTTGTGGCACAGCCTGTGCACACGCTTACACACATGCAACCCCCGTGGGAGCCATGGGACCCTGGCAGGGGACAGGGATGCACGTGTGGCAGCAGGCCCAGGGCACAAAGCTTTCTGTACCAATTTTCCTATTGCTTTTTCAAGTGCTCCAAGTTTAAACAAAGTTTCTTTGGGATTTCTCCTGGAACTCCACTGCTTCTCCATCGTCACAGTATCGTTTCAAGTCCTTTCATGTGCAGGAGGCCCCAGGGCAGTTGGTTTTACTGAGCAGATTTCTCACCTTATCATTTACTCCCATGATTCATTTTCTTCAGCTCCTCTTATGCCTTTCAGCTCGAAACACAAGATTTAACTAAACCTGTCAGTGCCAGTATCCAACCCAGCAGGTTCACTCCAGCCCAGGATTCTCAGGGGGGGCCGTTGTCCCTGCACAGGCTCCAAAACCAGAGCTGAGCTGTCCCTGGGGGCAATTCCTATCTTCCAGTGGTGCCAGACACGATGTGGTGGATGAAATGGTCTTTGCCTTTGGGATATCTGACTTCTTTTCGCAGCTGCCTCTGCCACTGGCTGCTCTGCACCTGATGGATGGGACCATCAAAGCTGTTTGCCCCAGCTGCTGACCTTTCCAGCTTTCTGCTGCTTCGGAGGTGTTTCTTTCCTCTCCAGGTATGAAAATGTTTGGAAAGCCAAACTATTAAAGCAGAGCTATAAAGCTTGACTCAACCCTCCTATTTCTTCAGGAAAAAAATAATATATTGAAATATGAATGTGCCCAACATCTCGGAATTTGCTTGCTTTTGCCCTGCTCCTGCCTGGGGTGTGCTGAAGTTCCCAGGCAGCACTGGCCCCAACTCCAGCAGGACCTTCCCCATGGGAGCCTGCCATTCTGCTGGGATTTTGCTTTCCAGCCCCAGTCCCAGCAGGTTGCCCAATGCAGAGCTGTGCCTGAATTTCTCCATCCATAAACCACAGCGACCAACCCTGACCCTCCCATCCACTGCAGAGTCCTGATCTCCACGCAGGGAGGATGTGTCCCAGAAAGAGTCAGGTTTTAGCCCCACATGTGCAAGAGTAGCTACTAAGCATGAGGCCAGCAGGACCCTTCCTCATATTTTTAAACAATAAAGCCATACATTTTCGGTAGAATTCTCCAAATAGTTTAAAACTTTTTTTTTTTTTAATGAACAGCTCAAAGCGTGTTAAAAAGCAGAAGGAAAGATATCAGTGCCTGTTTACATCTATATAAAATCTTCCGCAATTTTACGTACAGCATCAGTCTCCTAACACCCTGCAGGTGGGGGCTTGTGCCCCACAGTAAGATTTTTCTTAAACTGCATCTGTAGGTTTGCATCTCTGGGGGATGCAGATTTGCAAGGTCTGGCATGTCTGATTGCTTCATATGGAGGAGCTGGGGCTGGGAGGCAGCTCAGGGAGAGTGATGGGGCTCAGCTGCTCCCGGCCAGGAGGAGGAAAAGCCCCTGAGAGTTCACATAAATGGCTCAGCAGCCTGGGTACCTGATGCTCCTGTGCCATTTTTCTCTGGATCCTGCACAGCAGGAGAGGGGAGACATGGAGCAAGTGTGGCCTGGAGGTGTGAGAGAGCATGTCAGAAGGGAAATGGCATGGAAGGGAAATTGGTAAAACCAAACATGTGTATTGTATAATTTCTACAGGTGTATTAAGGGAAGGGGTGAGAGTGAGATAGGAAAGGGCAAACGTGATCTGGAGTGCAATTAGTAAGGGACCGGAAAGTGGAGTGGTTCTGCTTTTTTGGTGTGGAATTTTTGTTTTTCTGGAAGTGTGGAGTCTTCCTTTAAAGAAAACAATGATTGTTTTAAAATAAATATATATCTTTTTGCAAATGAAGTTCCTCAGACATCTAACTCTTTCAGATAAGAGAAAACATTTAATAACAGGTTTCTTAGCATTTCAGGTTTTTGGTTTTTTTTCTGTAAACACACTGGGTTTCAGTGATATGTTTCTTGTACTTGTTGCTACTTGGTTCTTTCTAGACTTTGGTTGCTGGCTGCTGTAGTGGTGAAAGACCTGACCATGGCTCTCTCCCTTGAGCACTCCAGGGTAGTGGAGCCCCTTCCCCCTCCTGGTCCATCAAATAAGATGGATTCTGATTGTAACCAGGGCATAAACGTGCTCTGGGCTGGGCGATGAGACCTTAGCTCTGTCAATGCAAGGCAGTGCATGTGATATGGGTGCAAAGAAGTTGTAGAAACCACAGGATTCACCATCACCTCCCCGTTCGGTTCTGATAAACTAGAAAAATCTGATTGGGGCAGTTTTTTTTCTGCTGCTGGGTGCCCAAGGCCCTGCTGCCGTGGGGTCACTCTGGGCTGTGTCACGTTTCCTCCCTTAAACCACCCTGGAGCAGCCAATGCCATGTCTCATTTACCAGCCTGGAGTAATTGCTGTTTCTTTGAGTGCCTTGGGGTGGGAAAGCTCTGGCAGGCTGCTGGGATGCCTGGGGCTGGGCTGAGTGCTGTGGGCTCTGGGAGAGCCAGGCTGGAAGCACTGGAGCAAACGGGAAGGCTCTTAGGGCTATTCCCTGTGTGGAGCCAAACAAGGGCTGAGCAAAGCTTTTGCCGTGTTTGTGTGCAATTTATGTACATAAATCTTCTATAAAGAAGTGGGTCTCTTTCCCTCCTCTTGGTTACTGGTGTCAATAAAAACAGATTTCTCTCTGCTGCTTTTGAAAGAATTTCCAGCTCTTACACAATGGCAAAATTTTCCTGTCCCCTTGATTGCAGCTGTAAAGATGATGGGAGCTGTGAGGAAAAGGAAAAGCTTGTTTGGTGGTGGGGTGAAAACAGAGGAAACAATAACAATAGCAGTGAAGAAATGCTGTGGCTGTTGGTGCAAGGCAGGACCTTTGGAGGGCTGAGCCCCCCTGGGGCGGGGGATGCTCTGTGCCCCTGGCTGGGCAGCTCCCCCCGTGGTGGAGACAAGGATGCTGATGGGGCACAGTGCCCTAATACATCCCAAAGTGGCTTCCTGGGTGAGATGGTGGAAGGTGCTATAAATCTGTGGCATTGTAAATCTGTGAGCAGGGAGCTGCTGTTTGGCTCCCGACTCTCATAAAGTGCAGGTGGCTGACTTGGAGCATCACTTGCTGAGTTTAAATGCTGCCAGGCTTGCAACAGGCACTGCAGCAAGCTACTTTGGAGAGTCTCTCCTCTTTATGGCTTGCACAAGACACTGGTGTGTCTCTCACTCCACCTGGTCACTGCCTGGGAGGAGGATCCAGATTTCCTCTGGCTCTATCCTCCCCCATGTGAAGACCCGCAGCCTTGGGCATGCCCACAGCCATGAGCAAAAGCCTACAAGCCTACGTGTGCTCAGCCTCCCCTGCTGCTGCTCCAGCAGCATCTTCCCATGCTGGCTCTTGTTCCTCTGGGACACTGCTGCCTCCCATTCTTGCCTCCATCCTTTCTTCCCACCCACATGGATTTCTTGGGGCCCAAGTATCCAGTGAGGGAGGTGACCTGGATTTGAGAGAGTTCTGAGGAGAGACTGGAGTTCCAGAAACTGCTGAGCATCCCACAAAGGCTGGCATAACCACAACGTGCTTCTCATTTGGGCTAAGACTGGGGACCAGTAACCTGCAAATCAGTGCATCCGGATGCCCCACACTTGCTATCAGTGATTTAAGAGGGAAAGGGGAAATGATTGTCAATGGCTAATAGATGGGCAAACTGTGGGGGTTCTGGTGTTAGAGATCTCAATTTGCCAACACAGCACTACCTAAAGAGGCCAATGCTCCCACTGGTGTTCAGGTCCTGGGACTTCGACTGTGGTGCGTGACAACTGCATTGGTCCCTGTCTTAAACAGCACTTCACATTAGATGCTCCTCTAAAGCATCCTCAGGGCTCCAGCAAGTCTCCTGCTTGTTCTTTTGATGCACAATGGAAATATTCTAGCTTTTCAGTTGGCTGCAGTCAGTCATTTGAGTTTATGGCCCATTCAGAAGGTGAATGCCTTCTCCCAGCTCTCCTCTTTAACCTCTCTTCAGTCTCTCTGCTGATGGCACATTCAGCAACTCTCTTTCCACTGCCCACAGGCAATTGCTACTAAAATTATATATCTTTTACTGCAACCTTTTGAAATAAATGGTTCTGTTTTAACTGTAAAATCTTTGTGGCTGTCCTGTAGGCATCAGAATGAAGGAAAAGTGTTTTGTTTTGGCAAGATTTTTTAAAAGCGGGGGAAACACACAAGGAATTAACTTAATTTTTCTGGTTATTGTGGACGGTGAGTTGTTTGGGATTATTTTTTCTAGTTTCTACAAATAAAACCCTTTATCTGTCAAATTCCTTGTTGATTCAATGCTATGCATTTCTCCCTCTAAGGAACAGCTCTCCTCTCTTGGCACCAAAGGGGTCTTTTCTACCTTTAAAGTCTTTGCAGCCACCCCTGTGTTGCTCTTCACTGGAAGAAAATATCACAGAAAAACAGACAGGCAGGACATGGCTAAGTTTGAAAAGAGTTTTATATGTTCTGAAGTATCTGTCCTTAGGCATGTCTCTGGAGCAGGAGGTGTGATGGTGTGATAAATTTCAAATCAGACCTCTGCAGGTCTCTTATTTTCTAAATAGAGGCTGTTTGGGTTGTGTTTGGTTGTTTTTTTTTTGAAGGCTAAGGAAATGTTATATTTATTTTTTTAACAGGAAGAACTTGTCAGAGGAATACAATAGCTTTCCCGCATCTTGTATCTGTGTGAAGAGCAAAGAATGTGAAATATGGATGCCAGGAGACCTGCTTATTTAGTCAAGAACCCTTATCCTCCCACAGTACCTAAGATGTTCCTGATCCCACAAGAAATATGCAAAGTGCAACATCACAAGTGCTAGGAAACACTGTTTTGCATTAATCTTATTCTGATTTCTACCTCTTAGGTCTTTTCGCTCCTCCTTTTCCTAAGTTAAGCACAGCATCCTCTACCTGCCACCCATCTCCACCTGTCCCTTAACTCCAGCTGTCCTTGATACTAGGGAGCCAGGAGGGCTCCTGGCTGGTGACCTCTGCTGTTATGCAGGGTCACGGCGGGGTTGATGCATCCCCAATGTCCTGCCCTGAGCAGGTCTCCCCAAGGGACATGGCTGGGCATGTCCCTGCCCTGGTCCCACCAGCCCTGTGCCTGCTGCCCTCTGAGCATCCTTCCAAGGGGGATGAGATAAAGCTCTGGTGCGGCTGTTGTCTGAGTGACTACAAAGTACTGCTAATTGAAGAAGCCACAAATGCATGCAAACTCCTGTGCTGAACTAGCATTCTCGCACAAATTAAATTACAAGTAGGAATAAGCCTAATTGTACCAGACAGCAATTAGTATGGCTTTACCGTCAGGAGACAGCCGGCTCGTGCTAGGCAGGGGAAAGTTGCTTCTGTCCCCCAGGAGGGGACTTGTGTGCACTGGGAGCTCCTGGGGGATGGCTCCGGGGGGGTGTTTGGGTCTCTATGTATTGCTCTGAGGCAGGAGGTGGGTATTTAAGGTGCTGTGATGCAGCACACACACTGTAGAGCCCCAACACCCGTGTCCATGCATGCTCCTGATGGCTCTCACACACTGGGTGCAGCTGAGGGGAGCATGATCAGCCACTGGTGTTGATCAGGACCAGGGTATTTCTTGGAGGTTGGTGGATCTGGGACCCCCAACCTTTGTTCTCAGGACAAAACAGGGACAATAATGAGCAGAGCTGGACAGTATTGAGCCTCCTGTCCAGTGACAGCTGTCTTCTGATGGTTCAGGTCTGAATCACTCAGCACTGAGGCTTTAGAAACCCCAAACTCAATTGACTGAGGATTTGCAAGAGCTAGACCCTAGTCTCCTCATTCAAGCTTTAATAACACAGGGAATTAGTAGTAAAGTATTGGATGATTTAAAAACAATAAAATATTTCTCTAGTGAAGCTTAAAAAAAAAAAAGGCATTTGATTGTGCTTTGATTAAGCACAGAGAGAGGCTGTATATAAAACATCCCTTTGGACATCTTGCTGCTATAACCACCATAATAAAAGTTTGGTTTATGTAACAGCTTGCAATCTATGTAATGCACTTTAGTCTGCAGTATGGACATAGAGCTGAGCTGTGCTGTGATTGCCAGGAGCTGTGGTAATCTGTTATTCTGAGGACACAAGGGGTAAATAAGAGCTTTTCTGTAAAGCAGGGAGACTTTTCAGTAAGACCTTTAATAGAGCAGTGAAATTTTTTGCCATATATACCTGGGCATCATTGCAAACAGGAAGATTTACTGGTAGCTTCAAGCCAGAAGGTTCATGAGCAATTTATTTCCAAAGCACTGTGTTACTGCATATGTTTGTTCTTGGTAAAGGAAAACAGTTCAGTGTTTTCTCTTTTTTTTTTTTTTTTTTTTTTTTTCCCTTCAGGTTTGATGCTGTAGTGTCTGCTGCAGCTTCAGCTTCTAATGCAGCATGACATAACTAGCTGCTTAGGGTCCAGCAAGTAGAAAGGAGTCATTAAAGTTGAATCCTGAGAAATAATTAAGTTCCCAAAGTTGCTCCACAAATTGCACTGCTGTTTATTTCACGTTCCTCTGACATACAGAGGCATAATCCTTCTAGTCTGAATGGGGTTTTTGTCCTTCACCCTTCATCAGTCCAGGGGAGAGTAGAGTAAGAGAAGGATGTTCCTCCTGGGTCAGTGCCTTGTGTTTCCAGCAGTGAAGCCTTCCTCTTCCAAGAGAAGCCACTTAATTTGGCCTTGGTGGAAACTTTTCCACAGGCAAGAATAACCCAAAACCAGAAAAAAGCGAGTTTTGCCACCAAGAACAGGTTTCACAGTAAGCATTTGCCTTGTTTAACTGACACTCTCCCCGCAGGCTTCAAGCAGGGAGGACTGATCAAGCGGGTTAAACTTTCCTTTGGCAGTAGTTTTGCTGAGAAGGTCTAGAGGAGACTGTGGAGACAGAAGCCTTGTGAGTCTGGATTTAACGCACTGGAATAGCTTTGCTTGAGAGATGCAGGGTTTTCCCGTTATGGCATTAACCGGGAAGCTGAGCAGCACTGGTGGCTGTCCTTACTTGTGCTTAGCTCTGCTAAGGGCCACGCTGGCTTTGTGAGCGGCGCGTGTGAATTGTTTGTAGTCAGAAAAAGCCCTGCACTTGCAACACTGGCTCCAAAATATTCTTGGGTTTTGCTGGTGTTTCAAAACAGATTCCATGATTGCCAGCTGGGCTTTATAACCAACTGGGCCAGGGAAAACATCTGGATGTGCAATTTGGTAAATGTTTGGCTCTGAATCCAGGCATGTGGCTCAAACACTTCTTAAAGGTTCTTTGCTTAATGAAGAAAAGGCTGAATTTGAATATTCAGGCTCCTAAATCCCATTATAAAGGGTAAGCAGCTGGGACTGCATCTATACGAATGCAACAATGGCCTTAGGCTGATAGTCCTTTCCTTATGAAGTTCTTAAAGGCAAGAAGATCAAGGTCAGATGAGGAGCAGCAGAAATAAAATATAAAATGAGATTAGGAAGAACCTCAGGAGACTGTTCTCCTTCTTCTGCACCAAGGTGGCCAGCCACGCCTGAGCTGATCCTGAGAGCCTCTGGTCTGATGGTGGGAATCCCACAGCCTTCCCAGGCAATGAGGTTAAATACTTCACTATTCTTACAGTTTTCTATAATGTCTATATTTTATCTTCTGTTTTTAATCTCCTTTCTGCTTGTCCCCATCCTTGTGAATGGTTTCTCTCCTGCCTTTTCTTTTCTGGTAATATTTTCCCTTTAAAAGATGGGTATGGTCAGTCTTAAGTCCTTTCCCATAAAACATCTGAATGCTTTTTGTTGCACTCTGTTGAACACCAAAAAACCCCCATCTCTCTGGAAGTGAGGTTCCTGGAACTAGAAGGTAAAGAACACCAGGATTTATCCAGAGTTCAGACCCAGGACTCTCAGTACCTTAAATACCTGCTGCTCTCCAAGAGAAGCAGCCAGGCAGAGAGGAGACGAGCAGGCTCCATGGGGAGCAGGGAATAGCGCTGCAGTAAAATCCCATTTATTAGGGATTTCAGAGGAGGGAGGGGGAAGGAACTGGCAGGAGTTTGGGTTGGGGAGAGGAAGAAAACCAGGAAGAGGAACAGCACAGAGAGCAGAGCAAGGACCCGCGATCAGGGCAAGGATCCCTGATGCAACACGTGCTGTTTGCAGGAGGGGGGTCTGCAGCCCCACACGCGGCTGAGGTCTGGGAACCCCTCGCCCATGAGTCGCTGATGGAAAGTATGGCTTTAGAGGCTTTCCTGACCTTGCCAACAGAATCCCCCAGATGCCTGAGCAAGGTCTCTAGAGAGGTTGCCAATCAACATGTCATATGTTGAAAGAAGATATATGGCTGGATTTAATTGATGAGATGTTCTGCCATTACTAAAGTGCCTATCTGCTTCTGTTGGGTACAGTGTACGTGTGCACTTACGGGATTGCTGGCTTTTGATGTATGCCACATAATTTGCTGTCCTCCTGACTGACAGAAAGCGCAAACACTTATTAAAGCATTATAAAAGCAGGTCAAAAGTTTCATGGTTTTTCAAAGCCAAAGGACAGTCTGTTTGTTAAAATTAGTATACTTTTTTTCCACTGGAAAATTCCATCAAATGTTAGTTTGTAGCTTTTAAAGTTGGTTTTTTTTTTTCTTTTGGTTTTTTTTTGTTGGTTTATTTTTTTTTTGAGTGAAGTGACTATGTTCTACTTCTTGTTAATTAACCTCCAGACTTCTCTTCATTGCTTAAACAAGACAGTGCATGAAAGGACGTTGATGTTATTAAAAAGCGATGGGAATGCTGCTAGTGAAGAAATGATTACACTTTAGTTTGCTTTGACATGGCAGTCTGGCCCGTCCTTCTTCCTGGCTCGTTATTACAGGATCTTGATTGAGGCTTTGCTGTATTGGGGAAACCTGCAGCAAAGCTAAGCTGGGAGAACTTGTACAGTTTTATAATTCATGGGTGTTAATGTCTTAAACACTGTTCTGTGAGAAGTATACGATGTGGTGGGGAGGCAGAAGTGGCCGGCGTTGTGCAACATGGTGTGCGCTTGCTTCCGCTTGGTGGCAATGAGCTGAGTAATGAGATGCTGCAGCCGTCAACGACATTACTCTAGTGCCAGGGAACTCCAGGAGAAGGCACAAAAGAAGGCATGACTGCAAGCAAGGGAGATGAAGGAAACTACAAAATAACATTGCTCAACTTCTTGGAGCAGAGCTGTGTTGGAAAAAAAACACTGGGGAGAGCGGGCATGTCCTGATCTGATAGGGTATTCTCATAGGCAAAGGCAGGATAGCACAGCTGATTTGGGTTTCCTTAGAAGGAAAAAAAAAACCTCATGCAGAAGGGGCAGCATGAAAGAAAGTGTGAGCGTGAGTGTTTGAGAGTCTAGCAAAGGAAGAGAGAGGCTGGTTTCATGGTCAGCTGGAGGAGGGAACTGATTTCTTGGTGCTAAATGAGTAATAAAATACAAAGTAGAGTTGCCTGTGTAAGCCTTTGAAATATAGACAAGCAGTTTATGTTTGATCTGATATAGAGAATTCAGCAGAAAGCCTCTCGGAGAGGAGCATAGAGAGATGGTCAAAGCGATAGGCTCGGAAAAAGACCTCTGAAACAGCATTTGATAGAGGTACCTGTAGGAACGTGATTGGCAGGGGGAGATAAAAGGGCTTTACAGCAGAGAAGTGAGCTGGGGAGAGCTGCAGCTGTGTGGGAAGCTGGGGAAGGCTGCATTTTTCAGGTGTTATGTGGGAGCAATCTGCAAGATTTAGACCTTAGGGCAGGTTAGAGAGGTCTAAGCTGCGTTGTTAGCGGGCTCAAGAGGGATGAGCTCCTGGGGGAGATGGTTAGTGCTGTCTTGGCCTGTTGAGCTGGAACTGGCAGGCGGATGTCCATGAGATGCTGGAGATCCTTCGTCCCAGTGTGTGATTGTGCAGAGAACAAAAGTCCTGTGGCCAAAGGCACTGCAAGCATCTCGGCAGCATCCCTCTGCTCTGGAGCCCTGGCCTGCAGGAAAATACTGTTTTCCCTACTCCTAACTTTGGCTTCCCTCCTTTCATATAAACTATTGAAGAAATGTCAGTAGATTGTTTTTTTCAGTCAAAGAACAAGGAAGGGGAAAAAAAAAAGCTGTCTACGCTCAAGCCATCTGTAAATGCCCTGTTCTGCTTCATTTTTACCTGTGGAAAAGAAAAATTTCCATATTTTCTGTAAGTAGTATTTAACATATATGCAACTATGTGTACTGCTGATATTGGAAAAATAATTTATTTGGTTTTGTTATCACTGGTCACCCATCAGTCCTAAAAGTAGGCAAGCAAACAAGTAGCTTCTGGACGATATTAGTTGCAAGCAAGCAAATTGGATTCCAGTTACTGATTTTCCCATGGCTACCAAAGCTTCTAGGAGAACAGCAGGATAATATCACAAATGTCCCCATTCTCACACTTCACAGCATAAACTGATTCACCACTTGGACTCAGCAAGAAGCCCGTGCTATGTGGCTGTCTCTTGGGAACGCCGCGTGTGCTGTCGGAGCGGCTGCTGCCGGAGAGGGGGCACCGCGTCACCCTGGGCCCCCGCTCCGCTGCGGCACTGCGACTGCTGTCTCCCTGGTTGATAGGGCAGAAAATTATCATTTCTCAACTTGCCAAAAACATGAGCATCTGCAGTGATATAACAGGGCAGAAGAAGTTGTGGAGTATCTACTGATAAGAACTGCTGCATATTTAATGCAAAGGATATTTTCAGTGTAGCTGTGTAATTGGGAAATTAAATCGTCTGAATGTTGTCATACATGCTAATTATACTAAAGACACCGAGAGGAAAAATCTTGCACATAGCATATATAGTTAGAAGATAATGACATTTTAAATTCATACTCACCATCTTGGTGCACAAAGGTGAAAATATTTTAAGTAAATGTGTTTTGGTTGGAATGCACGTGGAAAGAAAGCAGATATCGTGTACTTGTTTACAGCTTATTTCCAAAGACCAACAATATCAGGCAGATCAGGGAAATGCGAACTTGCAAATCAGCTTTACTAGCATTTCTCGTTTCGCATAAAAGTTTTGTGCTAAAAAAGCTGTTTATTGTGATACCTACCATCTATCTGCTGTGTCTGTCAATTTGCTTGTTCGTTCTTACGGATGATTGCAGTTATCTGTATTTTGTGGTTGTGCAAAGCAAATATTTTGGCTAAAATGTATTTAAATGCTGTTTTAACTGAGTCATTCATTTGCAACAAATGAAGCATAAAGAATGCATTTTGGAAGCTACACTTAACAGAATTAAAATCATCATGCCATTCCTTCCTTAAATAAATTCTATTCAACGACTCACCTGGGTAATGAATGGCAAGAAAACTCTATCTACACCCATATTGTTCTTACCACACGTGTGTGGAGTTCAGCTACGCCATTGAGGTGTTTTTTCCTTTTATTGACTGAAAAGGAAAGAGAAAAAAATATTTACAGTTCAGTTTGTTCTAACTAGGTTCTTCACATAGCCTGACTTTGCTCTCTGTAGCTGTGAGGAGCTGGTGGCATCCAGAGGATCTGCCTCGTTACACTGTGCACAGCTTCCACCTTCCCAGGAAGAAATGTACTTTTTATTACATTTATTTTGTTAGTGTTGTCAGCATGATTACACATATGCTTAAAGTTGAATATATATATATCCTACATCAGTCTGAGTGTTTAGATCTTCTCTGGGAATTCTTTGGGTCTTGATGATCAAGCAGTGTTTTGTTGGAGGAAGAGTTCTCCTGCAATAAAATTATACTATTAACATGACACGGTTGTAGACTTTTTTGGTGTCGTAACTTGTGGCATAGCCTTTGATTAACACATAGAAATCTGCCATCTTGTCTTTTATAAGTGCTTGCTAAAAATGTTTATAAATATGTTGGGAATTACTTTGAATAGCTGTAGGGTATGGACAAAGCATCTGCTCATCCAATGTGTACGAATATTGGCATTGCAGGTTCTTATGGTGCAAGACTGGCTCCGAGGTGCTGTCACAACACAGATGCTCATAACTAATACCTGGGCAGATGGTGAAACAGCACAGCTATCGGCAACTGCAGACGTCAGAGGCTGGAAAATTCAAGGGCATTTGGCCACCTAAAACCTTTGAGGGTTTTTTTGGGTTGTTTGTTTGTGTTCTTGGAAAATCTTAGCCAGATCTGCAAAACACCTGCCCATCATGTGGCCCTGCTCCACTCCCAGTCGGAGGAAGGGGCATGGATCAGAGCCCTGGACCCAATGGGATGCAAGTGGGGATTCTAAGCCATGAGCTGAAGTGCTTCATCAGGCAGGACCAAGGGTGCTGCCCATCCCACCCAGCCGCCACTAGCTAAATCTTTGCCCCCTGAAGCTGAGTGCTTAGGGCGCTGTGTCTGCAGGGGAGAGCAACGGGTGCTCTCCTCACCCCCGGACATACCTCTCCTTTTGCTGCACAGAGAGGAGACCAGGCAGCACTTGGGCATTCGAAGTTGCAGACAAAACTGTTCTGACCACCCAGGAGTTCAAAATTCCTCTCTGCAGGTGTGCAGTGTTAAAATCCCCTCTCCTGGCGTCCAGTTCCCATCTGCCATGGAGCAACTGGTGCTAAAGGAGATTCAACATCTCAAATTGAGCAGTGCTGCTTGTGAGTCCTGGCTCTCAGCTACCCTAACGTTACAGTCCTCCCCAACAAGGGTTGCTAACAGGAATAGGTACAAGACACTAATTTATTTATTTATTTATTTATTTTGACACCGCTTGAGGCCACCTGCCCATCTGCTCCATCAAAAGCTGTTCCACCCCAGTCAGGGTGAAACTCGTTCCTGGTGTGCTGGAGGCGGGAGGCTGTGCAAAGGAGAGCTGGTGGGAAGCTGAGCTTCTGCACAGTGCTCCTCTGTGGGAGGATGGAGCTAGCAGCTTGGGTTGAGTCTGCTGCAGTGAAATGTTCTGCAAACACCCAAAACTCAGCGATTACAGCCCATGTCTGTGTGTAATACATGTACATGAGAAACAACTGTGGAAAAAATACTCTCTTGCAATAGGCAGGTTGTAATATATTCTAGATTTGGTAGAAACGGGTACACTCTTACATTTAGTGCCACAGGAAAGAATTAAAGGATTGAAAAAGGATTAAACTATATTTGACATGGAGCAGCATCTTCCATTTGCCCTGCTGTCAATCTGCTTAGGACACTCAGTCTAATGGAAACCGTGAAGATTTTGTCCCTGATGTGCTGCTGTGAGAAAGGATGACCTGGGAGGTGAAGATAAAATGGTAGGATGTGCTCTCAAATCTTGACCCCTTGAAGTTAAGAGCAAAACTCTTCCAGCTGGAGTGGGCTCAGCCTTTATCTTTGGTCCAACAGCTCACAAGCTGCCCCCAATGAACCTTTATCCTTTGTTGCCCTCATCTGCAAAATGGGATTAAATGTTGGGGTGGAATGTGCAGCATCTTCCAGAAACATGAGGAAGGCAGTCAAGGTAGCCTTGCTGCCATGGGATGATGCAGCCAGAGCAGGAGAGGTGGCACCAGAGCAGGAGATATGGCATAGGCTCAAGCCCTAGAGTTGCAGGCTGCCCAGCATGGGGACCAGGCTGGCACGCAAACTGTGCCACGTAGAGGGACAGAGTTTCTTTGCGCTGAGCAGTTGCAAGAGGCCCCAAAACCCCTTGAAACTGCTCCCAAGTGCTGGAGTATTTATCAGTCGTAACCCTAAATCCAGTTCGTGGCCTTTACTGAGGTCAGTGAACTTGTGCTGGCAGTTCCTGCCACGGGGAATCCATCACCACAGAAGCTGCTCACCCTGAGGGCTGTGGGCTTGTCCTAAATGCTGGGCTTTTGAGTCACTGCTGCACACTCCTCCCACCCCTGCACGGCTGCACTGCGTCTGCCTTCCTCCCAAGGATCACTTTGATCTGCCCACAGTCATGTCAACTGCCAAGAGAAATGACCCCTAATAAGAAGAGATTCTGGAACTGCTTAGCAGGAAATTACTACATGTGATGTTGCTAAGCAATGCCAGGCTGGCCTGACTGCATGGGATAACGCTTCTCTGCCGGAAAACCCGGGAAGGGTCGAGGGGTGTTGGGTGGCTGCTGCTTTCTGCTGGGAGTGGTGGTTTCTGGAATAGAGCAAATAATAATCCTCATCTCATCAGGTCTGGTGTGACAGTTATTGGAGGTGGGAAGGAGATCCTCCCCGGAGAGCAGCAGCAGCTGCGGTGTGGACAGAATGAGATGAGGGCAGCAGGAGATGCACAGAGGTGGAGTGAACCCTGCAAAGGGAAGAGGGATGTACAGAGAAGGGGAAACCACCCCCTGGGACATGGGGCCTCTTTCCAAAGTGAAATTAAATGGTGAGTGGGAGCTGCCAGCCCCATCGCTCAGCACCTGGGCGTGGGGAGCTCCTGCCTTTTCGAATTCCCCTCCCTGCTTGTGGAACCAGGCTGGGCTTGGCTGGGCTTTTAAAGAAATTGAACTTTGCTTTAGAGAGAAACAAAGCTCTTGAGCAGTAGCTGTATTTGGTGAGGCTCTGAGCCCTGTAATCCAGGGGTTTTCCCTCCGATTTCTCCAGTGCTGGAGCAGTCATCTCAGCCCAGTTCACCGGGACACAGGGTAGCAAAAACTTGCCTGTGGGAAGCAAAGTCTCCCTGTCAATTCTCTTTAACCAGTTTCGTCTGGACAAAGGTTTCTTCTCTCCTCCTCCACTGCTTTGCTCTAGTCCTGTTTGATATTAAATATCTCCAGAAGCAGCTACGGTTCATTGCTGAATTAATCTATTTGTGCAGAAGGTGTCATATCAATGTCCATTACAATTTCGCCCCGGCGGCATCTAGAAGCAATTTCTCATCTCTGCCAATTCTTCATTATTTCAATTTATTATTTATCGTTTTCTTTTTTTAAAAAGAGAGTACACTTACAGTTCCCATTTTAAAACAACTTTAAAGGTAATTTCCAAAGCTGTTGAGTGTATTAATGTGCTAATAGGAAGTGGGGAACACAGATGCTAAGTATGAAGTACCTTTTTGTGCTGAACTGGCAGGAGCTGGAGATGTCAGGGTGTCCCCTGCCATCTGGCCTGTCAGAGCATGTGGCAGATTCACAGCTCTCATGGGAGGGCACACTGCAGAGGCCACAGGATCCCGTTATGCTGTTTATGGGGACGAGCCAGACATTTGTCTCGCTGAGGCTGGGTATCAGTCAGAGATGCACCAACTACTCAGCCTTTTCCACAGCACTTAAAGAAACTCGGAGAATAGGGGTAGTACTTAAAGAAATGTTGATGCTGAGAAAGAAGGGTGTTGGAAACTGAGGTCAGGCGCAGACACGAAGCTGAGAGGGGACACTACCTGCTCGGGCACTGAGCCCTCCCCTGCCAACCGCGGGGAGCGGTGCCGGTGCTCGGCGCTGCGCAGCGCCGCGGCCAGACCGCGCTGTGCCGCCCCCTCCCCGCCGGAGCCCTGACACCGCCTCCATCATTAGCATCCCTTCCTCCTCCTCCTCCTCCTCTCCTCCCCCGCCGCCGGCCGGGCGCAGAGGGGTGCATGGCAGGAGCGGCGGAGCTTCGGCAGCCCCGGGCAGCAGCCGCCGCCACCACCGAGCCGCGCTTTGCTCCGCGCCAGCGCCCGAAGCAACTTTCTCGCTCCGTGGGGTGCGGGAGCGGGGCGATGTGACCGCGCACCCGCCCCGGCGGCGGAGCATCCTCGGCGGAGCAGCGCGGAGC